>CAVLJG010000009.1:68353773-68953773 GCA_963669975.1 Acanthoscelides obtectus
ATTATCTTTCGCGGAAGACATCGAAAAAGTGTTTAAGTTTGTTAAATGCTAATATTGCGCGAGGAGATACTATTTATCTATATTCGAATTTCTGTTAGTATGTATCTACATATCTATTTACCGGGGCTTAAAAATACCGCTCCAGGTCAGTGGTCGCCAACTCGTCGATCGCGAGCTACCGGTAGCTCGCAAAGGCAATTCTGGTGGCTCAAAACATATTTTAAAAAGCTTCCGTAAAGTTTGTAAATTCTCATAATGAACACAAGCAGCGGCAACACTGCGGTGAGCGATCTGTTCGAGAACGATCTCGATTACTTTGAACGGAATAAATACGCAAGGTACGGCGGCATTGCGCTCAGTTTAAAACTGAACGGTACAAAGTCCAGCGGTTGGGTTAGAGTTGGTCTGCAATTAAAAACATTATGAGCAGTAGTAAGAAGAACAATATTTCTTTCTTTACAGAAGGTAAAAATGTATGTTTATTATGTAATACGTCTGTTTCCGTTGCTGAAAAAGGGAATATCGAGAGACACTATAAAACTGTACATTCGAATGTTGAAAAAGCATTCCCATTACGTTCTGCAACCAGAACGGAAAAACTGGAACAGTTAAAAAATCAGTTAATTGGACAACAGACAATGTTTTTAAAACCAACTGAACACGTATTTTTCATCTGGACATGTTTTTGTTTACAATAGTGCGCTGCTTTTTTTATTTTTAGTAGACCTTTATTAAATCGTATGTGACATGCCATTATAGCTGACGAAAAATTTTATTAGTTTATTTAAGTTTATTAGTATGTATTAGTATTAGTAAAATAAACACATGTATGTCGCACACAACTGTGTATAATTTCTTTTAAGTTGGCTTACATTGCTTGCACTCCAGGCCTTCGGGCGGGAGAGGAGGGAGGAGCCAATTGCTCTTTCCCCACTCCTCAAGTGTCTTTGGTTGCCTGGAACAGGGTGGTGGAGGTTTATTCCAAAATGATCTAAGTAGCCTCAACACACTGAAAAGGTTGGCGACCCCTGACCTAGAGATACTTTCGACAAATACACGTATTTTGCATATCAGTCTTTTTGTTGAGAAAACATATTTTTGTTTTTCAAAATAAGCACGTGGAATCCGTTGCCCGACGATTCATTGCCGATTTGATATGTTTTCTTTTTAAATTGTAGGAAAATTCAGGCTGATAAAACATCATATAACGCAAAAGCATGTACAATTTGATGCAAATAGATATTTGTGACATAACCTCAAAATAGAGCGCTGACTCGGAAAAGTTATGATAATCAAGGAGGCCATAAAGGCGTCCTACAATTGTAGGTTGCCTTTACGGCCTCCTTGATTTTCATAGTCTTTTATCTCGTTCAGAAAGTCTGGAGTACTTGTAGATTTCCACTGTTCCGTTTCAGCGTCAGCACTCTCCTATTGTGAGCTATGTTTCCTTTTTGAATTTTATGAAATTTCGGGATGATGTAATAGATGATATACAGGGTGACAGCTAAATAGGTGTAAAACATTTTAGGAGGTGATAGTACAGCCCCTTTGCTATCGAAATTAGTACGAGTATATAATACCATACCCTATATTCAAATGTTGAAAAGTTATTGAAGATTTAAGATTTTTTTAAAAACAATCCATATTTCAGAGTAAAAAAGTCGAGAGAGAAAAAAGTTGGCGATTAAACATTTGTTTTTTGTGGTTTTGGGTTATTATTTCAATAATTAACTATTATAAATTAAAAAAGATTCGAAAGCAATACCAAACAACGTATTTATTTTCATTCAAAAATGTTTAACTAAGAAAAACAAATAACATTTTACAGTAAGTAGGTGTTTTACAAAAAAATCAGTATACAAAAAACGTACAAGCAATTTAAATAATATCCTTGTTTCATAAGGAATCTAAATTGGTATGATAAGTGCACAAAAACTGTGTGAAACTAAACATAATGTATTGTAATACAACAATAGGGAGTAAATTTACCAATGGCTTGTCTAATATTTTCACAACTCTCTGATTGATAAGAAAGTGTTTTTGTGAAAATAATGTAACTGTAAGCTATGGGATAGTTATTATTTTAAACTATGGTTAAGTTACACGATTAGATTATTTATACAGTTGTAATTGTACTACAGAATTATAAAAACTGACTCAAAGTTACTACAATTGGTAAGTAAAATACAATAATGAAATGAAGGAAAAATGCATTGCAATTGTTGTTCGAACTGACGCCCGCCGTTTCTTATGCAAGCCCGTAGTCTTTTTCTCATGTTGGTACGCGTGATGCGGCCAGTTAGTTGTCCTCTGATAGTGTCAGCAGCAGCAATAATTCTTTCTTTCAACTGTGCAAGAGTGTCTATGGGCTCAGCATACACCAGTGACTTCATGTGCCCCCATAAATAATAGTCACACGATGTTAAATGTGGGCTCCTCGCTGGCCACGGTGTCGGTTCACCTCGGCCAATCCAGCGACAAGGATATTTCTCGTCCAGCCACTGTCTAACATCCAGACGGAAATGCGCGGGACAGCCATCGTGTTGCTAGATCATCTGCATCCTGATATTTATTCAGAGAGGGTCTTCGAGATACTCCCAGAGTTCGGATCTCAAAAAGTTTTCATAGGATTCGCCATTCAGGTTGTCAGGTAAACAAATTGGTCCAATTAGATACGTATGAATGATTCCCATCCACACGTTTGCCGAAAATCTTCTTTGATGGGCTCTTGTCTTTGCCATGTGGGGTTTGCCTCTCGTGGGGCCCAATAATGTAAGTTGTGATAATTTGTTGTCCCCTCTCTGTCAAACTTAGACTCGTCGGTCCACAATATTTTAGTTAAATAGTAGTTTTCTTCTTGATCCCTATGAAGCATGTATCGACAAAAATCAACTATTCTTGCGGGATCTCCTTCTTCTAATACTTGAACCGGTGTGTAATGGAAAGGGTAAAGTCTCGCCGAATGCAAAACGAACCAAACTTTCCACTGAGTTAAACCAAGCTGCTTTGCTATAACTCGTGTAGACGTCATCGGGTCTCTGCCGTAGCATTCCAGTATTGTCTCTCGATCTTCGTCGTCAAACAACCGAGGTCTACCAGCATCATGACGTCTCTCATGAACCTGTCCACTTTCCTTAAGGCGTTGGTACACAGAAGCAAATACTCGATGACTCGGTATTCGCCGATTCTGAAAACGGTTTTCGTATTCTCGCCTGGCTTCAACGGAATTTCCATCACTTAAACCATAACAAAACAGAATATCAGCGTATTCTTCGTTACGGTAACTCGCCATTATTAAAACTGATCAAAAAAGTAAAAGTACGTCTTACCGCGTTAAAGGTTGATATTCTACTAACTAACCTAAGCGTTAGTTCCCTTTCCTTGATCCGTCAGCGGTGTCAATTCATAACACACGCAGAGCTTGCTTCCGAGGAGCGACGAAAGATTCCGAATACTCAAACCCGAATAACGGCACAGGGCACAAAAAATAACAAAAAGGGTCGAACCATGAAAGGCTCGATTTACCTGCTCAGTACAATGAAATGCGCTTAGCGGTCCTTTCTAGCAAAGTAATATTGTTTTGTTAAATGGTTTACTTACTGATATGTTATTATACCATTTTAGAACCTAATTAAACGAGGTAGTTTTTGCAGTTATTTGTACATTTTCTTTATGATTTTTTTGAAAAAAAAAGACTTCTTAATGTGAAAGTTGAAAATAAAAATTGTCATTTAACATTTAAATGAAAATAAATACGTTTTCAGTAGTGTTTTCATATGTTTTTTAATTTATGAGAATTATTTATTAAAATAATAACCTGAAACCACCAAAAAAAGAATGTTTAATCATCAACTTTTTTTTATCTCAACTATTTTATTCTGTAATCTGGGTTGCTTTGTAAAAAAAAATTAATCTTCAATAACTTTTCAACCTTTGAATATAGGGTATGGTATTATATACTAATTTTGATAGCAAAGGAGCTGTACTATAACCTCCTAAAATGTTTTACACCTATTTACCTGTCACCCTGTAGATCAAAAGCACGAACAATTTGATGCAAATAGGTATTTTTAACATAACCTCAAATAATGCGCTGACACGAAACAGTAGAAAACTATGAAAATCAAGCAGGCCATAAAGGCGTCCTACAATTGTAGGAACGACTGACGACACGGCCCTTAGACGGTAAATTTGCTGCACTCGGGGAGTTCGTCTTGTCCTCTAGATGTCAGATCCTATTTTTCAACGATAATTCTGTAATTTTATCATTCGCATTTTCTTTTTCCTCTTCAACCTGTATCAGTATCAAAATCATAATAAAATGTAAACCTTGACCTCAGCCGTGTTCTCCCGCATTCCGGAATCCAACCCTCTCATATAATTAACTTCGCACGACGTAACTACCGGCAACTGTCATAAAGAAGTTCGAGACAGTTCGCTAACATGAGTTTTGAGTTCAGAATTGGATAAAGGAGGACGCTTCTTGGCATATTATTGGATATAAATTCGTTAACACCTTATGGGAACAAAGGAGATGCCAAATGTATAAGGTTTCCGGCGACAGAACGTCGTGTAACTCTCGATTCAACAGAATAATTAATACAGTATGATGTGACGTTTTTTCGAAAAACTACTCCCAGTGAATTCTACATATTATTCAAGGTGTTAATAATGTATCCGGAAAAATCTCCATTGTGCATGCCATGAGTTATTATAAGAGAAAAAATACATGCAGAGCTTACCAAAAATCATTTTTTTATATCGAAGCAGCCGCGCAGGCAGAAGCCTAAATGCCGGAACACCGCGGCTGCTATGATGATCCCAAATAAATTTTATTGATACGATTTTTGAACTGCCTAAGGTTAATAGAACTGGGAAAAGCTTCCTCTTGTAGATTGTTCCACAATCTCGACACCCTCGGGACAAAGGAGCGGTCGTATCGGCCAGTTCTGGATGTACAAAGTTCGACACGGTTAGGATGGGACGCCAAAGTCAGGCGGGTCTGTCTGGCAGGCACATCGCGCGGCGGCATCATGGAAGAGAGCTCTGAGGAGCAAAGCCCGTTGGTGTAACGGTAGAAAAGAGCTAGATCGCCGACGGCCCGCCGGTGCGAAAGAGTCCCGAGACTGTCTGTTAGAGAAGAGTCATCGATCAGTCGGACCGCCCTCCTCTGGACAGCATCGAGCATGGATAATGTAGTCGGGGTGGCAGCTTCACTGTGTGAGGGATGTATTCCTCCATTCCGACATGGATAATTTCTGTTATCGAAGAACAGACAGCCGACGCATCCGTGTCAGTGAAACAGACATCTTTCCAAGGAAAGTTAGAGAAGTCTCTGAGTCACTTCCAGTCGGCATATCCGTAATGCCAAGTTTTGCGGCCTGTACGAGTTTCTGCTGCCACAGCGGGTTCTGACCGAAACCTAACCTCCACAACACCGTGGTCTGAGTTACCTAGGGGGGACAGGACAGCAGTGCTGTAAGGGACAGGATGCGTGGTCAGAAAGAGATCCAGCAGGCTACTAAAAAGTAGAGCTCGTCACCAGCTGGGTCAGCCCTTGACTAAGATCGAACGCTTCGACTGCACGACCTGCTGCATCGGTCTTATTTGAGCCCAACCAAAGCTCATTATGGGCATTGAAATCACCGAGAAGAACTACCTCTGAACCGGGGTGATTGATGTACAGGAAGTCGATCTGGACTGCGAGGTATTCGACTAGGTCATCCCAGTTATGCTCCGAGGGAGAGCGATAAGGGCAGCAAATAAATTTGGGTGATGTTTTGGAGTTGAGGCGAAACTTCAGAATGTCCTTCCGGTCTAATTCCAAAGAACCATCTCTGGAGCGGGAAAGACTGCTGCGGACAAAAGCCACAACTCCCGTGGTCTTTCTCAGATTGGAGTGCACCTCGTAGTTTGGGAAGTTGAAATGGTTAATCGGTGCAGACTCAAAGATTTTTGTCTCCGCCAAGAAAAGCACGGCGGGACGACTGGATTGCAGGTAGTGATGAACAGCATCAACGTTGATGTTAATCCCGCACATGTTCGAAAAACAAATTTTATCTTCGATGTTGTTCCTCGAGTCCACCCTCCACCCGGATATTCCGAGAGTGGAGTGAGTTTACGTCCAGAATTCTTAGTACTCGAGGGATCCATCATCATTAATGTATTTGTTTTGGAAGATAACCGACTACATAGCTTATTAGTGGAAACATGCGGACATTTATAAGACACCCTAGGAAAAGCTAGCGGGTGGTACCGCCTAGGTCGACTGGTCCTTGTCTACCACCTTCTTTTTATGTGTTAGTGATATTAAATAGACCTAAAGTGGCCCGTTGGCGGACTTGTACCGCCACCCGACAATCGGTACTGATGTATTCCTTAACGGGTGTACAATCACTTGAACGGGAAAAAGTTGTATACTGGATACAACAACTTCCGGAACAAGCATTGGCCATGGCACCGCTCAGTAGCGGTAGTATCATTACATATAACTGTTAAAAATTTCAAGATGGGGTCTGGGGTGTTACGTTGGAACATTTTCTAGATAGAATAGGGAGGGGTCATGTCATAGTAACTCATTATGAAGCACCTCATTAGTACTAACACTAAAATATAAATGCACCATCACCAAAGTTCAGCACTGCAGAACGTTAAGGTTGAGCGTTGTTGTACATAAAATCACTTATAACTCAACAACCAATCATCAAAACATGTACAGCGTTTTAATGATTAGATATTAAATAAATATACTAAGTGACATATAAATCCGAACACCCAGTTTAAATGGTTTTATTTTAATAAAATTTTGTATAAGTACTTAATGAAGCATAATAAGTAAATGATAAAAATTTCAAAATGATTGCACTGCTTTAAAGCCCTTTGACCTTTAGTAATGTGTGGATGCACCCTGATGTGCTACGCATTCTCCAACGCGCCTAGGCATGCTTCTGATCAGGTGGTCAATGTCCTCCTGTGGTATCTCATTCCAGGCAATCACCAACTCCTCTCGAAGTGCTTCTAGAGTCTGAGGAGGACGTTGCAAATTGAGCAATCTCCTACCCATCATATCCCACACGTGCTCAATTGGGGATAAGTCGGGAGATCTTGGTGGCCATGGTAACAATGTGACATCATTATGTTGAAAGAAGTCTATTGTGACTCTTGCAACATGTGGTCGGGCATTATCTTGTTGGAAAGTTGGATCTGCCTGGGTATCAAGATAGGGTAAAAGATGGGGTTCTAGAACTTCGTGGATATAACGCTGCGCGTTCATGTTACCTCTGATGAAGATTAAAGGTGACCTGGAACCATAAGCGATAGCACCCCAAACCATAACTCCAACAGTGTGATGAACATGTCTTCTCTCGAGTTAAAGGGGGGACCCAGTGTGGCCGGTATGAAAACAAGCCAAAACTTCTAATTCGTCGGTAAACACTTCGCATGCCAATAGGTCTTCCGTGTTCTGCAAACCATTGATTTGCAATGGACCTGGTAGTGGAGAAACGGTCCCTTAAGGCCAATAATCTTAGGCGGCGATCTTCACGGTCTGTTGTTCTACGGCGGCGTACAGTGCCCCTTGCTATTTGCGTACGGCCTTCTCAAAGCCATGCCTGACAACACCTAACCACAGTGTCTACACTTCTTTGCACTCTAAGTGCAATTGCCCGAAAAGAAAGTCCAGCTTCCCGAAGTCCCAATATACGGCCCCTATCAAACTCACTAAGTTGACGAAATCGTACAGGTCTCCGTACTCTAGGCATCGTAACCGATCGTAAAGGATGTCAAGAACCAAAATCCGTCAACGTTGATTCTTTACTGCGGCTGAAATATTCATTTTTAGAGCGTTAGTGAATTAAAAAAAAGCAGTATAAAAACCGGAATGTCCAACTGATAAGGCTGAAAATTTTTTCACTTGTTATTTACATTAAGATAAATACATTCACCAACTTTTATTAAAATAAAACCATTTAAACTGGGTGTTCGGATTTATATGTCACTTAGTATATGAATGTATCACATGACCCGTCATACCACAGAAAATGGCGCTCATCTTCCAAATTGGAAGCATTTTGGTAAACTCTGTAGAAAGAAGTCTGGAAATTTTCCATTAAAAACTAAGTATATTGTGAGCAACTTTAGTTGAAAATCCGTTTTTATCAAAATTTGTTGTAATTCAGTAGGTTTTGATGCGTCTTTACTATTCCATTTAATCTAGATTTGTTCGTGCGTTCGTGACAAATCGTAAGCTCTAGCGTGCCAGTTACTTCCCCATAGCAAAGAGAGAACGCCGTTAGACAATGCAATTGAATTAGAGAAAGGTCATATGAGATGCAACCCAAAACATGACATCCACAAAACATCTGCTGGCTTCTAAATACTTGATATTGGATAATTCTTTTTGGATGAATTATATATGTAATGAAAGTATTTTTCGTTCAAATTCATTTTTGCTTGGAGATTTGTTCATAACCGAGATATTTATCATCCGTCGGGAGCCTACGAACTAATGTTATAGATCAAGCTTTTCACGAAATATATCATTGAAAAACTTTCCAGATAAATGGATAGGACCTATAGAATGGCCTGCCAGATCTCCTGATTTGACGACATTAGATTTTTTTCTATGGGGCCATTTGAAGTCTATTGTGTTGACTTGAAAGTTTGGATGAACTTCGTCAACGCATCATCGGAAGCTGACATGATATCCCATAACATGATTTTGGAAATGTCCGTCAGGAATATGAACAAACGCCTATTTAATTGTTTGGCCAATACCGGACAACATTTTGAACACTTATTGAAATAAAAAGTGATATTTTCGTTGTTCTGAACAAATTAAGATAAATGTTTTTCTAATTTTCTTCAAAAAAGAATCGACCGATTTTGAAAAAGCAAAGTCATTTCAAATAACCTATTACTCGATTCCCTTTGTCATTTAAAACTTTTAAGGGAATCACCCTGGGGGCCAGAAGGTTACAAAGTTGCCCCCTAGACAAATCTTTTAATGTGTCTCCGCGTTTTTTCTTTCAATCAGTGGTTTTCGATAAATCCGTGGTGCGAGGTTTTTGAATAAACAACCTGTATATATACACAGAAGTTATTTTCAAAACCTGTAATTATCACAGCTATTCAACTTTTAGGGCCCTAGGCGGATTATTAGACGTAAATACGGTCGACGGGAGGAATGAACTATATTATACATCAATTTTGTATTTTAAGCACAACACAATTTACATGCAAATTATATAGAAAAAATATGCCCTACAAGCTTCATGGCATAGCTCGTGCCTTTCAGCTGTAATAGACGTCGATGTAGGACATTGGATGCTCTCTAAAGGGACGATAAATAGGTAAAGGAGAGTTCAAACTGCAGAGGAGGATCGAAAATGACGCACACGAGGCAATGAGCGTCGGACCCGAGGCTCAAGGGGCCCAGAAACGCGCTTTATGGGGGCCTCAGAGAATAATCCATGTTCAGAAAAGCATGATGAATCAGTATGAATTTCCGCTCTTCAACTATCACCAGCGGGGGACCCACACGAACTTTAATTTTGAAAAACTTTTGTAGAAGATAATCCTCCATATTTATCTGGACGTTAAATGAAACGGTATATGCTTGAAATAATGTTTACTGACTACTTAAAATTATAAGTAAAGTGAAGCACACCACTGAAAACAGTGTTTGAATATCTTTAAAAAATGACAGAATTACGCTCTGGGTAGCTTCTTATTTGGAGAATTGTTGGAGCGTGGACTGAGCGATGACGTCACATGACACCAGCTCCGGCCGCGCACGCTTCGTGCTATTTATATATTAATGATGCTCTGCCCGTACTTAGATGTACGGTAAAAATGCAGAAAAAGTGGCGCAAAATGTTAAATAAACGACAAAATGTTGCTTCTCAAGATACGTAATAACTGTGCCGGAAAACGTAGAAATGGATTTTTTTGTGAAATTTACTGTATCGTTCTAATTTTGGTACGCAGAAAACCTTGCATGCAACTGGAGTGCCAAGGATGAATGTAATATGCCTGTGACCCAGAAGCCGAACTTATACAGGGTGTCCGCAAAGTTGGGGTTTTCCTTTACACGACGTGTACATCTTGAAAACATAAGCAATTTTTCTTAGTACCATATACACCAATGTCTTAAGGGTACCGAGATAAAGGGCTCTGCAACATCAAAAATATCTGAATACCGTCCTGTAGCCGCGACTCGGGACATCACAGATTGGTACAAGGTCTCAACGCGACGGCAGAACTGGGTCGGGGTCAGTGTGGCAGGTCAGTATGCAACCTTCAACCGATGGTTACGGTCACGCATGTAGAGGTAATCGCGTAGACGAGAATCTCTAGAAACGTGGCTAGAGAAGTGCAAGTATCAAAAACTAAAGTGTGGCAAACGCTGCGTGAAGAGGGGCTATCCGTTCCACGTCCAACGTGTACAAGCCCTTCAACCTGACGATTTTCCAGCAAGAGTGCGGTTTTGTGAGTCGTTGTTGCATCAACATGACAATAATCCTGACTTTTTGAAGTGCATATTGGTGTTATCACGCGTAATGGGGTGAATAACTTTCGCAACACTCATGTTTGGTCAGTAGAATATCCGCACGCAATTACGCAACATTTTGCCTTCCTTGTTAGAAGATGTGCCATTAAGTGTAAGACAATCAATGTGGCTTCTGCGTCTGCTCGGTAGCGCTTCAGCTGATTTCATTTTCTGTTGGAGCGGTATGATTTCGGGCAGAGACGTACTTAGCCCTTCTCGTCAACTGGAGAGTGAGTACTTTTTCCTTTATTTTTTTTTTACTTGGTCGCCCTCGTTTCACTACACATTACCTTTGTTATTTCAAGGGTAGTTGTTTCTGAAAAGGAAAACCCCAACTATGCGGACACCCTGTATAATGTGACGTCACGACCGAACCTCGACGCTCGAGGGCGGTCGACTACAGCGCCTAATGCAGAAATTGTCATATATTCCTTAAATTTCAACCTATTGGAGTAAAGCATCCCACAAACCGGCGCGAAATAATCGCGGCGAAGTATTCGCAACGAAATTCAGAGCGAAATTCGCAATCTGTTTCGCCTGTTTATTCATACCAAAGCGTCTTATTCGCTCCGCGAACGTGAAGGTTTCGACAGGATGCGTACATTTTATTTTTGCCTTTTGCAATGAGCTCGTCTTCAGAAGAAGAGGAGGCACTTCTATTTCTTGCTTTAGAAGAGGAACAAAATGCACTGTAAGTTATGTTTATTTAACGCCATTTGATAGTTGGGTATGTATTAAGTTTAACGAAGTACATAAAACAAATATTTTCAATTTTGTTTAGGAAACGAAGGAAGTGGGTACATGATATTAACTTGGAACGAAATAAATTTGGGGAATACCATACCTTGATGCCACAACTTCGGCTGGATGAACAGCGCTTTTACGTATATTTTAGAATGACTCCAGAGTGTTTCGATGAAATATTGAACTTGGTGAAAGATGAAATATGAAAATCTGACACAAATTATCGTGAAGCTATTTCGCCAGAAGAACGACTTGCTATTACACTCAGGTAAAAAAATTATATGTATTAAAATTAGTAGGCTTATCGAATACGAAAACTTCAGGGATCGTGAAATAAATATTTTATTGTAATAATTGGACTAGGATTAAATGTTGCTAAATAATTCGAGGCAGAATTTGCCTCCTCTGTTGGGTATATTATTGGAGTAAACCCAGTGCCGCTTGGGAAGGACGACATACTACTATCATACATACTTGCAGAATTCTGGGTAGACGCTGAAGACATTTCTTCAATATGTTCAGATTCTTCGTGCGCTATTAATTCGGCTATTTTTAGTTTTATTCGGGCTTGACGCTTTAAGGGAAGTGTTTTCACAGTCTGTGCATGTGCCAAGAAAAGTGAATCAATGGCCTCGTTCTCTTTTTTAGGTTTTTTACCTTCAAAATAATTAATGAGCTGTTGTACAGACGAAGATGGTGGTTCATAGCGTTTTCTGCTCGTTTTATATTTTGGTGTAGTTGCAGTCTGCGGAAAGGTGTGCCCTGGAGTAGTCACTACTGTAGTGTTCAATGAAGAAGGTGGTGCTGTCTGTGTTGCCGAGGCGTTCTGTACATCTTCTGCATCTACATCAGCATTTTCATCTTCTCCATGGCCGCGGTCTTCCAAATTTTCGGTTTCTACATTTCCAGCCCTTTCATGATATATATTTGAGTTAAATTAGGCAGTCTCATAATGTATGACGTCAATATCTTTCACATTAGACGACTTTTGGCAAATGCCAAAAAAGGACGGAAAAATTCCATGTAGTCAGCCCACTGCCATTTTTTATGTTGCCCACTGCTTGGCCGGTCTTTGGTTTGGTAGATTTTATATATTTTGCAAATGTGTCTCTGATATTCTTCCACCTTTTTTTACTTCATCACCTAAAAACGATTCTTTTTATAGATTCCTTGCCACTGGTGACACCTTCTATACCATTGGGCATAGCTTTCGAGTTGGCTTTACAACAGTGAGTGCAATCGTAACCGAAGTCTGTGAAGCGATATGCAGACATATGGAGCATATATATTTACCAGAACCAACAGAGAATATATGGAAAAAATGTGCTGAAGAATTTGAAAATAGATGGGGATTTCCCAATTGCATTGGCAGCGTGGACGGTAAACATGTAACAATCAAGAGACCTAACAACAGTGGCTCCAATTACTGGTGCTATTTACATAAATGTTCAATAGTACTTATGGCCATTGTTGGCCCGGACTATAAATTTATATGTGTTGATATTGGTGGTTTCGGAAAAAATAGTGATGGGGGTATTTTCGAAACCTCAAACATGGGAAAACGATTTGAACAAAGTTAATGAGTGTCCCTGCACCTAGATTTCTCCCTGGGCAAAATGAAATCTGCTCGTACGTCTTAATTGGTGATGAAGCATTTGCTTTAAAACCATATCTTATGAGACCATTTCCTTATATAAGCAGACTTTAACAGACGTCAGAAAAGAGAAATACAATGTAAGACTTTGTCGAGCTAGAAGGGTCGTGGAAAATGCGTTTGGTATTTTGTCTCAAAAATGGCGAATATTTTACAGGCCATTAGAAACTAAAGTAGATACTACTATTCTAATTGTACGTACGGCATGTGTTTTACACAATTTTTTACGAAGTAAAAGTGGCGATGACAAATATTTTCAATTCTTAGATCCCCCAGAACCCGTGCTTGGAGCTTTTACTGATATAGCAAATGATCCTCGGCGGGCAGCAAGGCTAGCATTTTCTACTCGTGACAAATTCGTAAATTATTTTAATTCTGATATGCCTATGCCCAATATATAGAATGTTCGTTTTCACATTTGTGTAGACTGTAAATTATTTAACAAGTTAATAAAAAATATTAGGTACATACCATTTGTATTTAATTCTTTTCCTATTTCCATCCAAATCTTGTCTTTCTTTCTCACATTCCTGTATTCATCGTTCGACAAATCATACAAACAAGGATACTTTTTCACTATTTCTATCAATAATTCCGTTTTTGCCATTGCGAATTTTTGAAGAACGGCGTCAAAAACGCGGTCAAAGGCGAACTGAAATACGCCGCGACAAAAACGCTGGAACAATCGTATTCGCTTCGCACAAGTCTGAGCCTGTCCGTAAACCGCTGCGTTTTAATCTGATCGCGAATTCATCGCCGCGAAATTTTCGCAGCCAAAGCGAATATTTCGCGCCGGTTTGTGGGATGCTTTATTCTTTCAGGTATCAGTTATATTACTAGATGCAACCGAAACTAGCAGTATTTTAGACTACAGGAAACTTTCTAATTGTCACCGTGCTGGCCGAAACGTCATCAGTAAACAGTATCTTAAGCATATGATGCTTACTCATATTTAACGTCCAGACAAATATGGAGGACTATCAGCATGAAAACCACAGGATAAGCTTCAGGTACTATACAGGGTGTAAAGGTTATGATAGTCATTATTTAAATGGGTGATAGAGGGGGTAAAAGAAGCAAAAAGTTTCATATAACATGGGGGTCAAAACGGCATTTTTTAGAGAAAATGGACTTTAAAGTAAAATAAAGTCTGACAACGCCGCAATGCCAGACGCAAATTACGACGGAACGCAGTGTGAATAAAGATGGAGTTTGTTATTTTTAGTCCTTACGTATTATTTCATTATTTGATAATGTACTCGTAAAATGCAAACAATTAAAAAAACGGACTTACCACTAACTGTGTCAGCGCTTCACCTGGTGTGTGAAAGTTTATTGAACGTTTTAAAAAGATCCGCTTATAAATAGGGAACACAATTTTGATACATACATTGTTTTTCTTTTTAAAACCCACACTGCACTTTTTTTGTATTCAAAGACGGTGTTCAAAATGTCGTCCTCCACTTTCCACACAAGCTTCATTACGACGAACCCAGTTTCTTCTTACTCTAGGTCCTCGAAGTTGTCCATTTATTATTTCAGCCGCATTAAATTTTTTTTCGCGAAGATGTGCTTCAGTTGTTATTGGACCAGCCCCATAAACCATCCCTGCAAGTTCTCCCCACGACCAGAAATCCATCGGATTGAGGTCAGGAGATCTTGCTGGCCATTTTCGAGGGTCAGGAGTATATTGACCGATCCAGCGATTTGGATAATGTTCATTCAAATACTGAATGACGCCTCTAAAAATGTGTGGTGGTGCCCCGTCATGAAGAAACGACAAATTCTGTCTCCGTTGTAATGGCATTTTGTCTTAGGTCTGTTCCAAAAGTTCTGGTAAGTTATTGGCTAGAAAGTTAAGGTATCCTTCTCCTGACAACTTTGGGGGTAACTCGAAAGGGCCAATTACCTGATCGTCAAGAATACCCGCCCAAATATTTATTTTAAAACGTTGTTGGAAATGACCTTCACGAATGGTATGAGGATTTTCTTGGGCCCACGTGTGAATATTATGGAAATCTAATATCCCGTCTCGCGTAAAAGTACATTCGCCCGTCGCTAGAATGTTTTTAAAAAAATCCGGACTTCCAATGTTTTTGTGCAAAAACCACTGACAGAATGTTGGTCTGCGATGATAGTCTTCTGGTAACAAGGCCTGCACTCGTTGTACATGGTAGGGATAAAGCAAATTTTCCCGTAGGATTCTATGGACTATGGTATGCGATAGTCCTACGCGGCGGCCTAATTCCCGTGCTGATATCTGCAAAGATTTCCACGATATTTAAAATTTGTCCCTCCTGCTCTACAGTAACCTGTCTTTCACGAGTGCGAATATTAGTGGGCTGAACACTTCCTGTATCTCGAAGTCTTTGGTACACTTGCACAAATGTCCTTCTGTCTGTGTGTACCCGTTGGCGAAATCTGCCGCGATACATCTGAGCTACAACATTTGAATTCTGACGAGCTTCACCGTAAACTAACAACATGGCGAACTCTTGATTCGAGAACACTGTAAATCAACACGACGACGTACGCGAACAAAAACAAAACAACACGCCCGATACTCTGCTCGACAAAACGATAAAGTAATGTATCTATGCAAAACGATAACTAACCACTGTTACCGTTTACTGAATACAAATTTTGGCTTAACTTAGAAAAACTTAATGCCGTTTATTTGTTGATTACCCAATTTAAAAACGTTTTAGATCAGATTATAAAAATTAGTAAGATTGTGGTGATAGTGGACGATATAAAGCACTTAAAGTTATAAACTACAAAGCCATTTAGACAAAAATCTATTGGCCTTTGGAACATGGGTCATATGAACCTTTTGACTTGTTTTGACCCCCCTATTACCCATTTCAATAATGACTACCATAACGTTTACACCCTGTATACGAGTATATGTTGAGTGGCGTCGAGACAGATATTCTTTTATCTATTTCTAATAGTTTTACAGTTTCCAGACTTTGCAATCCTTACCTATTATACAGGTTGTGTATTCAATGATTACTTGGGCGCTTCACCTGAGAAGGAGACAGCGTTGCCGTTCTTTAGCCTAATGCGTAATCTTCCGTATATGTTTTCTCTCAAAGGACATTAAATGACATATATGATATCATATTACCTCAGAACGTTAACAGAAAGCATGTTTTCCGAGTCACATCTTATGTATATCTTCCTGTTACCTTGTTTACAGATCTAGCAGGTAAATCGTGTAAGGCAGGAGAATACATGTACGATACTTGCACATTTTGCCAGTGTGACCCTTACACCAAAAAGTTCTACTGCATTGCAGGAGACTGTCACTTCAGTAGAGGTAAGCGTGAAAATACTCAGTACTGCAATATATGTAGATTTCATATTCAAGCTGTTCAAGGTTGCAAAGCTGTTTGGCAAATAAATTTGCAAGGTTAATTTTACGATGCTATTTAATCCATCTGACGACATCGACTATTCCCGTTAGAGAATGTTTCCCAAATACACTTGCATAGTTGATTGCGGTGTTTTAACGGTGTTTACACTGAAAATGGACTGGATAGAGAATACTTCGTCGCTTCTATCTGACCAAACATATTCTTTCTTTTTAGTGGTTCACCAGATCATATCGGAATGGCATAATGTTTTCGATTCAAATATCTGCGGCCGCTGGCAGCGTACGTGGCAACACCGGCTGCTGAGCACTAAGACCACTTTCATTGTTGTACTGGGGGGATTTACATACGACTTTCTACGCCGGAATGGCGGCCGTTTTTGACAGTGACAGGAGAGTTTCATGGCCGATTAGTTATCTAAGCTGTTTTAGTAGTCCATGTCATCGAGTGGATTAGAGGCTATAGTCTGGTGAAATTAGCTTCGCAAGTTTATTATAGTATAGGTGATGTAGTCGCTATAGAGATTTTGCTATTTGAATTTATTTTCAGGAACATGTAACGAAAGTGAGAATGAGATTGAAGGTTGTAATGAATGCCATTGCACTTTTACAAGGTTTAGACTGTGTGAGCCTATAGACGAGTGTACTGAAAGAAAGGGTATGTATATTATTTAAGGGTTAGTTTCATTTCTATGGTTATATTAACAGGGAACTAAGTTTTTCAGATGAAGATATGTATGTTACTTTTCAGGGAAACCTGGTACTTGTCCAATAGTATACACAACATTTCCTAATATTGTCCAGAACTTATGCATCAATCAGAAAATCCAAGATTGCTATACAGATTATGGCTGTCCAGGCAAGAAGAAATGTTGCAAAATGGCAAACTGTTCCTTAGGCTGTGCTGACCCTGTATAGGGAGCAATAATAAAGGCGTTTTTTGATTGCAATTTGTATATTACATTCTGAAATAAACATTAGTATAAACAGAGTTTGCTTTGCAGAGAAGCAGTTTATTCAAGTTAGCTCAACATCTAGTATATAGATTTTGATCACAGTAAACTTTTTGTGAGTAATTCTTGTGATTTTTTAACCTTCTGATATTCATGATATCAAATCTACAAGATTAAAACATACAACTGTGGAATACAGGATGTTGAGACTAACATATAATGGACGATCATTCTCTATTCAACAAAATATCTGTATTAAAATGAAAAATCATTAGAATTTATTGCTGCATTAACACCTTATTGATTACAGAAAATATCTGGTGCACAAATGCAAGCAGAGTGGTCAACAAAGTTTCCAAGTCTTAATAAAAGCTATTTTAAGGTTGGGAAATTTCACTTTTTCTCTTTTGTTTCTGCTTTAGCTGCTTGCCTCCTTTTCACATCCCAATTGAAGACTCTTGCCATGTTCACTTCTGTTGTAGTAAATTGGTCCCTAAGATAAAAATGGCGTCAAGTAGGTTGACTCTACACTTCCCATGCAATTCTGGACAAACAGAGTTAATACTCTATCGTATCTTTATTGTTTCCTCGTACCCTGGCATAAGGCTGTAGAGCACAATGAATACTGGCGAAGAAACACATTGTTGATTTTGTAAAAATTGGAATCAGTTTCGATAAATGCATGATGAATCACCTTTCTTGTGTTCTAGTAGGTTTACTATTGGTTGGCTTTGTAAACAATTACAGCTGATCATGCAATATAATGAATATGATTGCAGAAAAAAGTATTGCGAGTTTAATTTTTTCATGAAATAATTTGAGGAAAACTGCCATATGCCCTGGTATTATTTGCTTGGGGAAAGGGTTGTAAAATTCTACAAAATATTCGCAGATGACTCATGAACATTTATTTATTTCACACCTGAAGAACTACAACCCTATTCTAAAAACAAAAAATTTTCTGACCCCACTGCCCCATTGCCATTTGGATCTAGTATAATAGTGTTCAATCAATACCTTAATTAAAGTTCATTTTTTGGAAAATATTGTATTTTACTTTACACACCTACTAGCAAGTAATGAGATATTATGTTTTTTGGATATATGACATGTACAGTAATTGGCAAAAGTATATAGACAAATGAATATTGTGCTGTATTTCTTTTTTAACTTGTTCTATTAATACACCAACCTGTATACATAATTCGTTATAACATAATACTCACTTATACATAAATAAATTCATTAGAAGACTCCCTTCAATAAAAAATTAATTGAAAAAACTGGAACTATGGAGGACAAAAATATATAGACAAAGCAAAACAATTATAGAAAATATAAGCAAAGTTCATTGAAGTATAGAAAACCAACCACGTTTGTGTTAATATTTTGTAGCATAACCATTATTATCAATCACCACCTGGTATCGTCTCGGAATAAATTGTAGAAGTTTCTTGATAAAAGATTCATCAATCTGTCTCCACTTTTGCTCTAAAGTGGCAGAAAGTTCATCCTTGTTTGAATAATTTTTATCTTCCCATAGATTTTCAATGGGGTTTATATCGGGAGACTGTGAAGGCCATTTGAGAACTGGTATTTTTTCATCCAGAAAGAATTTCTTTGCGAGAGTTGAAGTGTGCTTCGGGTCATTATCTTGCTGGAAGATTGATCTTAAGGGCATATTGTCTTCCATATAGGGTAACATGACATGCTTTAGTATGTCTGTGTATACAAACTTACCCATAATACCATCTAGTCTATGTAAAGGTCCCATCCCAAACCCTGAAAAGCACCCTCAAACCATAACACAGTCCCGCTTCCATGTTTGACAGTGGGCAAAGTGTACTTGGGGTTCAATCTATGTTCACTAGGACGTCTAACATAATGAACACTGTCTGATTCTAACATATTGAACTTGGATCCGTCATTGAAACATACCCTCATCCAGTCACAGATTTTCCAATCAAGATGCAATCATGCAAATTGTAATCGGTCTTTACAGTTTTTCCTCGAGATTAGCGGCTTCTTACTTGGGCGACGTGCAAATTCAAATCATTTAATCTTCTACTTATAGTTTTCCTAGAAACACTGACAATTCCTTTTGTATCGATTTCGGCTTTTATTTGTCTTGGGGTTTTAAACGGATCTTTTTGCAAAATTACTTTTATTAATCTAACTGATTTAGTTTTCTAGGCCGACCACTTCTCTTAGAGGCTTCCAAGATACCTTTTTGTTTATATTTGTTCAATATTGCCCAAACTGCTTTATGCTTCAGCTTCAAATTTTTGGCAATGTCGACTTGATGTTGACCATCTTTGTATAAGTAACTCAATGATCTTAGTTTTCACATCGAAAGATATTTCTGGATGGGGGGACGGGGCATGGTCTTAAAATCACTCAACTTATTCCACAATACTTGATGAACACAAACTAATCCTCTTCTGACATGAAACTGTACTAATGTTGAAAAGAATTTGTCTACATATTTTTGTCCCTCATAAAAAAGTGCTTATATTCAGACTTGAATTGTGTTCATTGCAGATAATGTAAAAACTAGGAATTTAGTTTTTCTACTAATAACCCATTTGTTTATGGAGCAATGAAGTATGAATTCGATTTCTAAAGGTATTTAAGTAAATATTCATATTTGTCTATATACTTTTGTCCTTTACTGTATATGATTGTATTTGAAAAAATTTCTTTTTGTTTGTTTTTACAGTGTGTATTGACAAATGTGATTAGAAATAGATTATTTAAATAAATAAATGGTAATTGCTTGACAGGATGACAGCACCATAAAGGTGACAGGATCAATATTGATATATAAATTATAAAGTTGAGTAGAAATACAATGATACATACCTTAGAAAGTCGAGATCATACTCCACATGAGCTAGATTCTTTGTAGCTGCAGCCACGTTCTGTGCCAGCAGTTTCCTAGCATCATCTAAACTGTATTCTAACATCACATTTGCTCCTAACCATAAAAAGACTGTATCTGTTGCAGGAACCTTAGCTTTTGCAAAAACTTGTTCACTTAGGAAAAATAACGTTTCGAACTCCTTTTTTTCCTGTTCCAACTTACTGATCATGGATAGTGATCTCTTCAGCTCGGGTACTTGGGTGTGTAGCCTTTTTTTCTTTGAAAGTAAGTTGAACTCCATGAATTTATATTTTGCGTGTTGTGAATCTAATTTTTTCAAAACTGATTCTACGGTGCCTGCATTTTCGGCTCTAGCCATATAAGCATCTACATCATCCTGAAATAAGAAAATTCATGTGTTAAATATAGGTTATGTGCTGAAGAAGCCATGTACAAAAAAGGTAATGGTCAAAACTTACGACAAACTCTGCCTCTGGGATACCTGCATACGACTTTTTGTCACCCAGATCGGCGGGTTTTTCAGTTTCCATCTTTTCTGTTATTTGTATTATTACTTATATTCAAAATTCAGTGTTTATTTTATCATCCAGCTGAAAGTCTTCCTTGTTCAAAAAGGGATGGATGTTGTATCACAAAATATGACAGATGTTGACGGAATGACGAATGACAAGAGACAGCTCGACGTGTGGGAAATGAAAGGAATCACAGAACAGCGAAAAAATATAACGGTATAGATCAACATTCATAGTGACTAGTATACCTTCACGCCATCTTTCTCCCTATAGCCCCTATAGTTAAGTACTAATTCGATTTACAAAAACGGTATACCATGAAATTATAGCATACTATCCTTAAATGAAGTTAAAAAAGTACAAAACCAACACAAAAGCTGTTTCTTTGCATACTGTACTTTAGCTATAGACATAAGTTTCCTAAAGTCTTGTTTATATTTATGAACAGTGGGAGAAAATATGCATTTTTTCTATAATTTAAAAGATTTATCTTCCGCTTGAGCTGAGATTTTTATGTGCTGTGTCCTGTGTCTTTCAGGAGATTGAAATAGAAATCGGCGCTACATTTTACATTAAGCTGCATAATATGTTTACATTAAGTCATTTGTAAACAATTACGCCTTACGATCGTCTGGGGTAAAACGTCATTATTTGTGAATGAATTTTCGTCTAGAATATGGAATATAACTCTAAGTAATTTACACTGAACAATGAAATTAACTTTATAAAGTGTGTCGGACCACACTAAAACTACCGACATCACTTTATACATCCATCTCCCTCACACATGCATATGCCTCTTTATGTAAGCTTAAGCTTAAGCTTCGTCTAGCCACCTTGAAAATTTACTCGCCAACATGCGGTGGCTACCAAATTTGGCTAATCGGTGCGAGTTCAATGAGTACGAGAGAGAAGTGTGTATAGGCACATGAGTTAGAAAGAGATAGAAGCCGGTTGGACAGCGAAGCTCATAAATAAATCAATAAATAGTAGAGAAAACGAAAGTCATAGTTCTCCAATTAATGATCGTGTAATTTTAGATTAAATTATAGCTATGAAATATATTTATTTAATAAAATATTGCTTTTTTTCAATTGATGGGAGAAATACCATAAGCATAAAATAAATAGGTAAAATCATATTTTATCCTATAAAACTTTGAATTTATAAGTGTCAGAGTATTTTTTATTACAAGTGCTCTCGATTTTTTATATATATGAGTAGGTATTGCTAATCTATGTTTGAAATTATCTTGTGACAACCCAAATAACATGTGCTATAAGTAATATAAAAAAGTAGTACATTAAACTACAACTAACAGAAAATATCCATGGTTTTTTTCAACATCATGGGAGTATTTTGGGAATGTTCATTTAATAATTTATTCATGTGTGCAAGAGCAGCAGCGTTTAAAATTGGTTAGTATGACCAGAGTGTAATTTCTTACTTACGCCCGTATCGTCAGTCGTCCCTACAATTATTGTAGGGCGCCTTTATGGCCTCCTTGATTGTCATAGTTTTCTACTTCTCCGTGTCAGAACTCTATTTTGAGGTTATGTCACAAACATCTCTGCATCAAATTGTGCTTGCTTTTGAGTTATATCATGTTTTATCAGCCTGAAATTTCCTACAATTTAAAAAGAAAACATATCTTCACAATAGGAGAGCGCTGACGTATTGTGAAGATATGTTTTCTTTTTAAATTGTAGGAAATTTCAGGCTGATAAACACATGATATAACTCAAAAGCAAGCACAATTTGATGCAAATAGATGTTTGTGACATAACCTCAAAATAGAGCGCTGACACGGAGAAGTAGAAAACTATGACAATCAAGGAGGCCATAAAGGCGCCCTACAATTGTAGGGACGACTGACGATACGGGCCTTAGTTTGCATGGCATCGATGTCACCCATAGACAATACGTAACTGCCAAAAGCTGTGAAAAGAATAATAGGCTACAATTAACTAAAAAAGACGAAGTATTTCACGTTTCAGATTTGTTAAGCACTAGACATTCATGTTTCACAGGAACAAGTAGACTTTTAGATGCTTTGTGCTATAAAATCATAACTCGATCATTAAGTGTCATAGTTATATTCACTTTATTAATTCACAGGTATTATTCTTATTTAATCATTACAATATTCACACTACAAACATAAATCATAACATTCACTTTTTGAATATAAGAGTGTACACTGTTTCGGCGGACAGACCAAGTCCAAGCATGACTAGGGCTACAGTGGATCCAAACAAGAACCTATCGCCAAGTCCACCCTTGAGGTGTACTGGTGCAGATTCATCCATCTATAAAGCATAACAATATTAATCTACCACCTCACTGAACACCCCTCATACATACCTGGAGGTGTTTTGTAACTTTTTGGAATCTTTCCCACCTTGGAGGAACCTCTTTACCAGTTGAAGCATTCCTGGCCAACTGCCTGTAGGTAGCGTTTGCTAGAGCAAGGACTTTCTGCAAAGAATGTGGGTGTTACATAACCGATCTTTTTTTCAGTCATCGTAAGATAGCTGGTCAATAAATGGGGGGCCACGTAAGCTGGCAGCAAAACTTTATCATTTCGGCTGTTCTGAACGATATTATTAAACCTTGAAAGCTGTTTGAATGTGTGTTACGTAAAGGCATGTCAAGATATAGGTAGATAGTAATTTCAGCATCCAAAAATGTGTCACAATTTAAACTACGTAAAATGATGAATTGTTACCTTTGAATTGTTCATACTGGATTAAATGCACCGGAAATTCTTGGCAGTAGCTAATTAAAAAATTGCGACTGGGAATTCTCTGGCTAGATCCCAAAATTCTGAGACAGGCATCCAGACATATGTCAAATGTCAGGTCAGTGGATCACTGACGTCGTCTAGGGGAATTTTGGATTTTTATAGTCCAGTCTTTTTAGGAGGCTCAAGCTAAAAATATGTTCGGCTTTTCGGTCGCCATTTGTGAAAATAATAGTCGACATTTTTTTAAATAGTGATACCTGCATGGGACTTTGTTTGCTCATTGTCGTATGTAGTACATAAAATACCGAAAGAGATTGTATCTTATTTGTTTGGGATTATTTTGGGCTTCACCTGAGTTTTGAGTTACTGGAGCTCTTAGTCTCCACAACTATTTTTGTATTCTTGGATGAATAAACAACTTTCACGTTTGTATAGCAGATTGAAACCACATACGTATGCATGAAAAAGTTTACTGACCACGACGTTTCAGCCACAATGATGGCCTTTTTCAATTACAATCATGACGATATATTTTGTCTTCCAAGTGACACTTCGTTTTTTTTTTTTCATTTCCACATTCTTATACAGCGAGTACTACTCTGAACGCTCCTGCATGCTGAGATTGCAGGCAACATGGGGTAGGTACTCCCGCTCCCAAGCACGTTCACCCCCCTAAAGTGAAAAGCAACCATGAGGTTTTTTAATGCACCAAGCACGTCACCCTCGTCCATCGTCTCGGGTGTTACTTCAACAAATAATGTGTCCCTCCAAATGCAACGCTTCAGTATAAAAATAGAATCGAATATTGATTGTAAAATTTATTGGTTGCTAACAGAACTAGAAATAATAGTATTAGTCTTTTTTCGTTTCTTTCTTCTAATCTTCTTCGCTGACAAAGTTTTTTGCAAATTCGTTTGCTCTTCTTTCTCAACCACTTTCTTCAATTCTTTCAATGAATCTTTGTACTGCTCTCCCAAATCTTCCAGATCCTCTTCTTGTATAGTAACCTGTAAAGGATTAAATGTCAGATATACTATGTCAACACAATTTATCAAAAAACGCACCTCTTCAACATTAGTCTTATTAGCCTGGTTCAACATACTCTTGAATTTTCCAACCTGATTTTTGGTGAGCATCGTTACCGCCAAACCTTCTTCACCGGCCCTAGCAGTTCTTCCTGCTCTATGAATGTAAGTTTTCAAATGCTTTGGCACCGAATATGACACAACACACTCTACACCTGGCAAGTCTATTCCTCTGGCTAGAGCGTCAGTACATACTAATCTGAAAATTACAAAATCGAAATTATTAAACGATGCTGAAAATGTTTTAATGACATAACTAGAAATTTATGAGATGCGAAATACGTCTAATAACAGCGTAGTATTACCATGGCTAAAAGGGTATTAATATACTAATATCGAAACTTTGAGATATACCTCACCCCCTAAAACTTCAAAGCCCTACAAAGCTTCCCAAGTCATATAACATCCAAAAAACAATATCTCATTTTCAGAATTTTTCGCGATTAGAATACCTCGTCACCAGTAGCGTAAGAAGTAAAAAATTAGTATAAACGCATTACTGTTGAATGATGGATGTAATTTCAGATATTAAAAAAGTAACAATGACTAGGTAGATGGTACCTTATCGGAGATACATGAACCAATCAAACGAATAAAAATTCGATCTTTGCTGAGAACTAATTTTTTTCTATCTTTGTAACCTAAAATTCTTGTCTTTTATCTCTAAAATCTTAAAAGTTTAAAACAATTATTGTTTTTCTTCGAAATAAGAATATATTCTACTTACACATCAATCTCTCCTCTCGAAAACTTCTCTATTAATTGAGGTCTACTTTTTCCTGGTAATTGTGACGAAATATCTTCAACTTTCCTTCTATCTTTAAAGAGTGACCTTAACAAAATCGCCAATCTATGAGCACTCTCTGCTGAATGGGTAAATACAAGTGATCTATTGATGTCATGCTCTTCTATGTATTTGTATAGGCACAGTGGCTTCAATTCTAGTGTCGTAACAATGTATTTCTCTTTCAATTCATTGGGTGTTGTGTATTTGCCCATAAAAGTACCAGTTTCTTGATCATTCATAGTCGCAGTTCCAGCCTCAGCGTTTTCCACCACTGTTGTAAACAGTCTGGGTTGGAAAAGCGATAATTTCTGTAATTTTTCAGGATCTTGAGAGAGTGTTGCAGAGAAAAGAAGCTTTTGAGGTGGTCTGCGCCTCTGAAGGCTTGACAGGTTCAGTACTGTTCCCAGTTTCGGAAGATCTTCTGTAAAGTGTAAACAAAAGGGTACAAGATGCTTGGATACAAGCTGGATCCTCAAATATCAGATTAAGATGTTAATCAAGGATGCACCAAGTGCTGAACTTTTCAAAAAATACTGGGTACTCGGTCAGATTTGAATACCGATTACCGGGTACTCGATTGAAATGAATGCATCACAAAAAACAGTTGAACAGCTTAGACATTTTTTCGTGTATGAACCTTCATAGTGTATTAATGGTATTTTCAGAAGCTTTCTTTTTCAAGTATGTATATAAATGTCTTGAAACAGGTAGGTATGTGTTCTTCACTGCGAGATTCAGCAATTTAAAATTGGGGCTAAACCTAAATCAACGTTAGATATGAGTAAAGGTGATATAGCATGACACAAACAAACAATTCCACTGGATAATAAATAGGAAATTGTATAATGGAGCATACCTTCTTCACCCTCATTCAGATGTTTTTCCAAATGGTACAGCCAGTCATTTTGCACATTCTCCAGAACTCTGTCAGCTTCATCAATGACAAGGTACTCCAAATGTTTCAAATCCAGTCCTTCAGTCATTGTTAAATGATCTACTAAACGCCCTGCTGTACATACCAATACGTCCACTTTGCTAACATAGCCAAAGAAATTATCTGGAATTAAATGCAGTAATCACAAAAAAATGTAAATGTGCACTATAAATTAATGACCCTAGTAAGGATAATAATATGCAACAAACAAATAAAAAGCTAGATTTATATTCTCAACTAGCCTAAATCTGATGCTCCACCTGCATAGAAGTAAAGTATGGCTAATGCATTAATGTGAAAGAGATTGGTTTTGGAAAAAGAAATGCAATACTCAAAGTAATGCAATATGTAGTTACTGTGGCAATGGACATTAACAAGTAAGGCATATCTCAACATATCCTAACCCAACAACTATTTATTCATAGCATTATACTTGAAGTAAAACAAAATACAAAACAAGACGTTAGCGCTAATAAAACTAATGACGAAATGCAGTAAAAGCAGGATGCAATGCCCTATTTATATAGCCTTCCTCATTTTCGTCAGACCAGCGACTGAACGCTTCCGCGTCAGACAAATGCCATGAAGCTGTTTGGGGTGTAGCTCGTCAAATAGATATTTCAAAGTTATTTCCCAGAATAAAAAGCAGCGTATGTGCTATTCAAGACTAAAATCTATCCCGTTACCAAATTTGATTCATACTTTCTAATTTATAATATCAGTAGGGATATTCTTTATGTTGAGTTGATATTAGGGGCAGTACATTTGAATGTTGATGACAATATTTGCACTAAGTTTGAAGAAAAATCTTAGAATATATACTGGAATAACAGTGAAATACTTACTGTCATATAATAATTGAGATTGTTCAACTTTAAAAGGGTGGTTCCCTGTTATTAAACACACATCAATATCAGTGTTTTGTGCATAAGCTTTGAATGTTTTATAAACTTGTAGTGCCAGGTCTTTTGTAGGCAATATGACTAAAGCTCTGATTTTCTTGACACAGTGCTTTTTCAGTGACTGAATTATAGGCAATACAAATGCCAGAGTTTTTCCGCTGCCTAAAATGATAATTAATAAAGAAACCATCTGTAGAAAAAACATATTTAAGGTATCAAAGTTTAATGAATGAATAAATTACAATAAAATTGAACTGGAGATCCAGCGTAGTCTGCCTGTAGTATCCTAGAGCCTTGCAGCAACACACCAAATGTTCTCACTATGCTTAAGAATCACCAAATGCTATTCAAAAATTACAAATTTATAGCAGAAAATACCTGTTGGTGCTGACACACATATATCTAAATCTAATTTAAAAATTACAAATTTATAGCAAAAAATACCTGTTGGTGCTGACACACATATGTCTCTAGGAAACAAAATATCAGATATTTTTATATCTTTCAACAGTTGCGGGATAACTGTAGCTTGTACAGGAAATAAGTATTCTATTCCATTTGCCCTAAGAAGTTTTCTTAAACCTTTATCAAGTTCTTTCAGCTCTGATATTTTGGTTTCAAGATTTCGTAGGCTTCCAGAAATTGCTGTAGGGTTGGCTAGCCATTTGGGCAGTACTCTTTTAACCTGAAATAGCACTTCAATCAATAATATACAAACAAGAGGTTGTCGAAATAGACATGAATCACAAAACCAGAAATATTCTAAATTCACGTATGATCAATTAATGAACAATAACAACTTTCCATCATTACAAATGTACCAATAGTTCATTGGTAAATCAAATATGCTAAAATGAAAACAAAATTGGTTTGATAGTTTAAGTTTTAACTGTGGACTTTTTTGTCATTCTTCCATTCTTCAAGGTCAAATGAATAAGGATATTCTTAGATTGTGTTATGATTTTTACTTATATTATCTAAAGGTGTCAGACTTGAATTTAATCAATTTTACAGTTCAAGGCACTTGATTTTATATAAGATCACTCATTAAAACAAAAAACATTTGACTCTAAAGAATTTTGAAAAATCAACAAAATTATCTTTAGATCCAAGGCAAAACTGTGGTCAGTACCATCAGTATTTCCTGATAATTCAGTCAGTGTCAGCAGATTGCAATGTAACCTTATACATCAATAATCATGGCCAATAAATATCACATTCCATGATAATAAAAATAAAAAAAATGTTTCTTTACCCTCCAGATAGTGTTGGGAGGCTTTTCAAATGTTACTGGGTCTGATATACAGTAATGGACAAAAGTATATTGACAAATTAATATTGTGCTGTATTTTTTTTTAACTTGTTTTATTAATACACTAACCTGTATACATAATTCGTTATAGCATAATACTCACTTATACATAAATAAATTCATTAGACTCCCTTCAATAAAAAATTAATTGAAAAAAACTGGAACGATGAAGGACAAAAATATATAGACAAAACAAAACAATTATAGAAAAAAGAAGCAAAGTTCATTGATTTATAGAAAACCAACTACGTTGTTAATACTTTGTAGCATAACCACTATTATCTATCACTGCCTGGCATCGTCTTGGCATAGATTGTAGAAGTTTCTTGATATAAGATTCATCAATCTGCTCCACTTTTGCTCTAAAGCGGCAAAAAGTTAATCCATGTTTGAATAATTTTTATCTTGTATTTGCTTATCTAAGTATTCCCATAGATTTTCAATGGGGTTTGCGAGATTTGAAGTGCACTTCGGGTCATTATCTTGCTGGAAGATTGATCTTAAGGGCATATCGTCTTCCATATAGGGTAACATGAGATGCTTTAGTATGTCTGTGTATACAAATTTATCCTTAATGCCATCTATTCTATGTAAAGGTCCAATCCCAATCCCGAAAAGTACCCTCAAACCATAACAGACCCACCTCCATGCTTGACAGTGGGCAAAGTGTACTTGGGGTTCAATCTTTGTCCACTAGGACATCTAATGTAATAACACCATCTGATCCAAACATATTGATCTTCAAATCATTAAATCTTCTACTTATAGTTTTCATAGAAACACTGAAAATTCCTTTTGTCTCGATTTCTGCTTTTATTTGTCTTGGGATTTTAAACGGATCTTTGGATGAAATTACTTTTATTAATCTAACTGATCTAGCATTTAGTTTTCTAGGCTGACCACTTCTCTTAAAGGCTTTCAAGATACCTTTTTGTTTATATTTGTTCAATATTCCCCAAACTGCTCTACACTTCAGCTTCAAATTTTTGGCAATGTCAACTTGACGTTGACCATCTTTGTATAACTCAATGATCTTAGTTTAAACATTGAAAGAAATTTCTGGACACGCGGCATGGTCCTAAAATTACTCTAAACTAATGTTGAAAAGAATTTGTCTACATATTTTTGTCCCTCATAAAAAAGTGCTTATATTCAGACTTGTATTGTGTTCATTGCAGATAATGTAAAAACAAGGAATTTAGTTTTCTACTAATAACGCATTCGTTTATGGAGCAATGAAGTATGATCTCGTTTTCTAGAAGTATTTAGGTAAATATTCATATTTGTCTATATACTTTTGTCCATTACTGTATTCTTAGCAAAGCTCTACAATGAAAATATTGCACAATGTTCAAAAGAACAGCCAGGGAACCATACATAATGAAGTGTTGCTAAAAATATTTTTCAAAAACTCATTATTTAATTTTTTCCCTATTGATAAGTGTACCACAATCACATACAGTGAGCCTACAACACTACTCAAGCTCAGCTTAGTAACACAGATCTATCTAGATTTTCAAATAAAATATTATAACCTGAAACAAACCTTAGCTTTTTTTGCCAGATTATCTGCTCCTAATATTGTGAAACCTAAATCATTTGGATCTATCTTTATCTTTTTTGATGCTGGTTGATCTTCTGTTTCTTCGTCTATAAAGCCCTCCACAGATTTATCGATAAAGTTATCATTGTCATTTTCTGGCACAGGTACAATCTTAGCCTTTATTTCTCGTTTGATTCGCCTAGATTCTATTGTTTTTTGTTTGGCAATTTTTATTTTATTCTGTTTTTCTTTTTGCTTACTCCGTAATTTTTTATTTCTCTCGATTTTCTTTAAAACCTTATCTAATTTCGTTTGCTCTTCATTTTCATTAGTTTCATTCTGTTCTGTTTGGACCCTAAAAGTTACGGTATGTAGAAAAAAGAACAAAAAATGTTAACACAGTTTACCTATTAACTACAAATAAGTCCATGTTGTATTGTTAAAAATTCAAAGTGAAAAACAAGCATGTAACTTTTCTACGATTTTCTAGGTTAGATAGGTATTATTTACAAAAAATATGACAACACTGCACGGAACTTCACTTTTCATCAATTTTGTTGCCTGGCATAGATAGATAAATTTGTCAGCATTGCAATCGTTGATTAACAAAAACGTATTTCTGTCGGCCATCTTCACCCATACGTCATACGTGCATACGTCACGTTTTATTTAACGATTGGTAGCACTGACGAATTAGTTATTGACATTGGCAACACTGTGTCGAATTCCATCACAATGACACTGCATGCGTCCATTTTTTGAGGGTGCGACATGGTTGTCATATTGTGCACCAGCAACACTGCTTTGTTTCCCATTCGCCCATATTAGTTTCACACTCCTGAGTGTTACCGACGTAACAATAATCGAATTATTTGTTCTATGGATGATGAAGAACCACGTGGGGTCAACTGAGCACTGACGAGGTGCAACACAGGAAATCTGGCAACGTTTTTCGTGGTGAAAAAACGGCCGGCAACACTGTCAATATTGATAGTGTCACTTGTCTTTCTTCAACGTCACCGCTGTCAAGCTGCCATTTCCATTTTTCCATAGAACAACATCGACGTAACTTGTAAGGTGCATATTCCAAATTTCATTCAAAACTCTATTGAATGTTCTTTAGTTTTTTTATTGTCTCCAATTTATTCAAGTTTGATTTTTGTCGGCAACTTCTTATTTTCTTATACCTTAAAATGTTTCTGCTAGCTACACGTATGGGTACGAGAAGCGTGCAATACGTGTGTTAGAAAGAGAATCACCTCATTGCCTAGCGAGCTAGCGACGGATGACGAGTCACGGACGCCATCGGCGCACTCTTTCCAACATACATTTCGGCCGCTTCTCCCTCTCGTACACATTACGTCAGCCCAATTTGAAAAGATGCTCACTCCCATAATACCAGAAACAGGGACTTGTATAACTATGGCAATAAGGCTGTACAATCACCTTCCAATCAGGATGAGATTGCTTGCTTTTCATACGTTTCGAATTGAACTAAAAAATGTTCTAACATCTATTAAAGAATTATTTGTTTTTGATATAAATGAATACTTACCAGCACTTTGTAGTTGCATAGGTTGGTTCACTAAGCAAACCAGGGTAGGGAAAGAATAATGAATTAAAAATGGGTATGCTTTTAGATATAGTTGTAGTCACCGTTCTTGGCGTTACGTCATCAATGCCATATGAAATAAGTAAGCAGATCAGCGCATCTGCTACTCTCACCAGTACGCATGAAGTGGGTAACACAGGGGACCGCTGTTTCCATTCTCTTCCTGAGAATACTGTAATGGATTTAGCACGAGCTGTCGGCCTTCTCCATTGATCGTATTTCCGGACATTGTACAATTTCATATTGAAGACTGATAACTGACAACTGAAATTGTCAAGTAAGTTGTCTCTCTGACAAATTTGATTGAAGAGCACTCATACGTAACGACAAAGTTTTCGAGACGGAGACAATAAAAAAACGTATGTCTTCGAGCTTACCGAACGTTCACACACTACAGGGGTAGGTTGCATGTGTATGTATGAGGGAGATGGAGATATATGTATAAATGGATACTGGTAGTCTTCCTTTGACCCGCCAAGAGCGGTGACTACAACTATGATCAACTTTATTCTGTTTGTTCGTTTTTATAAGGAATGTATTCTAATCTGACAATTCTAAAACATATAAGTGTTGTTTAAGCAAATAAAGAAAATCTATCTATCAATCTCCAACTGGTAACCACTCGGTTTGTCATGTATGAAATAATAACCGCACGTTTTTTTATTACGTGATCTTCAAATGTCGATTTGCATTTAAATGTCACGTTACAATATTCGCAGATCTCACAAGACACAGAAGAAGTAAACTCAGGATGCTTCGTAAAGAGTGGTTATCTAAACAACTTACAATTTGACGCATTGAGTGAAATGTGATCTCAACCAGATTTTTTTAGTTTCTTGTGCGTGCTCATAATAACTCATCAGTAAAAGTAACAATACTTATATTTATGACTATGACTGTGAATGTTTCCTCACATGATTAGTAAATTTGCCTTTGTGTGTCGTTTTGAATTCGCAATGTATACATTGATGTATTTTACTGGATACAGATGCAGAACACTCAGGATGTTCCTGTAAAGTATGATTATCTAACGATTGTTTGCCTGTAAATGAAGCATCACACTTTGTACACGCGAGCTTAGCTCCAGTATGTTTCATGATGTGGTTAGCTAAATACTGCGCGTATGTAGTTTTATATTCACAATGTGTACATTCATGTATCTTCCTAGTCACAGAACCAGTAGATTCAGTATGTTTCTGCAAAATGTGGTTATCTAAGCCGCATTTGGATGTAAATAACACATCACACTTTGTACAACTGAGCTTAACTTTAGTATGTTTCATCACATGCAAAGCGAAATGCTGCCCATATGTAGTTTTATAATCACAATTTATACATTGATGTATCTTAGACGTCATAGAAGCGGTAGACTCGGGATGTTTCTGAAAAATGTGATTTTTCAACGAAACTTTCTTCATAAACGACGCATCACACTGTGTACACGTGAACTTCGTTCCGAAATGTTTCATCATATGCATGCTTAAATTCTGCACATATGTTGTTTTATATTCACAATGCGTGCATTCATAGATCCTAGAAGATACAGATGCCGCAAAGTAAGAATGATTCTGTAAAATATGTTTGCCTAAACCCAGTTTAGTTTTGAATGAAGCATCACAGTTTAAACACTCAAAAGTCTTTTGTGTTGTTGTATTGTGCTTTGCCATGTGCTTCATAAAACTACTCCTATAGGTTGTTTTTAGTGCACAATATATACATTCATATATCTTACTAGAAACTGTCCTGCTGAGGTTGGGATGTTTTTTTAAAATATGGTCAAAGAGCGATTGCTTTGTTTTGAATGATAATACTCGCAAATGTGCACAGGAGAAAAAGCATTATGTTGTGTGTGTGTTAACATATGTCTGGTTAAATGACATTTATAGGCGGTTTTGAAATCACATATCGTACATTTATGTATTTTAGATGAAATTGATTGAATAGATTCGACATGCTTTCTAATTCCGTGATTATCTAGTAATATTTTGCTTTTGAACACCTGATTACATTTGGTACAACAAAACTTACTCGTATTTAGTCGAAACTGTTTCTGGGAAATGGACCGTGATTTTTCCAAATTAGATCCTAAGTAACAATTGTTCCTTTTGATATGAACGATCAAACGCTTTTTACAATAGCTTGTATAATTACAAACGTAGCAACTTAGCAACATTTTTCCTTCTTCGATCTGTGAATATGTTTTCCTTTTCCGCTTTTTCTTTATTTGTGCACTGAAACAGAAATCCATTCTACTTTAACGGTCTTCACTGATATGCGTCATAATTTCATTAAGCACAGAATAGCAATTTTACATTAAATAGATAGATAATTTATTTCCCAGAATTTACACATGCCAAAAATTACATTTCAAGAAGTTGGACTATAATATCTGCAAATAAATGAAATAATCCCGCAGAACGAAACCCTTGTGCATAGGTAAAACATTTATAATTTGCCTCAATAAGAACTTAAAATACCATTTAGTTGTTTTAAAAGGGCATATAGTCGAAATCACGAAAGATGAAGATTACGTCATCATTTTAGTTTGTAGTAAAGACAAACGACAGCGACATGTGAATATTTTAAATGAAGTTTTAGATAGGTTAGACAGAGACGTACAGAATTTTATTGTCTAAACAAAGTGTATTGCTAATTTGCATATATCCGACAAAGATAGATGATGTTTCCATGTTGCATGATCGATCATATTTGAAAGACGAGTAGTTAGGTTATGTTAAAGCAGGTTAGGTTGTTTTCTAATAATGCTTTGGTCTTTCGTGTTCTACTCATAACTGTTTTTTTTTTTCAAAACAAAAGCTCGCCACTAAAATTATTATTAAGGCATCACTCAAAACCATTAAATAAAATGAAAATATAAATAATCAGTGAAATAACCTAACTTCGCAAAATCATAATATATATTTGTTGTCATTATGTTCCTGAAATCGTGATTATTTATCATCGACGTACGTGCATTGATTACTTCAGTACAATTTATGGTATGACGTAATAGTCATCTTTCGTGATTTTTATGCGATATTTATGACTATGACTGTGAATGTTTCCTCACATGATTAGTAAATTTGCCTTTTTGTGTCGTTTTGAATTCGCAATGTATACATTGATGTATTTTACTGGATACAGATGCAGTAGACTCAGGATGTTTCTGTAAAGTATGATTATCTAACGATTGTTTGCCTGTAAATGACGCATCACACTTTGTACACGTGAGGTTAGCTGCAGTATGTTTTCTCAAATGCGTAGCTAAAGAGTACCCGTGTGTAGTTTTATATTCACAATGTGTACATTTATGTATCTTATGAGATATAGATGATATAAATTCAGGATGTTTCTGCAAAATATGGTTGTCTAATGACAGCTTCTTAATAAATGACGCATCACATTTTGTACACCCGAGCTTAGCTCCAGTATGTTTCATCATATGCATGTTTAATCTTTGCATGTGTGTTGTTCTATATTCACAATGCATACATTCGTGTATCTTATGAGACACAGTAGCAGTAAACTCAGGATGCTTCTGTAAAGTATGGTTGTCTAAACATTGTTTAGTTGTAAATGCTGCATCACACTTTGTACACGTGAGCTTAACTCCAGTATGTTTCATCATATGAGTAGTTAATTGCTGCAGGTGTGTTGTTTTATATTCGCAGTGTTTACATGTATGTATCTTACTAGACACAGAAGCAGATGACTCGCAATGTTTCTGCAAAATGTGGTTGTCTAACCCTGGTTTGGTTCTAAATTGTGCATCACAGTTTATACAAGTGTACTTAGCTCCAGTATGCTTCATCATATGTACAGCTAAACTGCGAGCGTATGTAGTTTTGAATTCACAATGTGTACATTCATGAACCTTGGACGATACAGATACAGCAAACTCAGAATGTTTCTGTAGAATGTGGTTCTCTAAACGTAGTTTATCTTTGAATGAAGCATCACAGTCTAGACACTTAAAAGTCTTTCGAGCATCATGTTTTGCCACGTGCTTTATGAAATTATTTCTAGTGGTTCTCTTGAGCGCACAATGCATACATTCATATATCTTACTACAAATTGTCCTGCTGAAGCTGGGATGTTTCTTTAGAATATGGTCAAAGAGCGAATGCTCTCTTTTGAATGACGCACTACAATGTTTGCAAATGTGCAGGTCAGAAACAGCAGCATGTCTCAACATATGTCTGGTTATGTGACTTTTATGAACGGTTTTGAAATCACATAACGTACATTCATGTATTTTAGATGAAATTAATGCAATAGATTCGGCATGCTTCCTAATAACATGACTATCTAGTAACCTTTTGGTTTTGAACACCTCACTACATTTGGTACACCAACACTTATCTAGTCGATCCTTTTTTTTGAAAACGGACCATGATTTTTCTAAATTGGACCCTAAGTGAGAATTGTTGCTTTTGATATGATCGATCAAACCCTTTTTACAATGGCTCATATAATCACAAATATAGCAGCTTGGCAACTTTTTTCCTTCTTCCATATGTGAACATGTTTGTTCCCTTTTCCACCTTCCCTTTATTTGTGCGCTGAAAAAGAAATCTATTCTAAGTGTCTTCACTGATATGCATCATAATATCAATAAGCACAGAACCTCAAATTTACATTTGAATACATATTATTATAAAAATGAAATAGTTGTGCACATTTATTGTAGAATTTACTCAATACATTGAGACCTATTTCTCTTGAAAAATTGGCATCAAATGAAAATAAACATCACATACGAGGTCTGTAAATTAAGTAGTGAGACAGGTTATTTTACTTTTTTTATTCAAATGGAATCAAAATTTTATACATATTGAATTGCACTGTGGAACATAGAAAAATAATGGTTTAAGTCCACTCTTTCGAAAATTCGCGCCATTCACATAAAAGGTATCAATGTACCTAGATCTATCAGTGTAGAGCTAGTCAAACTGCTTGTGCTTCAGTCTCCGGTCAATAGATGGCGCCATCAGACTCTTATTCTGATTTGAAATCAATATAGTTCACTGTAAAAATGCTATGATCATGCATTCAGGGTAATACTCGAACATCTGATGAGTCAGACCATTATTATTATCAAAAAGGTTTTTTTCAACTTGTTGTGAGTGCTCATAATTGGGACCAGAATACTTCTGCAAAATGTGGTTGTCTAACGAATGTTTGCTAGTAAATGGCGCTGCACACTTGTACATGTAGGCTTAGCTCTAACACCATTTGGCTGCAACCTCAACGACGACTCCTGAAGATGGCTCCATAAAGAATGCCGAAAGCTCGAGATTACCGTTAAAAGAGTCTAAAGCCTAAAATTTTGCCAATTTCCCAATTAATTGTATTTTTTGCCCAACTGGTCGTTGGCAATGGCAATATGCAACTACAAAAGTAGATACACATGTCCACACATCCGGATGCTGGTGTAACCTGAGGACACGAAGATGGAGAGGAAAAAACAACACACGAAGTCTACAACAAAAACCAACCTACACATTGTTACTACAACAAACTAAAATGGCTAGAAGTCCTCGAATTTTTAACCACCTGAAGCTGCATCAGATGGTTCAAGATGTAATTTTAACTTTCGTTTTAAATATTTTTAATCCATTTTCATTTGTTCCTGACATACAACTGTAGTTTATATTAATTTTGACGAATGTACCATGTAACCAGCATTCACCAGGTTACTGGTTGTTTCCCTCAACCTAAACGTTAATAACATTTAGCAACAATCTCACATACGACTCGCCTGATGAAGATGGCAAAGTCCATTGAAAGCTAGAGATTATAAAGTATAAAGAGTCCTCTTTGCTTATATGTATATATATATATTATATATGTTAGAATTATTTCAATGCCTGTAGTTGTAATTGATGTTTTGGATCTAGAACCCTACTTTTTGGACTCCCCTGATACGAAGCTTCTAGTCCGTCACGACAAATTTAAAAATAACGAAACGTTGGGCACAAAATTTAAAAACACCATCATGTAGTGCCTAAAAAGTGGCAATGGAAAAGTGTCATCAGCATTTTGATATTTCTTAAAATGAAGTAATTTTTTTCATAAATATCTCAGTAAGCCATGAAATGTTTACAAACTTCTCAATGGCATATAAATACGCGTCAAAGAGCGCAACTTTGTTCTAATTTAATAGAAGCTGAATCTCCCACAGGTATTGCATGCATACCAGAAATTCACATATCATTCTGGGACACACTGGAGTGTTCAAAGATTAAAGGAGACTCACCTATTGGTCGCTGAATCATGTCTGTCCTTTTGGTCGCACTCAGTTTTGACGTCAAATTCTTCATGCAGCCCTAATGCGTCCGTGTTTGCAAAATTTGTGCTGACAATATGTGTTTTTTCCTCCAGTTTTTGAAACCCCATTTTCATCTGGTTAACTGTATCTGGCGTCCAGTCAGCTTCAATCCCAGGCTCCAAAATGTCTTCAACTTTAATCCTGAAACGTTAATGAAGGTTACTTTACAATCCTAGAATAGAATGTTGTAAAATGTTCAGCTTTGACAGCGCACCACTCTGAAAGATATTAAATTTGTATTCTAGGATTATAAAGTGCTCATAAAGAGCATCAAAATGAGGTATCACACGACTACCCTTCCATTTAAAAAAATATTCCAACCCAACGCCCAACCACCATCTTGAATTTTTCAGCTGTCATTTTTATGTTAACATATAGTATTAATGATCAATTTCATCACCGCAAACAACAAATGTGTTCCTCCATTATCTTTAGAGTGAAATGAAATAGATTCAAAGGAAAATAAGACCCACCTATCCCATTTTAAAACAGATAAGGCATCTTCATCGTATTCAGATTTGATGTCAAATTCTTCATTCATCCCATTTTCTAACTTTGTACTGTTCACAGTTGGTTCTTCAGATTTAACTTCAACTACTAACTGATTCTCTAGTTTTAGCTGGTTAACTCCATTCTGGTTCATGATACTAAAACAACATTATCTTTAAATGCTAGTTAAAAGATTCCTCCAGAAAATACAAATTCGGGGCGGTAACAATGAATCAAGTAGAAGAAAATTTAAGTAATTTAGTATTTCAAGAGTTTTTGAAGTGTTTATTCAAGAGTGCATCATATATCTATTTGAAAATAAGCAATTGTTCACAGTTAATGAGCCTACAAGTAACCGTACTAGAGTTTTCACTTATATTTATCCTAAGCATGGATTAGCATTATTTGAAAAAGTAATTGTCTAAAACCTTTTAACCAGCAATTGCAAAAAAGATTGTAGAAGTAAAAGCATTTAAAAAAATATATATAAAATATTGCTAAACCTAGAACCATATACAATCAATGACTTTGGTCTGAATAATATGCTTTGAGCAAGATTTTATCATTAATTTCGTTTGATTGACAATATTTGTATGACAAGTGGTTCACAGCTGTTGTATAGCATTTGTATTCAAAAATAAAAATTACTGTTATTGGTAATAAGAGTCTATATTTGTTATTTGCCCATCCTGGAATGTTAATTATTCGCTGTTTTTTATTTCTTTTGTGAAAAATCTTTACCTCACATCTCACCTGCTATTTGTCACAACTGTAATTAAAAATTAAGTAGAATCGAAAAATGCTACAGTGAAATGAAGCCTTATTTGAAATATGGACATGGGACTTCTGCAGGCTCCTGCTGATCTCAGCAAAAAATTAATATCCAGATCATTCTATTCATAAAACTGACCTCATACATGTTACGTCACTCCATTCTTGTGTATATAACTCAGTGAAAGAAAGGTTTACAGAAACACAAGTGTATCTAGCAGTATATATAGTGAAATTATGCAGAGTTACAGAATATTCTAGGGTAAGAAAAGGTCTTAGTACTTAAGACTGCAGTACTAAGGTGAGTGTTGGTAACATCTTATTAGTTTTATCAAGATCCAAGTTGAAGCCGATAAGGTTTTCATAAATCTAGCATAAAACTATACAAAATAGCCTAGGAGCTGAGTTTACACACGTTCATAGAACCTTAAAGAGGAATGAAAATATTGATGGAATTTTAAATAAGTCAATGTCATACCTATCGCAATCTGCTACATAGTCAGGATAGGTTTCTTCCGATTTTATGAAAGGCTTATCGTCTGATTCCAAATCAGTTTTTGGCTTCATACTAGTACTAGATTGCTTGCCTAATATTGGAAGAACTTCAGAATAGACTAAAATACGCGATGTATCAAGAAGGATAATTCTCTCAAAAACTGATTACCCAAATACCTCTAATCCACAATTCTTTAAACATAAACAAAATACCGGAGACCCGGAGAGGTTAAGAAATAGTCTCAGATCCTGAGCATTGACAATATGTCGATGATCCTGAGCCACAGGGAGCACAGTCAGAAGAGAAAAAGAATGAGGCACAGAACACAAACACAATAGAATCATGGACAGGTACAAAAAATAAGGCTGCTTCGTGGAAAAGAAGTATTGATACTTACACTTTAAGGATGTTATTAAAAAAGTTTTTGATTTTAGATCATGATTCTTGTGTAGCAAATGTTTAGCGTGCTTACAAAATTATTATTATTGTCATTATTACTTTGTAGAACAAAATGATAAATAATAATTTCCACTTTGGAGACACTTGACACCCACGTCAGAGCACTAAAGCACCACTGAGACACAATCAAGAACCCTATAGTGAACACCACTACTAAAAAAAAGTAGCTAAACGGAAGAGAGAGCTCTGCACGGAGCTGTGAATGCATAGACATTCCGCTGAGCCGACGGTTGCCGAGAGACTGATGCGTGTGAGTGCGGTACCTCGCTGCTGCGATACGGTACGGCCGGGTGGTACAGCCACGCCCCTTTCCAGCTCCCACTCCTTGCGTCCGCTCCCGTCAACGTAAACATTGAGTCGCTTCGTGATACTGACAGATAAGAAAACGCAGACGCGCAGAATGGGAGCTGGAAAGGGGCGTGGCTGTACTACCCGGCCGTACTGTATTGCCGCAGCGACGTACAGCACTCACACACTTTGTCGCTTCAGTCTCTCGGCAACCGTCGGCGCAGGGGAATGTCCACGCGTTCACACCTTCGGGCTGAGCTTTATTCGGTTTAGCTATTTTTTTTTAATAGTGATGTTCATTATAGGGTTCTCGATTGTTTCTCAGTGGTGTTTTAGTGTTGTGACATGGGTCTCAAGTGTACATTAGGTCTACTTCCAACTCTTCCGAGGGAAACAGGATACATGTGTGCAAACTAGGTGAGCCTTGCATACTCATCTACTTGTGTGTTCGGATTGACATCCTATGTTTGTTAAATTAACTGCGCACATTGCATGGTCATATTTGGGGAAAACTAAAATTTGGCCAAATCGTTTTTATTCTTGTCTGACTTTATTTTAAGAAATGTCAAAAAACTAATGGCACTACATGATGGTGTTTTTAAATGTGCCCGAAGTGCACAACATTTAAAAAAGTACGACCCTGTATTTAATAGCATCTTTCATGGTGTTTTTTTTTTCATTTTATTTAAGTAGGCGTTGCAAACAAATGCTTAATGTAAGATTGTGTGATTACTGAATATAACCTCTGATCCTTACCTTGGCCACCCGATAATACATTATTATAAAAGAAATTCACAGAAACGTGCACTAATCTAACATTCTTGTAAGTATTCTTTCTGAAAAATCTCAAAACTATTAGCAAAGCCTCGAACAAAATACTATTTTTGGTCCAAGGAATTGTTGATAGTCTATAATTGACAGTATCGTGCTTTGACAGGCCTTACTAAATATGGTGCAAAAAATCAAGCGTTGATTCTCTGGCGTTTTCAAACCTGGAATCTCAGCCCCGTGTTTAGGAAACTACAAGGTCTTACCTTGGTTGTTGGAGGATACGTGGGCACCAAATGTTCAACAAGAGTAGGGATATATGATGCGTCCAAAATGCTGATTCCGTCTTCCTGTGATTCCACATGATCGAGGAGTTATAAGTTGGATTCAAATTATCAAGCTGTCCATTAGCTTTCCCAAATGTCTCTGCGTTTAAGACGGATACTAATAAATAGTAGAGTGAAATGAAGATCGTACTTCTATTAATGATCATGTAATTTTAGATCAATTAGTTAATAAATATATTTATATGGCAAAACATTGTTTTTTCAAATTGTTGGAAGAAGTCTCTTATTCAAAAAGTATTTTATCCTATAAAATTGGGCATTTAGGAAATGTTCAGAGATATTAATATTGCTACTCCTGTAATTTTATATATATCTCCATTGGTATTCCTCAACATTTGATTCAAAACTTTTTTTTTTATAACATTATATCAAAATAGTAGAGGTAGCAAAATCGTCTGATGAGCGCCTCGATCCAGATGGCAAGACGCAAGAATGACAAGGTTATCTGTCAAGACAGATGTCTATCCCGGGGTACCGATGCTTCAAGTGATGTGCAACAATTTCGGCAAAAATTTTACGATACGGATAGTCTTCTAGAGTCTATTAGAATACATTTCAACAGTTGTCTTGCGTGGCCATGTTATCTTTACTCGGACCGTTAATGTGAAATGTAATAACTCTTTTTCGTCTATAATGTCACTTTTCAAGATACGGAATATCCCTGCGGATAACCAGGTCCCCCTCTCGACGCCATAATACAGAAAATGCTTTGTATTCTCCAGCAGATGTATATTAGTGGTGTTGAAAAAGTAATCATACGAAACTCGAGTACTCGTTACTCATAGATACCCGAAATAACGAGTACCAATCCGAGCACGAATCCATGGACTCTGTAACCTGGAAAATGGTTGCTCATTTAAAGTAGTTCGTTCGGAGAGATTTGCTATCTATTTTATAATTGTTACTCTATGATCCCCGAGTTGGGTGTGGCTTTTTAGGGATTTTCGTAATGTCCCTAAGGTAATAAAGGATAGGGAATGCATCTCTAATTTCATTGGCTAACATAGCTGTGACGTAACAGGCGTCGCATCTTTGACAGATATCGTGGATCGTGGCTTTTTTTTTCCTTACCTTGATCTCCCGTGATTCTGATCGCTCCATTTTGCCGTCCGCCATTTTATGAAATATCGATTTTCCCAAAGTGCGAAGGTGATGAGACGTTTCTGACGCAGTTTTCTTGGTTGTTTCGTTTACACAGTGCTGTGTAGTTAATTGAAGTATGTTTTTACTTGATTCCAGTTGTATTTAGAGTGTAATGTGTGTGTTTTTTGTTTGTGTTTTTAGGAGAGCAGTGAGGAGTGCCGTGCCGCAGTGCTGTTCTCAGTTAAACAGTGTGTGCAGTGGTGCGTATGATCGCCTCTGGAAGAGACAAAATTACTGTTAGGATACATAATATGAAACGAAGTAGTGATCGGGACACTCCGCCACGAAGCAAACGATCCAGGTCAAGCATGGGAAGGTACGACGACAGCTCTGACGAACGTATCACCCCTGACCGCGTGAGACGCCGCGGAAGTCGCGCTAGGTCTCCCAGCCCGAGGCCTAGATACGTGTCCCCCCATCGCGATGATTACATTCGTTCCTCGGAACGCTCGTATCCGTATAAAGTCCTTTGTGTCAGCGCCCTGCACCCCAAAGCTAGTGACGAGGTTATCAAAGACACTTTGTATCGCGAGTACAAAAAGTACGGTGACCTCAGCATTCGTATCGGTCATGATATGGACGAAAGAGTCGCTTATGTATGTTTCCGAAACCCTGAAGATGCGAGAGACGCCAAACATGGCAAACCGCGAATAATCATTTATGATAAAGTAGCTCTAGTTGAGGCTGTGTATGAAGTAAGTCGTTCCAGTGATGTCTATCATAGGCAAAGGTCTATAACACCTGACTATGACCGCCACTATGCTTATAGTCGTTCACCAGAACGCTTGAGGGTTTTAGATCGTTATGATAGGGCATACGGCCCCCCAGCTGCATTGCCTATCCATAGAGAATATAGACGTGAAGCTCTTCCAGCACCTCATCATGATTATCTTGCTCGCCCTCCAATCCATCACCCACCCCAAATTCCTCCAACCCAGGTTTATGCTCCACCAAGAGCCCCCAGGCAGCCATTTGAAAGAAATGAAAACAAAAAAGATAAGTTTCCGAATTATTTACACCATATCCAACCTGAAGAAGATCCATTAGCCACTCGTACACTCTTTGCTGGTAATTTAGAAATAAATATTACAGAGGAAGAGCTCCGAAGAATCTTTGGAAGATATGGTATTGTAGAAGACATTGATATTAAAAGACCCCCTCCAGGTACAGGTAATGCATTTGCTTTTGTACGTTTTAATAACCTGGATATGGCCCATCGTGCCAAAGTTGAACTTTCTGGTCAGTATATTGGTAAATTCCAATGTAAGATAGGATATGGTAAGGCCACTCCAACCACAAGAATTTGGGTAGGCGGTTTGGGTCCTTGGACCTCTATTCCTCAATTGGAAAGAGAATTTGATCGCTTTGGAGCCATTAAAAAAATTGATTATGTCAAAGGTGATAACCAAGCATTGATTCTGTATGATAGTATAGATGCTGCACAAGCTGCAGTAAAAGAAATGAGAGGATTTCCTTTAGGTGGACCTGAGAGAAGGCTTCGAACTGATTTTGCAGATGTCACTCCAGGTGTAGCATACAGACCCAAACCTCCATATGCATCGGCTGAAGATTACAGAACTAGAGAAGGAGCATACAGAGACTATGATTATCCAGAGTATGCTGATTATAGATATAGAGATCCAGCATATCCAGAGAGGAGGGCTGGCAGTAGGGGGCCTTACAGATTCCCAGAAGGAGCTGAAGATGAATGGGGTAGAGCTAGAGATGTAGAATATGGCCGTGGTAGGTCCACTTCACGTGGTGTTGATAGATCAAGGTCAAGGTCTCCTAGAAGATCCTTAGATTCTGATTCAGACAGTGGATCAAGAAGAACAGGTCTGCTAGCATCAAGTCGTACATTGCCTGAGGTTGCTAGAAAATGCACCACATTGTGGCAAGGAGCACTTATTCTAAAGAACTCCTTGTTCCCAGCAAAGTTCCATCTCATTGATGGAGATACAGACATTGTTGATGGTTTGATGAAAGATGAGGAGGGTAAACATCAACTTCGCATAACACAGAGATTAAGACTGGATCAGCCAAAGTTAGAAGATGTCCAAAAACGCATCTCTAGTGCTAGTTCACATGCAATTTTCTTGGGATTAGCTGGGTCAACAGTCTCAGTCAAAAATGAAGATACTACAGTACAGACAAGACCACTAAGAAATCTAGTTTCATATTTGAAACAAAAAGAGGCTGCTGGGGTCATATCACTGCTTAACAAAGAAACAGAAGCTACTGGAGTATTATATTCTTTCCCACCTTGTCCATTTTCCACTGAACTGTTGAAACGTACTTGCCCAAATTTGTCAGATGAAGCAATCAAAGAAGATCACTTGGTGATAGTTGTGGTACGTGGTGGCACAGCTTAAATTTTGTCATTAAATGTTACAAAAAAGTATCATCAAGATATTCTAAGCTACTAATTTTTCCTAGTTAAATTTTTTTTATTGCATTCAAGGAACATATATCAATATATGATGCATATTTTTGTGACTATCTACGTGTAACACGGAGGTGATGATAATATCTTTTGAAATCATGGACAAAAATCTGTGTTAAATTGCATGAAATATTGTGTAATGTGATAATGTGTCTTGCAAAATGATCACAAACATTGCTTCCAAAAGTTTTTTCTATATTAAGACTTTTTTTCACAAATATTCCATTATTTTAGCCATGCTTATATTTTTTCAAATATATCTTGATAATACTTTCGATCAGAAACTATATGAATGCAAATATTCATAATGTGTTATATGCATATCTTATTTTTTTACATTAATTATTGTAATCTTATATATTCATGCTTTTTCTTTTAGAACACATAGGTTTTAAGTATACTTTTATTAAGTTCTAAACAGTAACTCTTTTCAGGAAATTGGTGATCAACGCTAGATGTGTAATCTATAATGGTGTTTATCCTTGTCCAAAATGGAAAATGTGAAGTGATTCTTGATTTATTATTCAGTGATGTTTACAGTTCTTTCCCATGCAGTTCAGTTTATTTTTTATTTTAAACATGGTGCATAGTTGTGTGCAATGTGAAAGGACTGTATTGCAAAAACTTTTGTGTAAAGTAGTGCATAGTGTAGTTTACTGTTCTAATAACCGGCAATATGCAAAGTGAGTTAGTGTATCTGTGAATTTACAATGGTTTTTATTTATATTTTGCTAGGTGAGAAATGCGAAATATATCTATTAACCATCTGGAAAATTTTGTAGTGATGTGAAAATAGATAACTTTTCCCTATCATGTATTTTTAGTTTATCCTAGAGTGGGTGTGGTGAGTTACAAAAAATTGTGGGTGAGAAAAATGGAATGTGGAAAAATGTGACAGACAAATATTTAGTTGCAATGTGTTGTGCTACAAAATACTATAAAATCCTGAATCAGGTCTGTAATTTTTTTTAAATACAATAGGGCTGAAAGTGAATTCTGTATAGTCTTTATCATGATTGTGTCATTCACATCCTTTCATAGTTTTATATTGTGTTTGTTTAACTTGATATTATTTCAATGTGAATACTGATAAAGCTTCTAATTAATGATGTGAGTGGCAACATTCATAACAAAGACTAATTTTTATTTACAATCAGATTACTTAAAAAAACCTGGAACACAATAGGACAAAGATGTTTTTAATATATTCCCAAATTAAATGATAAGAAATAGTCCTGATAATAAAGAAAGTTCATTGTGCCTGTATAATTTGAAAAAAAAACTGCATTCTACAATCTTATGAAGCAAATAAAAATACGGATACTGCTTTGAGAATTAAAAAGTAAGGACCTCCCATAAGTACAACTCAAATTAATGCAGTAGTTATGAACAAGACGTATTTAACCAGAAGTATAATGTAAGTATGAATTTAGTAGTTATAGCTAAATTGAGGCTGATTCTTGAAAACACAAGGAGTAGAAAACCTATATTGTGGTCCTGTTACTTTCTATTGCAGCTGTTGATGTTTATCAGATAAATTTGTGAATGTGATGATATTTTGGGAAAAATGTATTCATCACAAAATTGCTTCATCTTTAAATATGAGATAATAACAATGGCTTTGTCATCCAAGTTAACAGTTAGCATTCCCTTGTGTCCTATTATGCATTAATAAAACCATATAATGTAAAAACTAGATCGCCAACAGCCTGCCGGTGTGAAAGGGTCCTGATACTTTCTGCTAGAGTCAAGTAATTGACAGTCACCCGACAGTCGAGCCTAAATGAAATAGAATAGAGGCTTGTGATTTATGCACCTCTCCATCACCTTACTCATAACAGAAAGCAGAGCTCAAGGCCTGTAGTTGCAAGGGTCAGTCTTAGATCCCTTTTCTGCAATGGATTGGACAAGAGCAAATTTCCAGTTTTCTGAGAAGGTGCTGATAATTATTTTACTTCATTGCTATCTAGCATTGACCTGGGAGGTTTTTTGTCACTGGTTTTATAATTTGATTGGTTTTGGAGGATACAAAAAATTTCACAATCAATGCGAATTTTTATTAAATATATAGATACATCTTGATAATCTTACAATTAGATTTTAGAATAAATAGAACATGATCACGTGACTTGAATGCGTGCTATAACGGTTATAGAATTATACAAAAAATAACTGTAGATAAATTATAAATTAGTTAAAATGTATGCTGCCCCTTTGGTCATAAATCTATCTTTTAATTTTAGGCGGCAATAATTTTGTATCATCTATAAATTCAATAGCTTAAATAATTATATAGTATAGAAATTTTCCATTTTGCACTAAATCTGGCATAAGCCTAAATTCATGTAATGGACTCAGGTAAGTAGGTAACCACTTACTGGGCTGACCTGTAGGTTTATATCTCACTTAGTATATAGTTCTCTCAAAAGGAGCACACAATTTGTGGCAAAAGTTTGGGAGCCTAGTTATTTGTGTTTAGGCAGTCACAGCACAGTAAAATTTATAGCAAGTGTAGAGTGATGCTGTAGTGGATCTGGTAAATTATGGAGACATGCATAAAAACAACACAAACTTTGTAGTGTCCGCCATAATGGCTAGAGCTGCACTTCTGAATCGATCAATACACTCATATAGAATATTTACAGTGCTGACACAACCAGGCGTAATACTCAAGTTTTTCCTGTAAAAAGTGTAATGTGTACAAAATAATATAAGCCTTAGGTTTTACAGACGACTGTCCCAGAACTGTTCTAATTCTGTGAAGTGGTTTCTAGTAACATGCCTGGACTTTCGAAAAAAAAAAGAGAAATACGAGTACGTTAGAAGAAAAAACGAGTAAAATATAGGTTTTTGAGGGTGGAAGGGGTGACTAAAGAACATGATTGTTAAACGGAACTATTTTATAAGATTGGTTGAAAATTAACAAAAAGCAGAGGGCTTGTTGAGCCTTTAAAAATTTCAATGATTGTGTTTGAAGGCAAAATTTATAGGGAAATCAATGAGATGTGAAATATGTCTTAAGAGGTACATAGAATTACTTGGGTTGGAAACGTATAAATATACTAACGCCAAAAAAGTGGGTCCTACCCTCCTACAATCCTTAACCTCCCTAGTTTTTAACCCCTAAAAAGTTTATCTGAAACCTATGAAAGGCTCGTCAAAATCCAAGTGGTGCTTTCTAAGTTATAGCCAAGCCAATGATTAGCAGATGGATAGACAGGCAGACCAATGGTTTTATGTTGTATAAGAATCCAAAAAACATATCTCATTTACTGACTTTTTCGTGATTACAATACTTTCCCGCTAGCAGGCGTGGGAAGTAAAAATAATGCACTAGTTGGTGATTTGAGTAAGGTATCCAGATGACTTTTTTGAGTTCGAACAGAGATCATTCAACCTGCGGCTGGTTTGATACCTGCTCCATACTGTTTTTAGCATGAAAACAATATTTCATGTTATGTACGGCAAAAAAGTGGAGTCAAGTAGATTGACTCCACTCAATGGTTTAAAAATATCTACTATCAGGTTTTCCAATAGGGACTTGACAGCTTTGAACGCACTTTTAAATCTATTACTGAACTGTCATTGTCAAAACATTCTGTAAAGAAAACATTTTCATCATGGTGAACTACACGAACGAACAACGCTTACAAATAATTAAAATTAACTACCGAAAGTCCGAGTCGGTGACTGCAACTTTAAGGGCGTTAACGCCAATTTTTGGTCGCAGTTCTCGTCCCAGTCGACAAGCAATTCATAGTCTAGTAAAAAAATTTGAGTCCACATATTCGCTACGTACGTCCTCGAATTGTTGTCTAGAAATGTTGCAAGAAAATGACTAATTTCAACGAAAATCATCTTCAGTGATGAGGCGCATTTTTGGCTAAACGGCTCCGTCAACAAACAGAAAATGCGTTATTGGTCAGGTGATAATCCTCATGTGCTTCAAGAAACACCGCTTCATCCACAAAAAAATACCTGTATGGTGTGGTTTTCATGCCGATGGTGTCATTTTTTTATCGTTGATGACCATCATGTTACAGACAAGATCGCTATAAAGACATGTTGTAACATTATTTTTTTGGTCAATTGGATGGGCTAGACATTAATATGTGGTTTCAACAAGACGATGCCACACAGCGTATGAAACAATCGACATATTGAAGTCAAAATTCGGTGAACGTGTTATACGAGAAAAGATCATGTCGAATGGCCGCCTAGATCGTGTGATTTAAGACCTCTAGACTTTTTTTGTGGGGCTACATTAAATCATTGGTCTATGCCAACAAGCCGGCGTCGTTAGAAGAGCTCAGCCAATATTGAACGAGAGATAGCGGCTCTTTCTGACAAAGTGGCCGAGTCGTTGAAAATTGGGTTAAAAAAATTGCGAACGTACCCGTGGTGGACATATGAAAGAGGTCGAATTCCATACATAAATGTTTTGATTATACTTCAATCCAGTAAAAAAAATTCGAGATATCTCGAATGGTTTGCGTTTTATTTAAAAAGAAAGTTGACAAGTCCTTAATGGAAAACCCTATATAACAAGATAATATTGACAAATAAAGATCTTTTGACAATTATTAGAGCTGCAATACGTTTAATGCTTGCATGTTATATCTGTGTGTTTCACAAAACATTGTAAAAGCTTATGTCAATTTAATTGTACAAAAATATGGAATACTTCCCAGCTAAAACAGATAAAAGCCCATAAATAACTCATCTCGGCACTTGACTAGACCAGTACACAACTCACAAAGACTGCATCAACATCATAACTTCAGGTTTCAGGTAAGATTCGTTGCCTCCCGTAGCTGCTTTGATGTCTTCGACTATAGCAGGGTCCCATTGGAAGGTCAGAATGGTGGCTGGGACCAGACGCAGGTCTGCCAGGGAAACATCTCTTTCGTTTTCCTCGAATTTGTGACCTGTTGGTGAGGTTAGGATGAAGGGGAGACCTTCGTTTTCGATGTTCTCGTTAACGAAGTCGTATATTTCCGACAGCTTTTCGTACACTGAGAAGGTCCCCTAAGAAAAAAAAAGGAAAACAAAAAATAATAGCCTTGTTCCAACAACGAATTTCTGACATATACAGCTGAGCATACTTGATTGTTGGACATTCTATTGCAGTAAAACAAACTCTCCTATACTTGAAAATTAATTCCTTCTTTTTATTTTTATTTGCTACTGAAGTGTGTTTTTTTAAACTATAATTTATTCACATGAGAGGTCTAACAAAACATTCAACAATGCATTTTTATAATTGACGCTAGTTTATTTTGAAAAAAATACCTGTAAGTATAACCCATCTGGAAACCGGATCCTAATCAAACAGAATTTATATTTCCTGACTTCCCGTATCTCATCCTTTTCTCGCATAGCTTTGGTACGAAGCTGCATTTGCTTCTCGATGTTTTCTTGTCTGAAATAAAAAAAAAATATTATAAAGGCAGATTTCCAGAGCAACTAAATGTCGCCAGCAGCACTAACACTAATGACTAGATCACATTAATATACTCAGTGACATTTGGAGTGTTACACCCAGAAAAAAGACTTTCATTAACTTGATTTTTTGGCATCAATAATGAAACGATAACATTTTCACGAAATTTTATTGACAAGTAATAAGAAAAAAATAATTTGTTGAGCGACCCCGCAGCTGAATACACTCCTGTATACGTCTAGGCATCGACAAGATGGTTGTAGCACCTTATTCCAAGCAACTCGAACTTCGTCTATTAGCTGTGGCCGAGTCTGTGACGGATGGTGCAAAGTGGATAGTCTCCTCCCCGTGATATCCGACACATGTTCGATGGGATTTAAGTCCGGTGAACGGAGTGGCCATCGAGAAACATTAATGTCTCCTTCTTGAAGAAAGTCCGTTGTACGACGAGCAATTCGCGGACGTGCGTTGTCTTGTGGACGGCCCTCTAGTGGTTTGTAGGACATCATCAACATAACGTGCAGCAGTCACATTGCTTTGAACAAAGAGGGAGGCAATAGCCAACACCACTGTGCGACAGCAAATCCAATATCACGCCGTTTTTCACGGCGGCGTCTTGCCCTTCTAGGACCATTCTGCATACCTAGACAGAATCGCGATTCGTCGCTGAACATGGCATTATGCCATTCTGCCTCCCAATGTTACCGTTCTCTACTCCAGTTCAAACGTTGCCGCCAGTGGTCCGTAGTCAGAGGAAGCACTAACCGTGGATGGTACGAAAAAAGTCCAAAGGGTCGAATACGACGATAGAGTGTACGCATGGTACCTTCTTCTCCAAACCGCTCTGTGGTACGCCTCTGTGAGACAGTTGCCATTCTTCGTGTTCCTCTACCTTCTTCTATCCACACACGACACACACGTATTACCGTCATTGCAGTACAACTAACACGGCGGCCAATTTCACGCTACCACAAACCAAAATCTCGATAGGCAATAATTCTACCCCTGACAAAGTCGCTAACATGATGATAATTTGGACGTCTTCGAACCATAGGCATTTTGTTATGCTTAACACTAGTAAATGATAGGGCAATAATTAAAAATATTTGTACTGCTCAGCTCTCAGAAATTGCTTACTTCACAAAAACTAAGAGATAACATTTTTACAATGGAAAACAAATCTAAAACGTCGACATTGTTGCCACATCATATACAGGGTGACTTCGAAGTTGAGTCATTTATTTTAACAGCGAGTAGATCTGATCAAAAGAAATGTTTTTTTCCTTTAACATTTTTCTGGTAAAATTAAAGTAACAAAGTTATAGCCCTTTAGAAGTTTGAGTACCGCCCTGTCTCAATAATGTGCTCGTGTTTGGCGACAACGGATATAATCCGCATCGGAAACAAAAAAGCGAAAGAATTTGAAACGCTTATCACGATGTTTTTAGTTGGATTCAGTCGGTAACGCGTGAGTGAATAGTGGTGTTTGTTGCGTGACTCAAACGAAATAAAAAACGGCACATGTTTACGAAAATGCTGAACTTGTGGACATGATTCTTATTTACGGGGGGATAGTCTTTACAAAATCGGTTTCCCAATCGAGTGCAACCAACCCCTCGTGCCTTTGTTAATGTAGTACCAAGGGCTCGTGAATCAGGTGACTTAAGACCTCGCAGGGGATGCCGGTGCTCCAAGACCGCACGATCAAATACAGGTCCGCACTGAAATACTTGTCGGGAGGATACTTTATAAAACAAGGTAACATTTTATTTTTATTTTTACACACATATTTTGGTTTATCTTCCTTCTACAATCACTATCTGAAAATTAATGACTCAACTTCAAAGTATAATATAGTCACTATGTTACAAAAAAAAAGTTTATAGAAATTATTTTTTCTGGGTGAAACACTTCCGAGTATATATATCAGAAGTATTACCTTTGTTGTTTTTCTCTTTTTAATTCCTCAGGCGTTAAAGCGTAAAATTCTTGAGGTAGTTCCACTCTCCTAGCAGCCTGAGCAGGCGACAGGACCTGTACATTTCTGTCAAGTTCTAATTCTACCCTTTCTTCAGATTTTAACGTTTCCCTCAGAAACTAAAATACAACATAAGATTATTCACAACACAGCTACTGTCTCAGATCTTTGTCATTTTATTATTTAGAATATTGAAGTGAATGGCAACAATAGTTATTGCTGCCATTTAGACTGATGACTAAATTGTTCAATATTAGTGGTGGGATACCATTTATATTGCAATATATAACCTTACCTGTAAATATTCAAGATTTTCTATATTATCTGGGCTCCAAACTAAGAAGTCCTCCTCCACTCCATTATGCTCTGATTTTTGTTCTCGAAATCCAGCTGCATGTAAGAATTCTATAGCTCCTAAAATAGGTGCTACCTTTTCCTTAAAAGTCTGGTTTGACAATCTAATTTTGTGAAATTTTGGTTCTTCGGGATTTGCTATCAGGTTGTCCAGGTATCTGCAGAGAATGTTCACACATTCTGTCACCTAAAAACAAAAAAATTAGAACTGTAAGATCGTATTTGTGGGTTAAATGTTCATAATTTCTTTATTTTAGTTGCAAAGTAACCATTTTATTTTGCAGAACTATATTCAAAACAAGTGTTAGGTACTATTTTAAATGAAAGAATAGATTTTTGAATGTATGGCTGCTGATAGTTTACTGTAATCAGTTCTTTAGTGTTCTGCATAGCAACTAAAATTTGCTTTCTTCACATAGCTGATAAATGTTCCACTTACTTTGGATCTGCTGTAGTTGCAAGAATAAATAATCAAACAGGATGTCATTGCTTTTTCTTCTTCTAATGTATTGAAAAGAAATTCCCGTATCTTAACCTTCCACTCTTCCTTACTTAACACTTCATCACTTACAAGAGGACATTTGAAATAAACTCCTGAAAATTAAGAAAATCTGGTAATGAGGACAAGGAATCAAAGAAAAAGAAGGAATATTACATCAAAATAGGAAGGTATTTTTGAAAATAGTTTGCATTCAATAAGCATATTCTAAATGATTCACTTTTCCTTAAGAATAAATGTTCAAAGCATACTTTTGTATCAAAGCTGTGACCATGGGTGCTTATAAAGCAAAATGCAGAGAGGGGGGTAGGTTAGGTTTACAGGATCAGTCAACCACCAAAGTAGCTACCTGTTCAAAGTGATGGAAGAAAAAAAGTGAAAGACATACATTCTACTTGTCCATAAAAAATGGGTACTGTATAAACAATATTTTAAAATACATGCAGAAGCCAAGGCAGGCAAATTCCCCCCTAATGACCTACTTTTGCTATGCAAGTTTTTCTTCTAGGAATGAGAAAAGGATTTAAATGAATTCTTTTTTAATTTATGAGTTTCATATAAATTTTTTTTTCAATACAAAAAGTGAGGAAACAATACACTGTATGAAAAATATTGGCATATGAATACACCTTCCAAATCAAAGCCCTTTTTTTGGTGGTTAGAAGACCCATTTAAGGTTTATTGATTTCTAACTAAAAGCCCTACCTCTCACAGCCAAATGCGATGATATCTCCAATTCAGTCTCTACAGGTCCTTTTGAACCCGATGCTGCACTACTTTCTGCACCAGTCTCTCCTTTTTGCTTCTCAGCTTCTAATTCTCTCCGTACTTGAGCCTGAATTGCAGCTAGGGAGGTATTAAAACCTGGATTCCGTCTTTGGCTCTGCACTCGAAGCATTGCAGCTTCTGCTGCCTGCCTAGCAGCTTCGCTTGGTTCAACTTTTGATGGGACATACTCAGGTTTCTTTTTACTGGGACCCACAACCAGTGTGGATGATGATGCATTCAGTTTGTGACCAGGGCCAGCCTTTTTGAATCTGGCATCTGCTTTTTTCTTGGCGAAAAATTTCTTGATCTTGTCTGCCATTTTATATTCTTGGAGTGTGCTCTTTGGGCAGTTTGAGCTTGGCTACACTTGCTTTTAGTTCTTCTATTTCTCTGAGAGTCGCTGTGACATATTTTAATAAATTGAAAATTGTCATGGAACTGACAAAATTGCTTTTTTTGTAATAAATCCAGTTATAGAGATAACTGACCCAAGTAACTGAAGATTTTTTTGTATTTCTATATGTTGCAATACAATATGAATGTTTACACAGAAAAAATATACTCACATAATTTCATAAACCTCTCACAAATTCGTTCACCATATATTTTCCAGATTATCACAATGCAGACTAAATTGAGAAACAAAATTCCCAAAAATATTTGCAGAAGGCTTGTCTGAAACTCGTCGAAGTACAGCCACTGGGGCAACTTTTCAGAAATGTTCAAGATGGTTTTAGACTGGAGATTGTTGAGAAAAGCGAAAAAATCGGTTAAATACAGCAAGATGTTGCTCCAGTAAAGCTGAATTACATCTGAGACCGATGTATTCTCTAACAAATCTGAAAAAGTTGATATCATTACTAACTAAGATTCCGGAAAACTACGTCACTGATACTCACATATGATTTTGAAAAATGAAAGTAGGGGAAGTGACATTTGATACGTATGGGATTGACAAACAGAAAAAGTAGTTCTGCCATCTTCCCATTTGTTTCTTAATTAGGTTTTATTCATTCTTTCACGTTAAAGTGTCCTTTTCATTGAAACCAAACACACTTTTGTTACCCTACTAATCAATAGATGGCCATTACAACGGGTAGGCAACGTATCTTACAGATGAAGAAAAATATAGCCCAGTAATCTTAGGTTATACAATGCTATTAATAATTTTTAGGCATAGGAGTATATTGAAAGTGAACCAAACATTTTCAATATTTTACCAGAAGTTGTCATTACGAAAAAAGCATACGTAACGTGACACCGCCAACCAATTTACCGCTGCCACCTCTAGAATTGATGCCGCATGTTATGGAATATAAGAAAAAACATTTTCGCGCGCCTTTAACGCTGCGAGCGTATAAATACTTTTTGACGGACAAAATCAGAAAAATGCGGTTTCATTTGACTGAAAGGAGATGGTAAGCAGTAAGCATCGCAGTTATCTAACCGTAAGGGTGTTGACATCTTGCACTCTTCATCTATCAGCTCATAAATATTATGTACTATTTCATATTTTTGGAACTTTTAATTTGTAACTTAGGATGACCTTAGTTTGGGAATGTACATGGTGTTTCCCAAAAATGGGTCAAGAATCCAGTGGGTGACTCTATTCTATTTGATCCTCTCGATTTGCGAATCTTCTCTTCATTCCGGAGAAACAGGCCCCTGAGGGAGACGTCGTTGGAAATAGCCAACTTTGGCTCCAACGCGTGATTGCAACATAAGAATAAACAATATTATTTCAAAAGAAAATAGAATCCTTTTATTACTTCTACTCAGAGTCGGCTTTAGAGTTTTGTTCGCCCCGAGGCAAAGGATAAAATATGGGCCAATCCCCCCCAACACTAATTGAGAATTGTGCGCTCCCATGACCGAGAATTGTGCGCCCTCATTGTTTATTGCCTGCAGCCGGCACTGCTTCCATCCTATAGGAATTACTGCGATTCTTCGTGGCAATATGGCTATAGAAATAGTATTTGAACGTCCAAATACAGATTATTGTTAGGCATCTTCTTTGAGCATCCGTAAATCAATGCTTGTCCTTAAAGTCAGCTACTCTCGTATCTAATTTGATCCAGATGGTATCTGCTAGAAATGAACAATGCGGATGCACAAAGCGTCCATAAGAAAAAAATTCTAACGGTAAAATAGAACGAATAATTGCTACTACGGCTCAGCTTCCGTACATTTGCAACGCAGGGCCCTCTTGATTAATTTGTGCGCCTTCTTGATATCTATTGTGTTATCGGATTCATATCTGTGGCGGCACTGACTTCAAGGCAGAACCGTACTCATAGTTATAAGCCAAGCTCACGTTTTGTGGTAAAAGCTTAGTTCTACCATATTAATACTCATTGCAAATATTACAGGTAGATGTTGGGTGAATATTGTATTGATAGCGGAAGTGCAATATTGTTAAAACACACCGGCCAGATATTGTTTCTTCCTATATGACATTAATATTGTCGGCCAATATTACTCCAATGTTTGTTGATCTTTCAGCGAATATTCATAATCCTAAATTTGTCCTATATTAGCTAAACTTTGGAAAATACATTTAATTTTAACTTTTGGCATATATTGGCCCAATATTTTATTTTGCGTATTGTATTGAAGAATATCGACACAGTATTCTAATTGCTTTCGTAAATAAGATATTACAGATAAATGTTGGCACAATATTGTATTTATTGCGAAAATACAATATTGTTAAAACGTATATTGGTCTAATATTTTCTCCATCTATATAACACTGACATTGTCAATCAATATTACTACTATTACTATGGTGTTTGTTAATCGTTCAGTGGATATTCATAAAACTGAGTTTGTTCTATATTGGCTGAAGTCTGGAAAGTGCAACATTGTGTTTTATCTCTCGGGCTATATTGTATCAATATGTTATTTTGCGGTATTGGTTGGAGAATATTGGAACAATATCGTAATTACGTTCGTAAGTACAATATAGCGGATATATTTTGATACGATATTGTATTGATAGCGGAAGTGCAATATTTGTGAAATATTTTCCCTGCATAGATGTACTTGCTTAATATTGTAAATCAACGTTGAAACAATATTTTTATCATTGATTGAGACAATAGGCAAGATACAACCATAGAAAATTGATGTTGAGGCAATATAAAAAGAAGTATTGCTTCAATAATGTAAATAAACATTGCAACAAATTATTTAACATAATTGATTTTGACAATATACAAATTGTCATGCAACCAATATTGAGCCCATAAAGAAAGGCCATATTGGTTTCATATTGCAAATCGATATTGCACCAATGTATCCAAATGTCCACATTTTTGGGTCATTGTCTTACGTAATATTGTTCATATAGTGGGACAATATGTGTGTGGTACTTGGGAAGCCCTTTTTTAAGTAGGAATTGAGTCTTTTGGGGACCTTCCGCTGGCTTCAGTGGAAAACTGACATCAAATTCGTGAGCTACGCATCCGGTTTACTTCAGAAATGGGTTTTGGTAGAGATACACAGGAGTCTTTGACAAATTTTCTTAATGGATCGTCAGAAGAAGATATCATTACCCATTATTCTGATTTCACAGATCAACTTCTATCTAATAAAAGGCAATCGCTACTGCTTAGAAAGCCTCCGGTAGAGACAATTTATACTAAGTGACATATAAATCCGAACACCCAGTTTAAATGGTTTTATTTTAATAAAATTTTGTATAAGTACTTAATGAAGCATAATAAGTAAATGATAAAAATTTCAAAATGATTGCACTGCTTTAAAGCCGTTTGACCTTTAATAATGTGTGGATGCACCCTGATGTGCTACGCATTCTCCAACGCGCCTAGGCATGCTTCTGATCAGGTGGTCAATGTCCTCCTGTGGTATCTCATTCCAGGCAACCACCAACTCCTCTCGAAGTGCTTCTAGAGTTTGAGGACGTTGCAAATTGAGCAATCTCCTACCCATCATATCCCACACGTGCTCAATTGGGGATAAGTCGGGAGATCTTGGTGGCCATGGTAACAATGTGACATCATTATGTTGAAAGAAGTCTATTGTGACTCTTGCAACATGTGGTCGGGCATTATCTTGTTGGAAAGTTGGATGTGCCAGGGTGTCAAGATAGGGTAAAAGATGGGGTTCTAGAACTTCGTGGATATAACGCTGCGCGTTCAAGTTACCTCTGATGAAGATTAAAGGTGACCTGGAACCATAAGCTATAGCACCCCAAACCATAACTCCAACAGTGTGATGAACATGTCTTTCAACAAAAAACTGTGGATTCCTCCTTTCACCACGTCGTCTTCTAACCCTGGCACGACCATCGTGCATGCCTAAACAAAATCGAGACTCGTCACTAAAGACAATACTGTTCCATTCCTGATCCAGAGTGACCGTTGTCTGCACCACTCAAGGCAATTACGTCGGTGTTCTCGAGTTAAAGGGAGGACCCAGTGTGGCCGGTATGAAAACAAGCCAAAACTTCTCATTCGTCTGTAAACACTTCGCATGCCAATAGGTCTTCCGTGTTCTGCAAACCATTCATTTGCAATGGACCTGGTAGTGGAGAAACGGTCCCTTAAGGCCAATAATCTTAGGCGGCGATCTTCACGGTCTGTTGTTCTACGGCGGCGTCCAGTGCCCCTTGCTCTTTGCGTACGGCCTTCTCGAAGCCATGCCTGACAACACCTAACCACAGTGTCTACACTTCTTTGCACTCTAACTGCAATCGCCCGAAAAGAAAGTCCAGCTTCCCGAAGTTCCACTATACGGCCCCTATCAAACTCACTAAGTTGAAGAAATCGTACAGGTCTCCGTACTCTAGGTATCGTAACCGATCGTGAAGGATGTCAAGAACCAAAATCCACCAAGGTTGATTCTTTACTGCGGCTGAAATATTCATTTTTAGAGCGTTAGTGAATTAAAAAAAAGCAGTATAAAAACCGGAATGTCCAACTGATAAGGCTGAAAATTTTTTCACTTGTTATTTACAGTAAGACAAATACATTTACCAACTTTTATTAAAATAAAACCATTTAAACTGGGTGTTCGGATTTATATGTCACTTAGTATATAACGCTGTACGCAGAACATTATTGCAGTCAACCATCCTATTAGCTAAGATAGCCTAATGACTCCCATGATTCTAGTAAAAAACCAAACAAGCAAATGTGTACGCACATAGAATCACTGGTTGAAATAAATTTAATTTGCAAACGATTTGCAAGTATAAGCGAGTCCTGAAAGAAATTAATTACCAATAAAATATGCAGTGTCTAGCTCATTCTTATCTTCTCTCTAGATACAATAATTAGGAATACGCTCCTTTGAGAATTTATGGTCGCCGGTGACAGTCAGGGCTGGATTCACACGGTTTACAGAACAAATAACAGAAAATAGAAGTATCTTATTCAATAGGTTACCTATTGAATACCATTGGTATGTTGTCAGTCTGTTTTCGTTATAGTAATTCTGGAAGCTCTTAAGGTTCTTGAGTCTTCTAGAAAGTTGATCTTCACATGTTTTCAGGGTATATAAAGTAGGTGGAGTTGGAAGTTCAGTGAGTTTTGAGGGATAAACAGAAAGTCAAGAACTATTTCATTCCAAGTGCAAAAATAAGAGACCTTTTGTCACAGTAACAAAGAAAATAGGGCACCCAGTAAAATGATTATATTCGCGTGAAATCTTGTGCACAGTAAGATAAATGTCATACAATCAGTATTTACTATAATCTGTCAGTATTTATCATGGAATGTAATATTTATTGATTATGTAGACAGGACGCCAGTAATTCTCAGGTCCACAAAATAAAAAGTGGTATATGCTTGGGGGTCTACTATATTTTCCCATCTATTTTTTTTGCTAAACAAGAATATGAAGTCAGAATAAGAGGTCGCTGGATGAATATGGAATTAAGATGGAAAGGTTTTGGCATTTTTTGAGATACCTCTGAGACGTGCAGATCCACCAAAAATACAAAAAAGAAAATATAATTCTAATGTCTAAATTAATTTCATAATTGCCCATCGACCCTCAGTTTTGACTTCAGATTCGTGTTCAGCGGCGTCAGGTAAGTTCAACATTTTTCCACCTCCTGCAACCCTTAACCCCCAATTTTTGACCACTACAAAATTTGTTTCAACTGAAAACTTTACGTCTTACTCTGTGACACACCTAAGCCTCAAGATAACCAAGATATAAAGTTCGGAAAAAGTCTGATTGACCAGCCTGATCCTGCAACCTATCATCTTGATACCACGTTTTCTGCTAGCCAGTATTCAAATCAGACTCCGCGCCGTGGGCTGCTGTGTAGATTAACCTAGCTTATTTAGGTAGTTTTCGATTTGTGTTAATTTACTGTGAGCATCTTCAAGATCCTATTGATACATCGCGTTGTATTCAGAACGTTCTCCTGAATGTTTCCAACACAGCTACGTAGGTTTGCTTATAACATGCAAAAGCCTTCTGGCTTGACACAGAAGACCTAGATAACCCCAGATCTTAAATATTTAGCAAGAAGTAAACAAAATTGTGCTTTTTCAAAAACGAATTTGACATTATTTATTAAATTCCCCTTTCCCCTTCGTGGTAGTTGGAGTATATAAAAAAAATGAATAGTTAACATTTTTTTCAATTTCTTTTTCACGTTTTCGCTGCTATTTCATCTGAAATTAGTTTTGTTCTTTCAATCACACGTGTTGTTTCACGGAAAGTCCAAACTTTCAGGACTCGCTGGATATACAGGATGTCCCGAAAAAGTGCTTAAAATAGGAAGAAAAGTTTATATAAATATAGGTCGACAAACGTCCCCTAAGGGCGCTACGGTCTTTTAAAGGGTCTCTTTAATAAAATTTTTGATTATAAGCTAGTAATTTTACACTGCTAACAATGTCAGCTTAACGTCAAAATAAGTCATAACAAATCAAAATAACTTTTGTTTGCAGTCATGGCTAACTATGTATAATTCACAATTCATTTATATTCGCAGTTCATTTCCTATCATGTGACAAATTTTTTAGTTTGATTTTATTCAAAAATGGCACAATTTATCGATATTCAATAGGAGTACCTTTTTATGTAAAAAAGCCTAAATTTTCAAATTCTAAAATTGAATTTCAAAAATAGAATCACACAAAAATTTTGGGGCTCAAATAACCAGAGTCCGTAGCTGTTACACACGCTTCCAAACAAAAATGTCTAAAATTGTTAATATTTTTAAATCCAGCATAAAAAACTAGTCTAAAGTACCAAATTTTATGTCTTTATCTCAACACGTTTCGGAAATATTAAGGAAAACCCATCTTCAGGGGAGCCCCTTTAAAAGACCGTAGCGCCCTTAGGGGACGTTTGTCGACCTATGTTTATATAAACTTTTCTTCCTATTTTAAGCTCTAGAAACCGCTGGTAGAATATTGCATACTTTTTTCGGGACACCCTGTATAGAAAACAGTGATTTCCGAACTCCTGGTGTGTATGTAATTGCAATACACGAGGCATTTTTTTATAAAAACCGGGCGTGAACGCCATATTCATTGAAAACGTCAATTCAAGCTCAGAATGATCACCATTTACTGCATTCCTTTTTCGATAAAAATTGTGCCGCAGCCAGTACTTTCTGTTAATTGTATGTACACTTTCAGCCTTTCGAAATAAATATTTGTGAAATTTAATGCCAGTCATACAGTTATCATTATCTTTAATCATGCTCACCGCCATGCCACTAACAAAGCGCCATTTAAAATAATACAGTCGCTGATGCTGAGGTTTTTTCCTCCAGGTGATTTAAAACTCGTTCACCTTTTCCGTCCATTTTGGCCCATATTCTGTCCGGCTCTCGATTCGGGTTACAAAAAGGCTAATCTGCCACACTGAAAATTTAATTAAATAAAAAACGCAGGTAGCTGATACGTCGTCACCATTCCACTCTGAGATTAGTATTGAATAGCTATTGTAAAGCTGATACCGTCATTACCTTTTATGGCACCTTTTATTTCTGTGCTTAGTGCTTTTACTGGTACCCCTATTTGAAAATTATAATCTTACGCAGATCATTAGTGAACCTACACGCATTTCTGGAACGGTTAGTACTCTGCTTGATGCGATATTTGTCACTTACTTGTCGATAGTGGCTCGGTCTGGGGTTTCGTCGGCGGATAATACAGGGTGGTCCATAAGTCCTTTGAAATTTCAAATTTGAATAAAATTTAACGGGTGAGCGTGAGCGGCGCGGGCGAGGTGGGGGCAGTATCTTCAGTGTCTGGGAATTCAATCGCCATGGAGTGTTTCACTGGAGCGGATCGTGCTTTTTGTGTGCGCGCGTTTTATCAAAATAATGATTCGGCAACCATTGCGCGGCGTAAATATCGAGAATACCACAATTTACACAATTTTACAAAGTGTCCAACAGCTCAAACGATTAAGAACTGGGTTGCTAAGTTCGAAGAGACTGGTTCGACGTTAGATAAACAGCGGTGGGGTCGACCAAGGACAACTCGTATTGAAGAAAACATCAACATTGTAGCACAGTCTGTTCGTCAAAATCCTACCCAGTCTACTCGTAAGCGTTCCAGTGCACTAAACGTACCCAGAACATCTTTACAGCGGATTTTAAGGAAAGATTTACGTCTGCACGCCTACAAAATTCAGTTAGAGCAGGAATTAAAAGATAATGATGCTATTCAGAGACTAAACTTTGCGAATGAAATGTTGAATCGATTTTCTTCGCTCAATAATGTGTTGTTCTCGGACGAGGCTCACTTCCATTTAAACGGGCATGTAAATAAACAAAATTGCCGTTATTGGAGCCCCGAAAATCCAAGGCGTAAGCATCAGAAGCACTTACACAGCCCTAAAGTTACAGTTTGGGCTGCTATGTCAGCGCATGGCATCGTAGGCCCTTATTTTTTTTAGGACGACAGAGGTCGCGCATTAACTGTTACTTCGGAGCGGTATGTAGCAATGATAGAAGAGTTTTTGACACCAGCGTTGCAGAATTTTCCAGGCTATAATACGCAGACCTGGTTTCAACAGGACGGAGCAACTGCCCACACCTCCAACACTTCTATGCCCGTCGTCTGTCAACTTTTTCCCAGCAAAGTAATTTCTCGAAGAGGAGACATTTCCTGGCCACCACGTAGTCCAGATTTGACCCCAATGGACGTCTTTTTATGGGGCTACCTCAAGTGTAAAGTGTACGACACCACTCCGCGATCAGTTGATGTCCTGAAAGAAAATATCCGAAGAGAAATGGCAAGCATTACAGTGTTGACTTGCCGCGCAGTCATCGACAATTTTAGACGTCGTTTATATGAGTGCCGTGATCGTAATGGATTGCATTTAGACGATGTGATTTTTAAAACATAATTCCCATTCAATAAAGATGATAACAAAATATAATAATTCTTCATAATGTAACTAGTTTGGTTTTATTCCTTTTTTTCCAGCTCAAAGGACTTATGGGCCAGGTCATAAATTGATTTCCTGCGATCTTAATGTTTCAAAGGAAAGTAAATCATCTAAAATAATAAAACATCGTTCTTTTAAAAATTTTAACCTGAATAATTTTCTAGCAGATATGCAAAGTCTGCCGTGGAATAATATGAGAATAATATTGATAATAAAATAACTATTTTAAATAATCTAATTTTTACATTGTTTAGTAAGCATGCACCAATAAAAGAATCACTAATAACAAAACCAAAAGCGCCTTGATTAACTAACAATATTAAATTATTTATGAAACAAAGAGATGCAACACTGCAAAAATTTAAAAAGTCAAAGCTTCAATCAGACCGGGTAGATTATAAACATTTAAGAAATTTTACTTTATCGTTGATAAGAAAAGAGAAAAAGGAATACATAGAATCTTTTGAAGGTAACTCCAAAAAACTGTGGTCAGTTTTAAAAAGTTTTAATATCTGTTCTACAAAAAATAATGAAATTCCCCAGTCTTTATCAGAACCTAATGATATTAATAGCTTTTTTGCTGCTGTTCTACAAAATAAATGTAACTGTTCGGAAAAAATTAAATTTTATAAATTAAAAATAACTTAACCTTTAACTTTAAATTAGCAGAAATAACAAATACAAACAAAATTTTAAACAACATAAAAAGTAATACAACCGGGATAGATGATATTTCGCCCTTAATGTTAAACTATTACAGTCCGTACATAGATAAGTATACAGGGTGACTTCGAAGTTGAGTCATTTATTTTAACAGTGAGTAGATCTGATCAGAAGAAATGTTTTTTTCCTTTACCATTTTTCTGGTAAAATTAAAGTAACAAAGTTATAGCCCTTTGGAAGTTTGAGTACCGCCATGTCTCAATAATAATATTATGTGCTCGTGTTTGGCAACAACGGATATAATCCGCCTTATCGGTTCATCGCATCGGAAACAAAAAAGCGAAAGAATTTGGAACGATGTTTTTACAATTATTTTATTCAGTTGTATACAGTCAGTGTCAGTCGGTAACGCGTGAGTGAATAGTGGTGTCTGTTGCGTGGCTCAGACGAAATCAAAAATGGCACATGTTTACGAAAATGCTGAACTTGTGGACATGATTCTTATTTACGCGGCATCACGGATTTATGCGGATCGGTTTCCCAATCGAGTGCAACCAACCCCTTGTGCCTTTGTTAATGTAGTACAAAAGGCTCGTGAATCAGGTGACTTAAGACCTCACAGGGGGAGGGAATGCCGGTGCTCCAAGACCGCACGATCAAATACAGGTCCGCACTGAAATACTTGTCGGGAGGATACTTTATAAAACAAGGTAACATTTTTTTTTTAATTTTTTTTTATTTTTACACACATATTTTGGTTTTCCTTCTACAATCATTATCTGAAAATTAATGACTCAACTTCAAAGTCACCCTGTATAACACATATTATAAACTGTTCCATTGAAACAAGCTACTTTCCCGACATGGGAAAATCATTACCAAAAATAACTAATCCATCAGGGATCAATATTGGGCCCCTTTTTATTTTTAATTTATACATCTGATATACTTACGCCTTTAAAGTTTTGTAAAGTTCAGACCTTCGCGGATGACACCCAGGTTTATTGTTTTTTTGATGTTGAGGATTACAAATATTACGAAAATTGTATAAATGAGGACATTAACACCTTGAACAATCTCTCATTAGGTCACAACTTAAAACTTAATCAGGAAAAATTGCATGTAATGATTTTTGGTAACAAATGTAAGACCGAGTTTTTGAAAGCTAATCTCAATATAATGACTAATAATTCAAAATTGAATTTTGTTGAAAGTACAAAAAATCTCGGTATAGTTTTAGATTCTCAGCTTAGGCAATGTATTCTGTACTTTTTTCTAAATTACTTTTGTAAAAAGATTATTTGTTGTATTCAATAAAGTCATTTATTATTATTATTATTATTATTATTATTTTAGTTTTTGTTCAATAGACGGGCTATGATATACAATAATGAGCATTTAAATAAAGCCTTGGCCAGAGAAGCTTTGCAGATGGGTGGAAGACTTCCTCTCCGGTCGCAAGATATCCCAGGGATCGATCTTCGCTCAAAATTTGTACATATAGGATATAGATCGTCATTAGAACTTTTTCAATCATACATTCAAGGAAGAGAGCAATATGTCTATGTTAATGATTCAAGTAGCGATGTGATGGTGTTCCCCAAAGGTCGGTCCTGGGGCCTTTTCTTTTTAACTTTATGCGAACAATGTCAATGAATATCTGTCGAATGCAGTTTCAAGTTGCAAAATTATAGCGGATGTGGATGATGCTTACATTTTATTGTCTCTTTTATAATATGAGTAGTGAAGCAGTATTGACAGCCGCTAGAAAATGATCGTTAAATAATAGCCTTACATTAAACACAGTTAAGACCCAATTAATGGAATTTTCACTAATGGATAACCAGGATTTCAGTGTTTTTAATAACGCAAAAGCAATTAAAACATCTCAAGTTGTTGGGTATTACTATGGATTGTCATCTAACTTGGAGCCACATATCGCAGTGTCATAAATTACGTAAAAGTCCTTTATTTACTCTCTACTGTTCAAGCTTTAACTGCCACTTGCGCTATGGCATTTTAAGCTGGAGATGCAGCTAATCGTTCGATAGAATTAAGAATTTTAAATTAACTTATTCTTACAATTATGAATTATCAATATTTGTGCATAAAAATAAATTGATCCAAAGAAAAACACGATCACCAAACTCTATCTAAAGATCTGCTGATACCCCTTCAACATCGTACTGCAGCATATAAGAAATTTTTGAGTTACATGAGTTGTAAAATATTCAAAAATTTAAAAGCTTGATATTAAGAAAGTACGGACATTAAGCAGTTTTAAAATTCAGTTGAAATTGTACCTAACAGATAAGTGTTTTTATTGCTTGGAAGATCTGTATTGTATTGTTTGTGTATGCGATTTTGTTCTAGCATTTCCTCTTGACTTTTTATTTGTTATAGAATGTGGCTATTTTTAGAACGGAATAAATGTATCATTATCAGCGATCTCCTTTCCTGCACGATCAATTCCATCCACAACTTTGCTGATGACAGCACTCTACACGCAGGCATTTAGTGTGACAAGCTGATCTGTGCTGAAGAGCTGGAGACACGTTCACGACCCTATATCCAATTCTAATGGTTCATTTTCAAGCTGTTGGACGTTGATGGTTGAAGATGTAGGATTCTTTGCACAATTTAAGTGGACTATAACAGACGTACTTGTTTTTTTAAACTATAAGATCGAACAAAATTGTCAGAAAATATCGTAAATTCAAAAAGTGAAATTTATCAGCGGTTGATGATTAAAATATTTTAACGCCTACAATTACGAACCGTACATTATACGTAATAGCTTTTGCATATTAAGCGAAAAAATTAAATACACAACTGAGAAAAAAACAGGAATATAAAAATCCCGGCCGTGGAACACCTCTTATAACGATTCCCTCTTATCTCCATAGTGACATTAACACTTCATTTTATAGCGTTTTCATTAAGAGGGGCGTTTAATCCCGTCATGTATAGACAGAATTTTTTGTATAAAAATTGAAAACTACGATAAAGGATCAAAGAAAGACCCAATACAATATACAGGGTCCGTCAGAAAGAAAGCATGTTTTTTAAATGAACAGTCAAAATAAGTATGGGAAAAATATTTTATTATATCAAAATATTCAGAAATACATGCCGTTGTTTTGAATAAAACAAAATTTACGTTCTAAAAACTATGTCGGCCATATTGCATGCAGGAATTTTGGTTACTTCTCTTCTTATTGCCTCCTTCAAATCGACGAGGGTTCGAGGCTTGCTTTGGTAAACTTTTGATTTCAGGTAGTCCCATAAAAAAATCACACGTTGACAGGTTCGGGGACCGAGGGGGCCATGGAATATCGCCATGACGTGAAATGACACGTCCTGGGAATTTTTGCCGAAGAAGTTCCATCGAAGTGCGAGCTGTGTGAGATGTTGCCCCGTCTTGTTGGAACCACAGTGTTCTCCATCATCCTCAAAAAATAAGGGCCAATAATCATCGTTGGGCCTACTACACACCAAACTGTAACTTTCGGGGCATGCAGGGGGTGCTCATGCAACTGTTGGGGGTTCGCTGGAGACCAATATCGACAATTTTGTTCATTGACGTATCCATCTAAGTGAAAATGTGCTTCATCATTCATAAGCAACGTCATGTCAATGTTATCCAACTGTTCAATCATGAGCTGTGCAAAAATAACACGTTGTGCATAATCCCCTGGCAACAGTTGTCGACAAACTTGGATTTTGTAAGGATGGAACACTTAATCCTTCTTCAAGATGCGACGTACAGAGGACGCGTGGATCCCTAGGGAACTGGCATGCAAACGGACGGATCGATTCGGGCTTTGCAGCTTGTCAACTCTCACTCTGTCTACGTTTTCGGGGGTTCTAACAGTACGGTTTCGCCCTCGCGGCTTTTTCTTCATCACATTACCTGTGGTATTGAATGATTCCACCCATCTTAAAATGGTGTTACGGTCTGGTACTGTCTCACGAAGTGGAACACGAAAGTGAACGGGAAATTCACGTTGCGCTTGAATGACAGACTCGCCATTTTGAAAGTACCGTCATACAGTGAACACACGATGCTCAACGTTCCAAACCATTTTGCAAACTGAAACGGCATATTTCCAACACGCCGTTCCCCACCGACACGGGGCCAGCCCACTGGATGTAGTACCCATTCGAAAAACATGCGTTTTTTCTGACGGACCCTGTACAATAGTGTTGCGTTTAACAATAAAATTAGAGGCCATAACCTCTGCAATTTTTTGTCACCAGTCCTTTTCAGAGAAGTATCTTGTCCTAGACATTACCAAGAAGTTACTCAAAACTTTACTAAACAAGATGAGTGCCAAGTCAACAAAATAATACATAATTTGTATTTGTCGTGGGTTGACGTTTCAATTATTTAGTTTTATGCTTTCATTTGCTCTCATCAATAAATTCTAGGACAAGCAAGACTGGTGGAAAATTCCTCTTTAACGAGAGATCTGGAAGTTACCTTAACGCTTCCAAATCACACTGCTGCACCTTTACTTAGAAGGACTGTGCTTGATTCTAACTGAATTTACTGAATTTCGACCGTTAAAATTCGTTTTGGTTGTTCGAAGACCAGATCATCAAAGACGTCGCGTCAATCGCTAGGAGAAGTTGGGTTATCTGTTTAGGGTTGAGAAGAACGTTTCTCTGCAGAACCTCCTCACTGTGACAAGGTCCAGGCTAGACCCAGCCTCAAGCACTGTTCACATGTTTGGGATGCTGCCGCTCCGACTATACTGTTCATTTATGCGAATACTTGGTAAGAAATCAAAAAACAAAGCAACGAAAATGAATAATGTTTATTATCTATTACCTTAAATGATAAGTTAATCATGAAACCAGAACGTTTATCACGTTACCTTTATCATGGTAGACTATTGAACTTGAAGTTTGTGGTATATCATTCGATACTACTTTGTATGGCAAGAAGAGGTTCCGTATCATCTTTTGTATTGTATCTTGAAGAATTGGGTAGGGATTATAATAAAGACGGAACGAACTTTCATTTGATGTAATAAAAATATGTCATTATTGTTGTTTTTAATTTCGTTTTTAACCATGTTCTGCTCTTTGCCTAGATTGGAACTGATGATGCTCGTAAACGTTGAAGTACTACCAGATAAAATCCAGAGTCAGCTCTGGTTAACTTTTACAAAACATTGCAAAATATAATCGTATATAGGGTGATTCACAAATCGTGACCAAGAATGAATGCTTCGTTAAAAAGATACGGCTGTTGAAGTCTAAAAACAAAAAACAATTTTTTTGATATCTTCTAAACCGTCCACTGGAATGAATTAAAAAATGGTATGCGGATTAACCTAAGTATTGTTCGCATTCAAAAGTCTTTACTTAGATTTAAAATTTAAAATTCTCCACGCAAGACCTTGGGAACATGGTAACTGGGCTGCAATCCGCCTAGTACTTGTACTAGGATCATCCAACGCCAAATTAATCACTTCCGGTTCCTCTTGAACAGCATGCCGGATGCCATGACCTCTAACTCCGGAAAGTTTGGCAATTCCATATTGCCGAAATCTTAGAAATGAACGCGTAAAAACCTTTGGGGTAGGTTGGCGTTTGTTAGGAAATCTACGTTGATACTTCTGAGAAGCTGCTAAGGCATTTCCATTATAGAATCCGTACACAAAATTTGTTCTCATCATTGCTAAATTCCATTTCACAACACTCAAAAATGAAAAAAAGAAAATGTTGACTTGACTTTTACAAAAAAAAAAAATGTTAGTAGTAACGATAACACATAACTTCGACAAACTATCTCCTAAGAAACGTCAAGTTGGTATCAAGGCCTTCTATTTTATTTTGAAACTAATTGTATCCTGGCTCTTCATGACTGATCAAAATTGTTTTATTTTTACGAAAACAGTGCACTCTAGGAAAAAATACTACAGTAATTATTTTTAGCAAATTGAAGGTAAAATTCGAAAAAAAAAACAGTGGCGTACCATTTTTATTTGGAAAAACAATGCCACTAATCCCCTGTATCTTCGCCACTGGTGTACGTTAATTTTAAGAAAAGTATTTTGAATGTTGACTATACTTAGATAAATTCACATACCAAATTTTAGTTCATTCTAGTTGACGGTTTTGAAGATATTAAAAAAAATGTGTTTTTATTTTTAAACTTCAACACCCCGTATCTTTTTAATAAAGCCCTCCAGGAAAAAATGTTACATAAAATACACCCCTTAAAATGCGGTTCTGTGTATGATGTTATGGCATGCGATTACTCAACCTTATTTTTAATTTGTCCTTTGAATGACGTTAAAATTACCTTCAAATGCCTTTCCAGAGAAAAACTAATCTCTGATTCGGGACCTTACCCCAGAAATCTATAGGATACGCGTCTGGACTGGAACGTTAGACTTATTTTGGATTTGTCTTTGAAGTGCCATAATAATAATAATAAAGCATTTATTGCTCAACAATACAGGTACCATTTAGAGAGCAATACATAGTAGAATGGTTTAATTTACAGTCTGTGTGCCATAAAGTGAAACAAAAGAAACACACAGAAAAGGGGAAGGCGTTTTAAGTAGAGAGAAAAGAAACTATAAATATGGTTAATAGATATGTATTAGGAAACCAGAATACACTCGTATATACTTACATATCCATATACACATACATGCACACCTATACATATATATATAGCCATATCATGTAATGTTCACACATAAATGTATAACAAATGAAAACCTCTAGAGAAAGGCGTAAAGAAAGTCAAAGATGTGAACGTATAGCACTTCGTAATTCCTGAAATCCACAACAGAAGATGTCACAAAAACTCACAATCCTATTCACATTATTGCACATGAAGTTTATTGGTGCTTTAGATAGAAGATTTGTCTGCGCCCTCTTGCAGAAAAAGGAAACTTTATATTTAGATGTCAATCTAGGTACCAGGAAATTAATTTGCGATAGCAAAACAGGACAGTCGATGTTACCATGCAGTAATTTGTATAAAAATATGATGGACGCCTGCTCTCTGCGGTGGACGAAAAATCTATCCAATAATAGTGAGTAGTCATATCCTCTTGGAGGATAGACACCATCGCTCCTATAGCATAAATATTTTAGAAATTTTTGAACATTATTTTTGTACAGTTTATAGATACGACTCCAAATAATTGCACCGTATTCTAATTTAGTTATAACAAGCACTGAAAATAACTTAATAAGCGTTGTGTTATTGAAATTTCTACAATTTCTGATAATAAAACCATATTTGCGATACGCATTACTTATAATTTGTGGTAGTTTAAAGTGAGCTGACAATCGAAATAGACGAAATCTTTGAAAGTTTCACACCTTTCCAATACAGAATCATTTATTTTGTATGGGTATTAACACACCATGTTTGTAAAAAAATTAGTTGTTGAAGGTTTTCACAATCCTACCAGTTAGAAACACCTGCGTAAAGCTTCAGATCATCAGCAAACATAAGCTTCTTGCATGATAATGTGCTGCAAAGATCGTTAACCTATAAGGCGAACAATAGGGGGCCCAAATTGGAACCCTGAGGTCCACCACGACTTGACATATATTTGTAAGAACTAAACCTATTATCGAACACATATTGAGTTCTCAAGTCTAGATAAGACTTGAGAAGATCCACATAAGTTCTGTTGAACCCCATGTATTCAATTTTTTGTACAAGTAGTTGATGGTCAATTTTGTCAAACGTTTTTGTGAAATCAGTATATATGACATCCGCTTGCCCCCTATTGTCTACCGTCTCTATTGACTGAACGTGGCCAAATTCGTAATAGATGGATCTCTGCTTCATAAAGCCATGCTGATGCACTGACAGATGGTTTTTAGTTGCCAAGTAAGTTCTGGAATACAATATTATTTCAAAGAGCTTTGCAAAATTATCCAGTATAATGATCGCCGTGTAATTATTTACTAAGGTTTTGTCTTGCGACTTGAAAATTGGGCAGACTTTGGCATCCTTCCACTTATCAGGAAGAACCGATGAACGTGGAATTGAATTAAAAATTGTCAACAAAGGAGTTGAGAAGAGCTTTACACAGTCTTTAATGAAAAACGATGGAAGTTGATCTGGCCCTGATATAAATTTGTTTTTGAGTTTCTTTGCAGCATCTAACATCTCTTTTTCACTTATTGACTAGCATGTTATATTAATAAGAATATCATTGTTACAATTTTTATACTCATCACTTACAATACGATCATCCGGTGGAGAGTAAACACTCTGAAAAAAGTCAGCAAAAGTTTTGACTATTGATACGGGGTCATTAGAGGGGTTATTTTGCTAGAACATTTTAATAGGAATTCTAGATGTGTTACTCTTACTGTGCATGAATGACCAAAAATATTTAAGTTCATTACTAAGCTGGTTTTGAAGTGTTTTAATATGAGTTATATGAGCCTGCTTATTTTTTTGTTTGAATGTGGCTCTAAGCCTATTGAATTCGTGATAATATGCGATGTTATTAGTAGCCTTGAATCTTTTATGATATTTAGCGTTTTCATTTACTAATGTAATCATTTCGCTGTAATACCATACAGGATACTTATGCTTGAATATTTTTGCAGAAGGAACATGTCTGTCAAGTATGAGAAATAAGTTGTAGAAAGTTTCAACTGCTTGGTTAGGATCAATTGCAGTATCTAAGAAATCCCAGTTTGTGGATACAAGTTCCTCATAAAGCGTGAGGAAATTAGATTTTCTGAAGTTATACCGCTTATGGTGGCAAATTTTTTCACTTCAAAATGGAGTTGATTTATAATTACAGATGGGGATGTTCATTTATAAGTGAGATTTGGTCTCGAGATACACTAAGATTCGCATTACTTATTGCCAGGTCTAATATACTAAGTGACATATAAATCCGAACACCCAGTTTAAATGGTTTTATTTTAATAAAAGTTGGTGAATGTATTTATCTTACTGTAAATAACAAGTGAAAAAATTTTCAGCCTTATCAGTTGGACATTCCGGTTTTTATACTGCTTTTTTTTAATTCACTAACGCTCTAAAAATGAATATTTCAGCCGCAGTAAAGAATCAACGTTGGCGGATTTTGGTTCTTGACTTCCTTTACGATCGGTTACGATGCCTAGAGTACGGAGACCTGTACGATTTCGTCAACTTAGTGAGTTTGATAGGGGCCGTATAGTGGGACTTCGGGAAGCTGGACTTTCTTTTCGGGCAATTGCAGTTAGAGTGCAAAGAAGTGTAGACACTGTGGTTAGGTGTTGTCAGGCATGGCTTCGAGAAGGCCGTACGTAAAGAGCAAGGGGCACTGGACGCCGCCGTAGAACAACAGACCGTGAAGATCGCCGCCTAAGATTATTGGCCTTAAGGGACCGTTTCTCCACTACCAGGTCCATTGCAAATGAATGGTTTGCAGAACACGGAAGACCTATTGGCATGCGAAGTGTTTACCGACGAATGAGAAGTTTTGGCTTGTTTTCATACCGGCCACACTGGGTCCTCCCTTTAACTCGAGAACACCGACGTAATCGCCTTGAGTGGTGCAGACAACGGTCACTCTGGGATCAGGAATGGAACAGTATTGTCTTTAGTGACGAGTCTCGATTTTGTTTAGGCATTCACGATGGTCGTGCCAGGGTTAGAAGGCGACGTGGTGAAAGGAGGAATCCACAGTTTTTTGTTGAAAGACATGTTCATCACACTGTTGGAGTTATGGTTTGGGGTGCTATAGCTTATGGTTCCAGGTCACCTTTAATCTTCATCAGAGGTAACATGAACGCGCAGCGTTATATCCACGAAGTTCTAGAACCCCATCTTTTACCCTATCTTGACACCCTGGCATATCCAACTTTCCAACAAGATAATGCCCGATCACATGTTGAAAGAGTCACAATAGACTTCTTTCAACATAATGATGTCACATTGTTACCATGGCCACCAAGATCTCCCGACTTATCCCCAATTGAGCACGTGTGGGATATGATGGGTAGGAGATTGCTCAATTTGCAACGTCCTCCTCAGACTCTAGAAGCACTTCGAGAGGAGTTGGTGGTTGCCTGGAATGAGATACCACAGGAGGACATTGACCACCTGATCAGAAGCATGCCTAGGCGCGTTGGAGAATGCGTAGCACATCAGGGTGCATCCACACATTATTAAAGGTCAAAGGGCTTTAAAGCAGTGTAATCATTTTGAAATTTTTATCATTTACTTATTATGCTTCATTAAGTACTTATACAAAATTTTATTAAAATAAAACCATTTAAACTGGCTGGTCGGATTTATATGTCACTTAGTATAATTTACCGTGACTATTGCTAATAGTGTTATATTGGTTAATACCAGACAAGGTGATCCAATTGTTAATTATGGAGGTTTTTCTATCATCGTTATTACCCTTAAGCCGTACAATTAAAGTCACCCATGACAATTATTTTTTTTTCCAATTCCAGTTACCTGTTTTTATTGACATCGCTAGTGGATACCCTTTCTAGAGGGGATGACACTTCTCACCATCTACCGCTGAATTTCTAAATAAAACGGCAACATAATAATGTGCTCCCTTTGACAGTATAATTATAATGCTCGCGGTAATATGCTGTATTCGTTCAAACGCCTCTCTCAACGACTCTGCTTATCTTCGTAGTGACATTAACATTTCATTTTATAGCGTTTTAATTAAAGTGTGGTGTGGCGAGGATTTTAATGAAGTCCCGGCGTACTCTCGAAAACTTACTAAAAAATATTACAAATTAATTCCTCTGCCAAAGCAAATTAAACGTTGGTATGTAAATATGTTTATAGATTAGGAAATATAAACTAGTCATCCAAATTCCGGCGCTCTATCCACGTCTCGAATCTATCACTGTCTAAACATTTTTTACTTTCCACTGTGTTGGATATTTGTCCGGTAATCTATTGAGAAAACATTCGTATGCTTTTCACCATATATACGTCAGACATAATTAAAGTAGTTAAAAGCTGTAGATACGCAGATGAATATCTATTTTAATCCCCAGAATTTTGAATATTTAGCATCTCTAATTAATAATCATTCAAATGCAATTTCAGATTATGCAAAGCACACGGGCTAAAACTTAACGCTGAAAAAAATAGAATTGTCCTTTTCCATCCAAATATTTCACTTAATAACATCAACCTTCAATTTTTTCCACCCAATGTGAAGATGTCAATTACCAAAACTGTCACCATTTTAGATAAATTTGCTTACTATTGCATGGGAATTGGTTACTCCAGAAACCATTCGTAATTATTTTCGCCACGAAAAATACAACTAAAATAGTCAACGATTTTAATCCAGAAGATGAAATTCCATTAAGTGATTTGCTGAAAATTAATAGTTTAATGAATATAGACAAATTTAATGAGTATGTATATGTTGACAATAATTTAATAGCAACGAATTGTCAGACTCCAATTTAGTTGATGAAGGATCCGTTGATAACAAACAGGAAGACGAACTAGAAAACAATGATGAAGAAGAGCTTCCAGTGACAACTAAGGAGGCATTAGACTGGGTAAAAAAGTTGCAACGTTATTTTCAGCAAGAAGAAGACAGCCACACTTACCAAATTAAATAAAATTCAACTTACTGTTCTAAATAATTATAACGGGTGATTTTTTAAGATATGTAGGATTTGATTTTCAAAAAAAAAACACAAAAAATTTGAAAAAACGATTAAATCTTTATTTGAGTCGATAGAACGGTCGATATAATTTAATGTTTAAAGATTATTTCATGTAAATGTTGGCCGCGGCTGCGCTTTAGATGGCACATGCGCAAGGTCCAATTTTGGCACACTCTCTCCAACATATCGGCCGGTATCTCACGAATAAATGCTTCAATATTGGCTTCCAGTGCGTCAATCATTGCTGGTTTATCCCTGTAGACATTAGCCTTAACATGGCCCCACAAGAAATAGTCCAACGGCGTTAAATCACACGATCTAGGCGGCCAATTGACGGGCCCCAAACGTGAGATAAACTGTTCACCGAACTCGCCTCTCAATAGGGCCATTGTTTCGTCTGCGGTGTGGCATGTGGCACCGTCTTGTTGAAACCACATGTCAATCAAGTCCAGCTCTTCCATTTTGGGCAAAAAAAAGTTTGTTATCATCGCACGGTAGCGCTCGCCATTCACAGTTACGTTCCGGCTATTGTCGTCTTTGAATAGGTACGGCCCGATGATGCCACCGGCCCATAATCCACACCAAACAGTGATTTTTTCGGGATGCATTGGTAGCTCTTGCAATGCGTCTGGCTGGTCTTCACTCCAGATGCGGCAATTTTGCTTGTTAACGTGCCCGTTCAACCAGAAATGAGCTTCGTCGCTGAACACAATTTTTCGATAAAAATGTGGATCTTCCTCCATCTTTGCCAGCGCCCATTCACCAAATTGGAAACGTTGTGGGAGGTCGCGTGGCCTCAATTCTTGCACCAGCTGTATCTTATAAGGTTTTACACCCAAATCCTGTCGCAAAATTTTCCACGTAGTGGAGTAACAGAGGCCCAATTGCTGCGAACGGCGGCGATTCGACATTTCACGGTCATCACTAACACTGGCGGATACAGCCGTTAATATTTTCTTCAGTCCTCACTCTACGTCTGTGTGTTGGTGGTTTAATGTCCAATAATAAACTGGGTTCGAAATTTAGTCACAAGCTTCCGAATAGCTCCCTCAGTAGGCCGACCAAATTGCCCATAAATTGGAAGCAGTGCTCGATGCACTCTCTTAACCGAGCATGAATTTTGATAGTAAAATTCAATAATTTGCAAGCGTTGTTCGTTCGTAAGTCGATTCATGGTTAAATTATAGACCAAACTGAACAAGTTTGACAATGACACAAGACACGATTCACGCGTCATCTGTCAAAAATAGTGTTGCCAAAAAGATACTAGCAAAAAAATCACCCATTATAAAAAAGAACAATCTGTTCAAATGAAAATTACTAGCTTTTTTTTACCAAATAATTTACGGTTTTTACACATACCTAAACAGTATGTATGCCTGTAATATGTGTATCAGATTCTGAAAAACTTCCAACTTCAAAATTACGTATAACTTTTTTTTATGTATCTTTATTTATGTAATACTTGTTAAACAAACACATTTTCAGATTTTAATATGTTATTTCTGCTGCTTTTTTCATTAAAAAAAGTGTTTCTTTTAAGATGGTCATCCATCTATAATAGACTATTTATCACAGTCCCGCCGAGTCCATTATAAACGGGTTGCATTGTATTTGAAAAATAAACTTATACTTTGCTTGAATATAATTTCATTCAGTAGAGTTATCAGATCCCCGCATTTATTCACCGTGCCACACCACAAGACGGCATTTTTTAACAGATCTTTCACATTTAACGCAGTTGCTCTGTAAAACTCCATTCCGGAAAATTTAATTACCATTGTTTTCAAATAGGCGTAAATATTTTTCGAAACATCACCTCCTGCATAAATTAGTGTATTTTCTGTGTGTGTATGTGCATGAAGAATTATTTCCAAAATTAAATGTATCCACATAGTTTTGTTCAGTATTACACTTTTTTTTTGATATTTGGGTCTACTTGAGCTAAAATTCCTCCGTTATAATGCAATCATTATAAATACAGATGATTATTATTATTGCTCGTTTTATTGCAACAAACATGAAATTACAGGGTGATGCCTGCTAGTTGTATCAGGGTGCATCGTATACGACCGTGAAAAAAACATGAAATGTCGGGTCGAATTTGAGGCAAGGTTGAATTCGGAATCTACTCACCCATTTTTGTCAGGAAACATTTATTTGTTCAGATCATACAATACGCACGGATTTTTTAAAATGATAAAATAGCATATGATCTGGTAGGACGAAATTCCCTTTTTTGTGTTCTGTTCTTATAAACCAATGGAATTTCGTACGCTTTAATTTAGGTCAATGAATATGATCGTCAAAAGCCTCCAGATTGTCATGGGACCGAATCCGACATAAAAAATCGGTAGCCTGGGACCAAAGTTGGTCTTAAGTTAGAATTGACGTTGGATTAGAAATCCACGCACCTGATTTGCCAAGAAAACTAGTTTTAGTCAACATCGTAGATAGCGGAGCTTTTAGAAATTTCCTTATATAAAACCTTAAATTATTATACGACTCTGTGGGACAAAATTCTCATTTCCGTATTCCTTGGTTACAAGTGTATGAAACTTCGTATCCTTAGGTCATTTGAGATGCTGAATTGAATGTGTTCCTCAAACAATATTGAATGTTCGTTGACTGCTATTTGAGGCTTGGTCTAAAAAATAAGTGTAATATAGTTGGAAAAATACTGCTAAATAAAATACTACACAATATACCTACTTTCGGTAGCAGGAACTTTGATAACCGCAATACCAATCAACAACGTATATGTGGCATACATTTTGAAGTACAGTTTACTATTTGTAAATAGATATTATGATATACCTTTCGACATCGCTATGGCAGTATTTTAATTGAAAGTGGGTAAAAAATTGATGACTGTAGAACGTACGTCGCGTCAAGTTGATATTTGATATCGAAGGAATTGTATTTCTTCAAACTAGAACGGCGCTAACAAATGAAATTTGAGCTTGCTGCAAATAAGGTCAAACAGATAAGTTTGCAGTACTCTTGCACTTTTATGCGAATGGAGTCAACAAAAGATCATGATCTAAAAGCAATATTAAAAGATTAGCCTCTCTGATACAGGAAGAGCTTTAAACGTCTCCGTTTGTACTGTTGAAGTATAGTTTTGACAGAACCTTTAATTGTCATTAACAGTGTCCCAGCTAGCCCTTCTAAAGGATTCGGGACTTGATTCGCTGTCGACGGCAAACACATCAACATGACAAAAATCTCGCGTTACACTGCTCTGGTGGTGCCGATTTCCCATCAAGTATACAGGGTGACTTTGAAGTTGAGTCATTAATTTTCAGATAATGATTGTAGAAGGAAGATAAACCAAAATATGTGTGTAAGAATAAAAAAAAATTAAAAAAAAATTTACCTTGTTTTATAAAGTATTCTCCCGACAAGTATTTCAGTGCGGACCTGTATTTGATCGTGAGGTCTTGGAGCACTACATTAACAAAGGCACGAGGGGTTGGTTGCACTCGATTGGGAAACCGATCCGCATAAACATGTGCCATTTTTTATTTCGTTTGAGCCACACAACAGAGACCACTATTCACTGACGCGTTACCGACTGACACCGACTGTATACAAATGAATAAAATAATTGTAAAAACATCGTTCCAAATTCTTTCGCTTTTTTGTTTCCGATGCGATGAACCGATAAGGCGGATTATATCCGTTGTCGCCAAACACGAGCACATAATATTATTATTGAGACAGGGCGGTACTCAAACTTCCAAAGGGCTATAACTTTGTTACTCTAATTTTACCACAAAATTTTAAAGGAAAAAAACATTTCTTTTGATCAGATCTACTGACTGTTAAAATAAATGACTCAACTTCGAAGTCACCTTGTATATGTTACCGGTAATCAGTATAATTTAGGTATACTATACAATATCTAGGTAGTGTTTAGAATATCTAGGTTGTCCAGGCAATGTACGAAATAATATAAATATTATCCATTACATACTTTACCTAGGTAATAAATACAATTCCTAGGGATTGTATAGAGTACTTGCTGTTCCACCGGCAATGTGTAAACCAAATAGATCTTGGTCTAAATTTAGCAATGTTAACCGGCATACCTATAAAATGACGGGCAAATGAAACAAGTTATATGATTTGAAAACAACTTTATTAAAACTAACAATTTTTTTACTTTCCTGCGGAGATTGTGGTATGGGCCTCGTTTCGTTAACTTCCAGATTCTGGGGTATTAAACCCCCGAACACCAGTTTATGGAGTAGTATTCGTTTTATTTGGTACCTTACGTTTAGCTATTTTGGTTTCGGTGCTACCCTGTCCATTTTCTTATTGGATTTTAACCTTCAGCGTGGAAAGGCATTGAGGAGAACCATCATACACACTCCTCAAGTTTTGTTTTGTAGCTGCCTTATAGCTGCTTTGAAGCTGATATTGCTGGAAGCTACCGCTTCCTCTTGAGCAAAACCCGTTCCTTGCTCTCATATTTTACATACATTACCGGCTGCGCATTCGGTATTGTATATAATACCTAAGCAAAATATAAAATAAATATTTCAAACATTGCCTACACGTTTTAGGTATTAAATAAATTACCTAGATATAGTGGAACTTCGGGAAGCTGGACTTTCTTTTCGGGCAATTGTAGTTAGAGTGCAAAGAAGTGTAGACACTGTGGTTAGGTGTTGTCAGGCATGGCTTCGAAAAGGCCGTACGCAAAGAGCAAGGGGCACTGGATGCCGCCGTAGAACAACAGACCGTGAAGATCGCCGCCTAAGATTATTGGCCTTAAGGGACCGTTTCTCCACTACCAGGTCCATTGCAAATGAATGGTTTGCAGAACACGGAAGACCTATTGGCATGCGAAGTGTTTACCGACGAATGAGAAGTTTTGGCTTGTTTTCATACCGGCCACACTGGGTCCTCCCTTTAACTCGAGAACACCGACGTAATCGCCTTGAGTGGTGCAGACAACGGACACTCTGGGATCAGGAATGGAACAGTATTGTCTTTAGTGACGAGTCTCGATTTTGTTTAGGCATGCACGATGGTCGTGCCAGGGTTAGAAGGCGACGTGGTGAAAGGAGGAATCCACAGTTTTTTGTTGAAAGACATGTTCATCACACTGTTGGAGTTAAGGTTTGGGGTGCTATAGCTTATGGTTCCAGGTCACCTTTAATCTTCATCAGAGGTAACATGAACGCGCAGTGTTATATCCACGAAGTTCTAGCACCCCATCTTTTACCCTATCTTGACACCCTGGCAGATCCAACTTTCCAACAAGATAATGCCCGACCACATGTTGCAAGAGTCACAATAGACTTCTTTCAACATAATGATGTCACATTGTTACCATGGCCACCAAGATCTCCTGACTTATCCCCAATTGATAACGTGTGGCATATGATGGGTAGGAGATTGCTCAATTTGCAACGTCCTCCTCAGACTCTAGAAGCACTTCGAGAGGAGTTGGTGATTGCCTGGAATGAGATACCACAGGAGAACATTGACCACCTGATCAGAAGCATGCCTAGGCGCGTTGCAGAATGCGTAGCACATCAGGGTGAATCCACACATTATTAAAGGTCAAAGGGCTTTAAAGCACTGCAATCATTTTGAAAGTTTTATCTTTTACTTATTATGCTTCATTAAGTACTTATACAAAATTTTATTACAATAAAACCATTTAAACTGGGTGTTCGGATTTATATGTCACTTAGTATAATACCGGATTATACAGATTGCCGGCAACATATACATCAGAACTAGTGACTCATTAGTTTGAAACTTTATGAGACTGCAGAGTATGTAACCGGTGCGAACATTCAAGGAGGAAGCTTTCCAAAAAGATTTTTTTTCATACTCACGTTTGTTGGTTATCCTTCAGCATGAATCAAGGGGTTGCTTACTAACCCACCTCTAAAGTTGACTGTTTTTGAGTTACAAGTGATTTGAAGTTTGAAAAACATTAAAGATGGCCTTTTTTGTTTATTATGGGTTCCATTGGGGGTAATTAGATAAAAGATAATGAATGTTTTTTATTTCCACACATACATGTATGAAATAACATATGGTCCCCTATAAGGAACCTTGAGTGAGCATCGTGGGTTAATGAGGTAGGGGTACAATCTTACATAAATTATGAACTCTACTTATACAGGGTGGCGCATCGAAAACGAAACAGACGCATTTACTGGCAGAAGACCCGTCGATTTTGTTTTCGAGGGGGACACAGGTTTGGCAAAAAATCACGTTAACACGTGCAGCCCCCTGGGCGGGGGTGACACCAACCCTAAAATCTTAAATGGAAAGGGGGGTCGAGTGATACCTTATTTGAAAGGTCCTTCAATTCCCTTTATAATGATGTAAAATACATGTGCTTCAGTTCAGTAGTTTTGAAGATTTATTGATTTAAAGCTTAAAGTAGACTTTAATAGGTACATCAGATTAGTTTGTACTACTTTCAGAAGAAATTTGACTAAAAGAATTTACTTAATAAGTAAATGCTTTTCTTCACTACGGCCATGGTTTGTTTATCATTTTGTTGTTGAAAATAGCTATTGGAGCGTTTTTTTTTGTGGCAAAAAAGTTATTTCCTCAAGAAAGATAAGGAAATATCTCGTACTTGTTTTAAATAGGAATTTAGTACATAGTTTGCGATTGATTTGACCAAACTTTGTTGCTAAAATAACTTGTAACGCTTTATTACATAAATTAACCATGGTATATTCCACAGCAGAAAGAGTTGAAATTATCGAAATATTTTTCGGAAATAATCAGTGCGCTAATATAACAGCAGAAATATTTAATGAGCGACACGAGAACAGTAACGTGCATCGAAAATATGTTCTAGAACTTGTAGCTAAATTTCGGGAAACTGGGTCAGTCGCCAATAGAAAACGCAACATTGAACGTCCCATAAAGAATGAAAGCAATAGAAGTGGGGGTTTTAGGGCAAGTTTATGTAGATCCTACGTTAAGTACCCGCAAATTGGAGACTGTGTGTGGTGTTAGTCGACGTACTGTCCAACGGATTCTAAAAGCCCATAGTTTTCATCCGTATAAAATTCACCTGGTACAAGAACTTAATGAAGACGATTTTGATCGGGGATTACAATTTTGTGAAGATATGAGTGAACGCATTATAAACGATGAACATTTTCTGTTCAACACTTGCTTTTCCGACTAATGTTCCTTTTTCTTAAATGGCGTAGTAAATCGTCATAACTACCGTTATAGGTCCTATTCTAATCCCAGAATTTATCATGAGGTTCATACACAACAGCCACAAAAATTAAATGTTTGGGCTGGTATTTTTGGCGATCATTTAGTTGGTCCTTTTTTCTTACCTGGAAATTTGACCGGTGAAATGTATTTGGAATTACTAGAAGACGCCATAGATCCTGCATTAACAGCCATAATTGAAAATGAGAATGATCAGCGGTACATTGCGAATAAGTTGATGTTCCAACAGGATGGTGCCCCACCACATTACGCATTACGTGTTCGACAATATTTAGATAAGACGTTTCCAGATCGATGGATTGGTAGAAGAGGTGCCATTGAATGGCCCCCAAGATCGCCAGATTTATCACCTTTGCATTTCTTTATGTGGGGTCATTTAAAAAGCAAAATCTATGCTACTCAGCCAACATCATTAGAAGACTTGCGACAAAGAATTGTGAATGAGTGCCTTCAAATTCATTCTTCATTTTTAAATTACTTTGCTGCCAAATGTGTTGATTTCCACTAATGGTGATGTATTAGTTTTATTTAAGCTTTAAATCAATAAATCTTCAAAACTACTGAACTGAAGTACATTAATTTTATATCATTATAAAGGGAATTGAAAGACCTTCTTAGGAATTCAGTCAGGTTTCAATAAAAGCAGGTACATCAACATTTAGTTGTTCTCCGTGGCCAATGTCTCTTAGAGAACCTTAGATATTAAATTTGGAAAATAAGTGAAATCACTCGTTAAAACATTTAAAAACATGATTGTTTGAAGAATGATACATTAAAAAAATAAATCGTAATATGAGTAATACGAAACCTATCTTTTCGTTTCCATGGTAAGAAAAGTGCATGAAATGTGGACAAAAGAAGTGCAAACCATGTTATTTGTAGAGATCTAATATCACATATTAATTTTTTTTCTCTGCAAATTGATGTTTGCCCCCTTTTCAGTGCTGAGAACGATCGACGTCAGCTAGAGGCGGAATTTTTGAAAAATACTGAAAATTGGTCACGTCCAGGGGACCTTGAGAATTGCAAGGTAAAAAACTGTGCTAAAAATGATTATTTCTGAGCTTGAAAAGTATCTAGTATCTAAATTAAAGTAAGAACTTTGTTCTACAACACTCCAAATAGAATTGGACGTTTATTTTCAACCATTGTTGTACAATAGTTGTTTGTGCCGTTTTGAAAAAAAAATCTGATTGCCAATAAATTAATTTTTAGTTTTAAACTAAGGAAGGTTGTGGTCACCTTTGGTTATGCCCATTTTCAACTACTGTATCTTTTACTATTATCCGTGCCTAGATATTACCAGAAATTGAATTCAAATTGTACAAAAAATGGAGCTAGGTCCCTCTGCAGATTATTGAATTAAACTGGATGAAAACTAAACATATTATTACCTTGTATTCATTAATAAACTAATACTTATGACCAAGACATATGAGATTTCCAAATGCAAAAATAAATGTAATATCTACACATATTCATTCTACAGCTTTATTTTAGCATTCCTTCACGTACAGTGCTGCAGCTTTGTACGATGCTTTGAGTCTTGAATTTAAAAATATGTCCTTAGATTGCTGCAAGAAAGCTCTTAAATCTCTTATCTGCTTGGATCCATAGTTCAAATAGGTTATTCCTGTCGTAATTGTTGAGTTTTTTTCTTTACTTTCTTTGTGTACATATAGTAAATTCTTGTGCAACACACATGACAACTTTTTTTCTGTTTACAAGGGTGGTTAAGTGTAAGAGTAGCGTATTCTCTCTTTATTTTCTGTATGGAAAAGTAATTCCCTCAATTTTTCCTCTTTTCATAGTAATCTTGGCACATTTGTCAAGCCCAATTTCCAAACCGATATCGCCACTCAATATTTTTACTATTGAGAGTTCTTTCTTCAGCTGTTTATCGTCTTTGGAAAAGAGCTTCAAGTCATGGATATAAAATAGATGGGTTATCTTCCTGTTATGACCAATATTGAAACCTAGTCCTGCTTCGCTCAGCATAGTGCTCAGCAGTATAAAGGCAGTACAAAAAATAAAGGGAAAAGCGAGTCTCTTAGGAAGATACCACGCTTGGTGGCAACAGTTTTTGTTTTTATACATCCTTTGGAATGGTACAGTAGTATCTCTGTCTTCCATTTTTCCACTGATGTCCCAAATACATATGTGGTATTATTGTTATTATTATTATTAAATTTCTGCCAGGAATTTCGCCGTTTTCGCCTTGTCTGAAGAGGTTTTTGTCCTCGGATTGACACATGATTTCTCTATATGGATTCGAAGGCTGTAGATAGCTTAGACCAGGGTTCGCCAAACTCTTTTGTGTCGTAGACCCCTTGCCATGTTTTTTCCGTGTTGGGTAGACCCCCTACTTACCTGATATTGATTTCCTGTAAATTTCTAACTGTAGTGAAGTTTAGTGTTAAAAACTTAAAGTAAAAACACATGTTAATTTATACATTTATTAATTGAATTTAAATTAAAACTACTCAAAATAAAATTTTGTATCTGTTATGTAAAATATACATAACATTAAATAAACAGGTGTCTGACCAATAAGTGCCCGCATTGGGAATAAGTGCCCGCATTGAAAAAAAAATAAGAGGGATGAAATAAAAAAAAAGTGAAAAAAGTTTTTTACTTAACATAGTACAATAAGCGAGTTCGTTTATTAATTATAACATAAACGTATGTTCCACAATAATTTCACTGTCAGTTTGATTAAATTCCGCTTCTTATACGTTTAAGTTATCTAAAAATAGGCAAAAAATTAACGAATTTTAGTGTGTACCTATCCTTGAATTTACAGAATAATTTAAAAAAAAATATTTTCTATAAAGGGGGGTTCTTTAAAAAAATCAATGCGGACACTTATTCCCAACGCGGGCATTTATTGGTCAGACACCAATAAACATAAAATAAACTATAAATAAAATAACATAAGCCATAAGTCAAAATTTTTAGTGAGAACGATGAACCTGATGCTTTAATAATAAATTATCAACATTTGGCATCAATTTTGTAAGGGTTAATCTTAAATCTCCTCGGCTAATGATGTCCAGTCTGTTTCCTTTTTTCGTTAGGAGATTGGTAACAGCGCTGAACCCCCTTTCCACTAGGTATGACGATGGAAAGGAAATTAAAAATTTCCTCGCTATATTCCATAATACGGCATAAGTTACGGGTATGTTGTTTTGCAGCCAGAATTGCTGATATCCGTTTTTAAACTGAACCTTAAGTTCTTCGTTTGTACTTAGTTCAGTCAGTTCCTCTTGTATTATGACATTCGTTTCTTCTATGTCACCATATGGATTAATTATCCACGGTGGTATTACCATAGTCAAAATATCCTCAAACCTAGATTCAAAATCTGAATAGAGGGCATTTAAATGTTGAACGTAAGTTGAAACGTCGTCTTCCTGGCAGCTTGTCTGTGACATATTGGGGTACTGAGAAAATTCGCCCCGTCCAATATTTTGCTTCATTAGTTTAACTCTGGCAAGAAACGCTGATAAGATGGACTTTGTTTTAATCCAATTTAAACTGTCGCCTTGTAATTGCAAATTAACCGTATTAAATTTTGTAAACAAATCTGTTAAATAGGCGATGTCTGTTTTCCTCTTCATTAAATTTTCTTTTAGAATTTTATCTTCAGTATCCAGAAATTCTAAAATAGTCTCAAATAGTGCAAAAAATCTTGTCAAACATAAGCCTTTCGACAGCCAGCGTACTTCAGTGTAAAGGAGTAATTGATGAAAGTGTTCGTCATTTTCTTCACACAACTGCGCAAACAACCGCGTATTCAACCCGTTGCTTCGGATTCGGTTTACTGCATCAATGACTAAATGAAGTGATTCATGCAATCTAACACTCAAATTTTTAGCAACTAAATGTTGTCGATGGATGACGCAATGTATTGCTAACACCCCTGACACATTTTGTTTTAATTGCTTATAAATCCACGATAACGTCCAACCAGGGCAGGTGCTCCATATGTAGCTACTGATATTATATTTGATAAAGGAATTGCTTTCTCAATGAAGTAATCCTTCAAAATATGAAATATTGATTCACCTTTAGTGTCGGAAGAGCAGTTCTGCGTAGATTTCTTGATTCATAATAAAACGAACATATGCCAATAATAATGCTGCATTATCAGGTAAAATTGACTCGTCCAGTTGTATAGAGAAATGGGCCGTTTGCAAATAATTACATAAGAAGCTTTCAATATCAGAACTCATTTCATCAATACGTCTTTCAACAGTATTGTTGCTTAAGGGAATTCTTTTAATGATATCAGATGCAGGTTTGTGTAAAACAGTTTTTAAAACCTCTTCAACGGCTGGTAAAATTAACTTCTCTCCGATAGTATGCGGTTTTCCGGATTTTGCTATAGGTAACGAGATATTGTAAGACGCCCGCAAACCATCATCATTTCTTTGTGACGTCGAAGCGGACATTCTGTCCAGTGTAGGTCTCTTCTGAAATTTACCTTTGAGTGTTTGAAAGTATTTCAAATCTTTCTCTGTTTTATCAGGGTGGCATCTTCTCAGATGATCTTGCAGTTTAGATGGTTTCATAGCGTCATTGCCCAAAACTTTGTTGTATAAAAGGCACATAGGCGATTGTTTGTCCGGCAATGATGGAATGAAGCCAAATTTCAAATAATCAACACTGTACTGTCTACATTCCTTTTTAGATTCGGACATGGCATCAGTCATCTGTGGGCAAAATTAAATTATTTAAATAAGACAGAAAATCCAGCAGCTGTATATTAAAAATATTTTTTGATTTTTCCGAAAACATTCCATAATTCGAACATCTTCTTGCAACAATTAGCTCGAATTACGGAGATTGCACTGTAATTATATTACCGATTGCTAAAACTTTCAAAAAGAAACTATTGAGGAGCACTCGTGTAATTTTGCATGATTGAATATTTAACTACTAATAACTAAAGTCATGATTGGCGTAATTTATCTATCTTTGCTATCTACGAGTACAAAACTAAAATTTAATAAAAAATAATGTACTTACTTTTCTGCAGCACTCTCAAACAAAATAACACTGACTCACTATAATTTGTGTGATATACTAACTGTTTATATTTTTTAAAATATTTTCTTAGCACTTTCCTTTTCAAGATTCAGGAAACGAATAAACGTATTTGTCCCACATTCGTATTTATAGAGTGACGAATTGAACAAGTCAGTGCAAGGTAGCGAAGCTCTGAGACTGCGACTCTCAGGTTTTTACAAGTTCAAAATGTATTGCGACCACAAAGCGAATACCAACATACTACAACTTACACAATTTTATAAACATATATAATAAATTTTTTACTTCATAGGTACTTTAATAAATAATGTATATGTTTTGATATTATAAGATAGTATGATGTAAGTAAATAGGTACTATCAGTGTATGTGTTGAGATCCACTATCGTGGACCCCATATTCATTTCATGGACCCCAAATTTTTTTTCGCTGACGTAGACCCCTTGCAGGTTGTCATAGACCCCTAGGGGTCGATATAGACCACTTTGGGAATCAATGGCTTAGACTATCTCTTATTGAAATAAAACCATGAAGTTAAACATGAAAATGTATATTATACATCAATTTTTTTCCGCGTCTGTCCGATCTCGTTTCCTATCAGATCTCGATCTGCGCACCAGATACAAAGCTTCGAAGCGAGGCATTCAAGATGCCTACTTGATAATAAAAACTCGATCTGGCTTCATCGAAGCGGACCGACACAAAAAGGGTTCCATAATTAGGCTCCGTGGACAATGCACCGCGGCTAATTCCTAAATAAAATATACAATTAGCATTCGGGGATTGAAAGGCAACCCTTTTATGTGCCGTACACCGTGATGAATCTTATATTCGGGGGGTACGAGATTTGCCCTCTGGCTTCTTTAAACAACCTATGACCGGGCAGTATGAGGGCACTTACTCGCATGTGTGTATTTACTTGTATCGTTCAATATGCAAATTTTGTTTCTGACTGAATAGACGAACAGCGTTTAGTGGGGACTTCGGGATATGTAGTTCAATCTTCCGATTTTATAAATAATATAATATAAATATATAATAATACGAGTATAAATATAAAAATACAAACTTAATGAAAAGTAATCGCATGGCTTGAGGTCGGGTGACCTAAGAGGCCAATGCAGCCGGCAAGAGGCAGCAGCGGTGGCCGCAGTAGTTCGGTCTCCTGATCAGTCGCCGTGCGCTGTGCGGGTTCGAGTCCCGTCCCAGGAGAAATTTTTCTCTTGGCTATGGATGTTGTGATTGTCCGTAGGTGGTAGACGGTCTCTGACTGTCGAACGTGGAGGTACCACCCGGCGTATCTCGTAGGCGGAGCCAGAATGTGTGCATGTTGCATGCACACATGTTCCCTCGCCAGAGTCCGTGTGGCGTTCCCCCTTTCCCCTGTATCCCCCTACAGCCCCACGGTACCAATTGGTGTTTAGGCCTTAGGCCTTCGTGGTAGTTGGAGTATAAAAAAATGCATGTCTTCGATATAACTTTTTGAGGTAAAAGTGCTTTCACCGTGTCCATCGATTCTCTGGAAGTATGAGCAGTGGCCCCATCCTGTTGAAACCACGTGTTTCTGTTAAGTCGACGTTCTGTTCTTACAATAGGAGCAAAAAAAGTGTCAAACATGTCCTTGTATTGCTCGAAATTGACTGTCAATGCATGACCATTTTCACCTTCAAACAGTCACCTTTGGACTATGTAGCTGTTGTTCATGTTTCTCTTATGGGTTCGTTGGTGCCCAATATCTGCAATTTTGCTTGTTCACATAACCGTCTAAGTTCTAAGTGAAAATGGGCCTCGTCACGGCGAATGTTGTATCGTGTACAGAATTACCACGGGACAGCTGCGTATAAATCACCTCTCTTAAAGTAAGCCTCGATAGCAAAAGCACGCTGCGCTCCGGTCCAACGTTCCATTGTCACTATTTAAACCTCACACCGAAAGCGTCGATCAAGACCTGTCCCCACTTCCTCGTGTATATTGCCGCGTAATTCAAATTTGAAATGTGAGCTTTCTCACTGGACACCCGTACATACATGAGTGGTCCAAAAGAAAGGATGAATTGTAAGAGGAATGCAAGCTTCAACCTACTTATTTGTCATCCTACGCATACTCTGTTAATCACGTTGACAGTCTAAACTGGAAAATACACCAATAAAATGAAAAAAAAAGTTTTTAATAAAGGCGTGTTACCTTCCATTCTGCTGTCAAAACGTAATACGCTTTTATTTCAAAACTTGTGATTGCTCCTCCATGTTCATTATCGCTTAGATATTTCCAATTGGTAAAAATATTTTAAAATACCTTGTTCATTTTACTAAAAGCTAAATAAAAGCTTATTTTATGTTATATTTATTTTTTACTGTTTAGCAGGTATTTAAATATTTCGCAAATTGTGGTGACGTAGTCGTCTTATTTAATTTAGAATGACGTCACTCTGCTTATTATGTTTCTCCCACCAAGCCCTTTCATTTGATACCCATACCGAAGGGGTGACTATGAAAAATGTAAATCTCTATATTGTGGTGGTCGCCATATTGGATTTAGAATGGCGTCACTTCGATTGTTGTGTTTCTCTCATTCAGTACGATCATTTGATACCCATATCATAGTCCACTGAAAATGGCGGAAGTGAATTGTCAAACGTGTATAACAACATTTCAGCTCAATTGGTTAAGGTTAGCTGGTTCAAAATGCAGCCTGCAATTTTTTTCCCACACAAACGTAAAGTTAAATAAAAGCTTGTAAAAAAGGAAACCTCTGTAGTTGAGGTATCTCACCTACGAGTAACTGGAACTGGAAATCTGCAGGTAATTACAGAAACATATGTACCAAAAACGAGAAAGAAAACGGCACCCATCGTCTGGAACCTTTGTGTTACTATTCCATCTTACTTTATTTTCCATATTTTTATTTCCTTTCGAACTGTTCTGGCAACTGATATGTCAATTAGGCCATTTACTTACTTATTATTGTTCTGAAACTTCCAAGTCACGGATTGAAATATACTAAGTGACATTTAACTACGAACACCCAGTTTAAATGGTTTTATTTTAATAAAATTTTGTATAAGTACTTAATGAAGCATAATAAGTAAATGATAAAAATTTCAAAATGATTGCACTGCTTTAAAGCCCTTTGACCTTTAATAATGTGTGGATGCACCCTGATGTGCTACGCATTCTCCAACGTGCCTAGGCATGCTTCTGATCAGGTGGCCAATGTCCTCCTGTGGTATCTCATTCCAGGCAACCACCAACTCCTCTCGAAGTGCTTCTAGAGTCTGAGGAGGACGTTGCAAATTGAGCAATCTCCTACCCATCATATCCCACACGTGCTCAATTGGGGATAAGTCGGGAGATCTTGGTGGCCATGGTAACAATGTGACATAATTATGTTGAAAGAAGTCTATTGTGACTCTTGCAACATGTGGTCGGGCATTATCTTGTTGGAAAGTTGGATCTGCCAGGGTGTTAAGATAGGGTAAAAGATGGAGTTCTAGAACTTCGTGGATATAACGCTGCGCGTTCATGTTACCTCTGATGAAGATTAAAGGTGACCTGGAACCATAAGCTATAGCACCCCAAACCATAACTCCAACAGTGTGATGAACATGTCTTTCAACAAAACACTGTGGATTCCTCCTTTCACCACGTCGCCTTCTAACCCTGGCACGACCATCGTGCATGCCTAAATAAAATCGAGACTCGTCACTAAAGACAATACTGTTCCATTCCTGATCCCAGAGTGACCGTTGTCTGCACCACTCAAGGCGATTACGTCGGTGTTCTCGAGTTAAAGGGAGGACCCAGTGTGGCCGGTATGAAAACAAGCCAAAACTACTCATTCGTCGGTAAACACTTCGCATGCCAATAGGTCTTCCGTGTTCTGCAAACCATTCATTTGCAGTGGACCTGGTAGTGGAGAAACGGTCCCTTAAGGCCAATAATCTTAGGCGGCGATCTTCACAGTCTGTTGTTCTACGGCGGCGTCCAGTGCCCCTTGCTCTTTGCGTACGGCCTTCTCGAAGCCATGCCTGACAACACCTAACCACAGTGTCTACACTTCTTTGCACTCTAACTGCAATTGCCCGAAAAGAAAGTCCAGCTTCCCGAAGTCCCACTTTACGGCCCCTATCAAACTCACTAAGTTGACGAAATCGTACAGGTCTCCGTACTCTAGGCATCGTAACCGATCGTAAAGGATGTCAAGAACCAAAATCCGCCAACGTTGATTCTTTACTGCGGCTGAAATATTCATTTTTAGAGCGTTAGTGAATTAAAAAAAAGCAGTATAAAAACCGGAATGTCCAACTGATAAGGCTGAAAATTTTTTCACTTGTTATTTACAGTAAGATAAATACATTCACCAACTTTTATTAAAATAAAACAACTTAAACTGGGTGTTCGGATTTATATGTCACTTAGTATACTTGAGATTTAGCACAATATTTAACCCTTCCCTTAACATACAAGCACTATAAAATGCTCAAAAGTAGTTTTCATGAGGGTTAGCTGTTCCCAGTGCTATTTGGAATAACAACAATGTTGAATCACCTTTTAAAATATTTTACGGTAAAGATAAATACCAATATGCCTGATACAATCGCATTTCTTAAACTATTAAGTTTATTTCACTTTTACTTGTCTTCATTTTTCATCAAGTGCAATTACATAAAGACCTTTTAATGGGACATTCGAAAATAATAATATATTGTTAAATTAAGAATTTTTATTTACATTACGCAAAGAACAAGTTGGCTGAGCAAGGTTAACGAAGAGAAAGAGAAAGGATGTCTTCAATATTTTTTGGCAAGTCAAACTGTTGTTTCAATGAAGTGCTAACGAATTTTGAAATCGGCTATTGATTGAACCTGTTGGGTAATATATTTCTTGTGTGTACAACTAGCGTTAGAAGTAAGTATAAAATATCCAATGGCACGAACGGGTAAAATAAAATTGGCTGCGGGAAAGATCATAATATTACATGTACATGTACTTTTTGACTTTATCCAAGGTCGAAAGGGAATGTAAAAACACACAAAAAATGAGTTCCTTTTTTGCTTCCGTTTTCTTCTTATATACATACATTAGGGACCCTTTTTTTCTCCGGTCTAAATTACCTTCTAATACAGGTTTACCTTCGCTTTATAAAACAAACAACCCTTTTCCTGTCCTCACGAGGTGCACCTTATGCTTACTGGGTGAGCGGAAATATACCAGGGCACGATGATAAGTTTTCTTCCCTACAACCACGTTATTACTTTGCCAACGAATACGGACTATTAAAAAAAGTTTGTTGGTATATCGATTGCAACTTTTTGTCTTGGACCCTCATGCTAATCTCAGAAAAAACTGACAGATTCGTGATCTGAGCATTAGATTCACCCGAAGAACGTATTTTGGTCGAGATTGAAGGTAGATACGCAAGAGTTTCTGTAAATACTCTTAATTAGTATTATTTTAAAGCAATAATTCCATCTTCATCACAACGAAACTTGCTATACTGGGTTAATTTGGGAGTCTGACTTCGGTTAAAGCTATCGAAAGACTGACATCAGATTTTTGATCTGCGCACCAGATTTACCCAAGAGATGGTTTCTGATCCAGATATCAGATTTGCAAGAACTTTTTCGAACCAGTATTTGGGCTCTATGCTAGTATATCAAGCTATATTTGGCAATCAATAATACTCTTTATTGTTGATTACGAAATGCGACAAATAATACTGATACGAGATTTTAGATTTACTGTCTAACGTCAATGAAAGACGTAAAAGTGTGACTCCAAGAGCTTTTAATCCAAGTATAAACAATAGAAGAACCTAGAAAAACGTGTTCCAAATCAAACCAAACCAATCCAGACCAAACCAAGTATAAATAACAGAAAAACGTACGTTCCATTTTTAGGTTCAGATAATAAGGGCGACGTAGAAAATAGAAAATAGCTTTGTCTCTTTAAAAAATGGCGTCAAGTAGGTTGACTCTGAACGATATCTTTAGTTCATAAAGGATCATCGTTACTGTGCTTCCGTTTGTTGTCTCAGCTGTCATCCTCTAAGAAAGAGACACAGAGAGAGAGAGAGAGAGAGAGAGAAAATGTTCACAAAAGTCAAAACTGAAATAAAAATAAAAAATAGAGAAAGCAGTCTGCATAATGACTGATGTTCAACTTGTACAGAATATATATCAACCCATGATACGATACATTATCATTCAATAAAAACGCAGAACTAACAAGCCATACAAGTTGTAAAAAAACAGGAAATGAGTATATGTTACCGGCAATCTTTATAATCCGGTATTCTATACAATACCTAGGTAATGTATAGAATACCTAACATGTAATGTATGAAATATTATTTGTTTTATACTTTGCCTAGGTATTCTATACAATACCGAATGCGTCGCTGGTAATGTATGTAAAAGACGAGAACAAGGAAGATTTTGTGCACTTCAAAATGTCACAATAGTTCCTCATGTAAAAATAAATAATTTTTTCACTTAATTAAAATTTTGAATAGGCAGTAAACTTACTTATTATTTTCAGAGGATTGTTTTGTTTCTCAAGTACATGGAAGAATATTTTTTTTATTCTATTAAAATTTTGACTAAGCAGTAGACCTACACTGCCTACATTTTTACAGAATTGTTTGGTTTCTTAAGTTTTTTATACGTATTACGTAAATTATTATGCTACTTATAGTTAGAATGATTTTTAGTTTCACGTTAATTTTACTGTGATTTTACTGTAGTAACAGAAAGGTGCTTTTTTGTATCCTTTTCATAAAGCTTATTTTTCAGGAGCATTTTAAGTGTTAATCTTAATAAAGTTGATTTAAAATAAAGATTTATTTATTTTACACATTGACGGTGGAACAGCAGGAACTCTATACAATCCCTGGGAATTTTATTCATTACCTAGGTAAAGTTTGTAATGGATAGAATAGATTGTATAGAATACCTCAATTATACAGATTTCCGGTAACATATACATTAAAATGGTAACATACATAAATTACTGATATAAAAATTCATAAGAATACTTGAGTTAAAGGTTGAAGAGGTTAGAGGGCCCAGGCTTAGAATATTCGCCAACATACCGGAAAGTCTGAAACATTTTTGTTTAAATACTCGTTGACCGAATAAAATGCTATAATAGTCAGGTAATCCTTTTTTTCTTGTTTAAAAACTTTGAAACAATTCGTCCAAAAAAATTTTCATACCCTACCCGAAGTACCGTCCATCTGGCAACGTGGCCTCTCCCCAGTACCTGATGTCTCGCCAGACGCGGAAGCGTAGCACAGCACCAGTCATGCCTGGAAGCTTATGGAGACCGGCACGCCCACCGGTGAAGCCAGACAGCATACGCAGGGACGCGTTTCGGAAATCTATCTATCTGAGTTTTAAGGACAAATATATGGGGAAACCTATGATGTGTGAAATATGTCTGATAGGTGCGTAGGATTATAGGGTTGTATTAATATATTAACATGAACTGCGATACACCAATCGTTTCTTTCAGCACTTATGGCAGCACACGGCGTGCAACATGTTGCGAAGCAAACTTATTGCAATAGAAACTCACCTTAACAGAAACATCCGTTATTTCAGAAAGCATCTACAAATGATCCTTTTCCATGATTGATAACGACTTGCAGTGAATGATGTCCAAGAAATCGAATCGTCGTTGGAAGTGTATTAATATACTAACAACAATTGCGACACAACCCTCTTTTCTTCCAGCACTTATTGCCACATGTGGCAGCACACGTCGTGCAACATGTTGCGAAGCAAACTTATTTCAATGGAAACGCAATCAATAAACGATCTTTTACATGCTTGATAACGACTTGCAATGAATGATGTCCAAGAGATCGAATCGTCGTTGGAAGTGTATTAATATACTAACATCAACTGCAACACAACCCTCTTTTCTTCCAGCACTTATTGCCACATGTGGCAGCACACGGTGTGCAACATGTTACGAAGCAAGATTGTTGCAATCGAAACGCACCTTAACAGAAACCTCCGTTATTTCAGAAAGCCTCTATAAACGATCCTTTTCCATGTGTGATAACGACTTGCAATGAATGATTTCCAAGAGATCGAATCGTCGTTGGAAGTGTATTAATATACTAACATCAATTGCGACACAACCCTCTTTTCTTATAGCACTTATTTCCACATGTGGCAGCACACGGTGTGCAACATGTTACGAAGCAAGATTGTTGCAATCGAAACGCACCTTAACAGAAACATACGTTATTTCAGAAAGCATCTACAAATTTTTTTGAAAACGACTTGCAATGAATGATGTCCAAGAGATCGAATCGTCGTTGGAAGTGTATTAATATACTAACATCAATTGCGACACAACCCTCTTTTCTCCCAGTACTTATTGCCACATGTGGCAGCACACGTCGTGCAACATGTTGCGAAGCAAACTTATTCCAATGGAAACGCAATCAATAAACGATCTTTTACATGCTTGATAACGACTTGCAATGAATGATGTCCAAGAGATCGAATCGTCGTTGGAAGTGTATTAATATACTAACATCAACTGCAACACAACCCTCTTTTCTTCCAGCACTTATTGCCACATGTGGCAGCACACGGTGTGCAACATGTTACGAAGCAAGATTGTTGCAATCAAAATGCACCTTAACAGAAACATACGTTATTTCAGAAAGCATCTACAAATGATCCTTTTCCATGTTTGAAAACGACTTGCAGTGAATGATGTCCAAGAGATCGAATCGTCGTTGGAAGTCTATTAATATATTAACATCAATTGCGACACAACCCTCTTTTCTTACAGCACTTATTGCCACATATGGCAGCACACGGCGTGCAACATGTTGCGAAGCAAACTTATTGCAATTGAAACGCACCTTAACAGAAACAGACGTTATTTCAGAAAGCATCTACAAATGATCATTTTCCATGTTTAATAACGACTTGCAGTGAATGATGTCCAAGAGATCGAATCGTCGTTGGAAGTGTATTAATATACTAACATCAATTGCGACACAACCCACTTTTCTTACAGCACTTATTGCCACATGTGGCAGCACACGGCGTGCAACATGTTGCGAAGAAAACTTGTTTCAATCGAAACGCACCTTAACAGAAACATTCGTTACTTCAGAAAGCATCAATAAACGATCCTTTTACATGTTTGATAACGACTTGCAATGAATGATGTCCAAGAGATCGAATCGTCATTGGAAGTGTATTGATATACTAACATCATTGCGACACAACCCTCTTTTCTTCCAGCACTTATTGCCACATGTGGCAGCACACGGCGTGCAACATGTTGCGAAGCAAACTTGTTGCAATCGAATCGCACCTTAGCAGAAACATCCGTTACTTCAGAAAGCATCAATAAACGATCCTTTTATATGTTTGATAACGACTTGCAATGAATGATGTCCAAGAGATCGAATCGTCATTGGAAGTGTATTGATATACTAACATCATTGCGACACAACCCTCTTTTCTTACAGCACTTACGGCCACATGTGGCAGCACACGGCGTGCAACATGTCGCGAAGCAAACTTGTTGCAATCGACAAGCACCGTAACAGAAACATCCGTTACTTCAGAAAGCATCTACATATATAAACGATCCTTTTCCATGTTTGATAACGACTTGCAATGAATGATGTCCAAGAGATCGAATCGTCATTGGAAGTGTATTAATATACTAACATCAATTGCGACACAACCCTCTTTTCTTACAGCACTTATTGCCACATGTGGCAGCACACGGCGTGCAACATGTTGCGAAGCAAACTTGTTGCAATCGAATCGCACCTTAACAGAAACATACGTTATTTCAGAAAGCTTCTACAAATGATCCTTTTCCATGTTTGATAACGACTTGCAATGAATGATGTCCAAGAGATCGAATCGTCGTTGGAAGTGTGTTAATATACTAACATCAATTGCGACACAACCCTCTTTTCTTACAGCACTTATTGCCACATGTGGCAGCACACGGCGTGCAACATGTCGCGAAGCAAACTTGTTGCAATCGAAAAGCACCTTAACAGAAACATCCGTTACTTCAGAAAGCATCTATAAACGATCCTTTTCCATGTTTGATAACGACTTGCAATGAATGATGTCCAAGAGATCGAATCGTCATTGGAAGTGTATTGATATACTAACATCATTGCGACACAACCCTCTTTTCTTACAGCACTTACGGCCACATGTGGCAGCACACGGCGTGCAACATGTCGCGAAGCAAACTTGTTGCAATCGAAAAGCACCTTAACAGAAACATCCGTTACTTCAGAAAGCATCTATAAACGATCCTTTTCCATGTTTGATAACGACTTGCAATGAATGATGTCCAAGAGATCGAATCGTCATTGGAAGTGTATTGATATACTAACATCATTGCGACACAACCCTCTTTTCTTCCAGCACTTATTGACACATGTGGCAGCACTTGGTGTGCAACATGTTACGAAGCAAGATTGTTGCAATCGAAACGCACCTTAACAGAAACCTCCGTTACTTCAGAAAGCATCTATAAACGATCCTTTTCCATGTGTGATAACGACTTGCAATGAATGATGTCCAAGAGATCGGATCGTCTAGTTCCTTTACGGATTCCACCCATGCCAAAATCACTTCGAAATCTTCTCTAGTTCCATGAACGTAATAGTCGTGTTATGCGCTGGTAGGACGAACAGAGGACCGCCGAAAATTCCACGGTTCGGACGGAAACACGATATCATCAACTCCTTCGCTGATGTATGAAATAATTAGCCTGTGTTTCCAGCGGACAAAGGCCGAATTTTGTGCTGCTTTCAAGCACCTGAATGGCTGCGGTAGCGTAATTTGGTGGGTAATTTGGGCTTAGAAGGTACAAGGGACTTGAATGTGTCGTTGACATACCAGGGGATTCGGATAATAGCTGCGAGTTATGATAGAGAATGTGAGGCGCACTGTTTGTCAAACCAGATATGGGATCCTATCCTGTTCGCTAGGAATGCAGGGTTTCCAAGATAAGGATCCCTTGCATGGGGATCTCAATATCTGTTGGAGATACAGCTTAGGTTAAATGAGGAAAAAGTTGCGTTCTTTGGGCCGTTGAGAAACTTTATGGTTCACCGAGATATTTAGGAAAAACTAAGATTTGGCCGAATCATTTTTATTTCTTTCTAACTTTACTTCAAGAAATATAAAAAAACTAATGAAACATTTTCATTGGCACTTTTTAGGCACTGCATGATGATGTTTTTAAATTTGGTGCCCGATGTTACACTTGTTTTCTTGGTTATAAAGATTTTTTTTATTTTTTTAATTTGAGTAGGCGTTGCAATTATGTTTAATGTTAAGAGATGCATATTACATACTGCATAATGATATGATGGGATAAAATCTTATAAAATGATGCTTAAACTAGTGATATTCAGAATAACGAATACATTTTTAACATTATTTTTTATTTTATTCACAATAGGTGTTCAAATAGATTGCCATTAGTTTCTAAACATAAATGTGATCTTTTAACAGAAGAATTTAAAACATCACGTAACATTTCTGGTGCAATCATACTAAATGCTTCCATTACACATTTTCGTAGCTACTGTTCAGTTTCAAAAGTATACTAAGTGACATATAAATCCGAACACCCAGTTTAAATGGTTTTATTTTAATAAAATTTTGTATAAGTATTTAATGAAGCATAATAAGTAAATGATAAAAATTTCAAAATGATTGCACTGCTTTAAAGCCCTTTGACCTTTAATAATGTGTGGATGCACCCTGATGTGCTACGCATTCTCCAACGCGCCTAGGCATGCTTCTGATCAGGTGGTCAATGTCCTCCTGTGGTATCTCATTCCAGGCAACCACCAACTCCTCTCGAAGTGCTTCTAGAGTCTGAGGAGGACGTTGCAAATTCAGCAATCTCCTACCCATCATATCCCACACGTGCTCAATTGGGGATAAGTCGGGAGATCTTGGTGGCCATGGTAACAATGTGACATCATTATATTGAAAGAAGTCTATTGTGACTCTTGCAACATGTGGTCGGGCATTATCTTGTTGGAAAGTTGGATCTGCCAGGGTGTCAAGATAGGGTAAAAGATGGGATTCTAGAACTTCGTGGATATAACGCTGCGCGTTCATGTTACCTCTGATGAAGATTAAAGGTGACCTGGAACCATAAGCTATAGCACCCCAAACCATAACTCCAACAGTGTGATGAACATGTCTTTCAACAAAAAACTGTGGATTCCTCCTTTCACCACGTCGCCTTCTAACCCTGGCACGGCCATCGGGCATGCCTAAACAAAATCGAGACTCGTCACTAAAGACAATACTGTTCCATTCCTGATCCCAGAGTGACCGTTGTCTGCACCACTCAAGGCGATTACGTCGGTGTTCTCGAGTTAAAGGGAGGACCCAGTGTGGCCGGTATGAAAACAAGCCAAAACATCTCATTCGTCGGTAAACACTTCGCATGCCAATAGGTCTTCCGTGTTCTGCAAACCATTCATTTGCAATGGACCTGGTAGAGGAGAAACGGTCCCTTAAGGCCAATAATCTTAGGCGGCGATCTTCACGGTCTGTTGTTCTACGGCGGCGTCCAGTGCCCCTTGCTCTTTGCGTACGGCCTTCTCGAAGCCATGCCTGACAACACCTAACCACAGTGTCTACACTTCTTTGCACTCTAACTGCAATTGCCCGAAAAGAAAGTCCAGCTTCCCGAAGTCCCACTATACGGCCCCTATCAAACTCACTAAGTTAACGAAATCGTACAGGTCTCCGTACTCTAGGCATCGTAACCGATCATAAAGGAAACGTTGATTCTTTACTGCGGCTGAAATATTCATTTTTAGAGCGTTAGTGAATTAAAAAAAGCAGTATAAAAACCGGAATGTCCAACTGATAAGGCTGAAAATTTTTTCACTTGTTATTTACAGTAAGATAAATACATTCACCAACTTTTATCAAAATAAAACCATTTAAACTGGGTGTTCGGATTTATATGTCACTTAGTATATGCTATTAAACCTGGTTTGGATAAACTTTATTTTTTTATATTGTTCAAAAAAGTATACCCTGCATATAATAGCATTTTTTATACGAATTCAACGACGTATCACATGTTACATCTATTTTCTTGGTAGTGAGGAAAAATACGTTTTTTCAGATTTTTTGTTACTTTTTAAGTAGGCGTTGCAAACAAATGACGTAAATACCTGTCACCGAGTAATGTCATTAGTACGTATTACTTTATTATCGTCAATGATACCAGGCGGTCATTTTAGCAATGAAGAAAAGTTCGACATGCTGACCAGATACATAAAAAATAAAAGTCCTGCAGAAATGTGTTTTGATAAATTTTCCGGAATAAGAAATTTAAATTAATATCAAAAATGAAAAGGAATCTTCAGTGGAAACTCAGAATAGTGTTTTATAAGCCGCTGCTGAGAACTCTGAGATATCAACTAGGCAAATTGAGACACATCTAGGGAAAGCCAAATCAACAGCCCCATTTTTGTTTTGCGTAAAAATAGATCACCCCTATAAACTCAGGATTTCCAAGCACTTAGACCACGGGATAATCTGAGACGGGTAGCCCTGGAGAATACACTTGTCGTACAATATTCTTTTCGGTGCGCACCGATGAAGAAAATAAATACACAACAAAGTTCCTTTCTCGGCTGAATTTCTTTGCACTGTGGTCGCAACCTCAAGTAGATCAACCCTCTTCCTCTGCTCACCATAAACTCATCGGGAGAACTTTTTCTGTGCGCGTCAGTGATAGTCTTTCCTCCATCGTATAGCAAGGCTCAGTCTCGAGAGCTGCGATTCTCCGTTTGTACACAAATGACCTGCCCGCCTTGCTGTCCTCGACATCTTCTGCTTATGGTGAAGATTTACAATTTACAAACTTTGCTCTGCTTCCACTGTTGAACCTATCCTAGTGTTGTATCTTACACCTCGGGAAAACCAATCCAAAGCTCGTGTCCGCACCATCGAAGTAAGCACTAGTCATACTGATGTTGGCGTAGTAGTCAACGACCGGTTATCCTGGTCAGAGCATATACACCACGTAACAACCAAACCCAAGAAGCTTCTATACATGCTGGAGAAGGCTTTCAAAGGATCCGACGTCAACACCTGCGTCTTCATTTACAAGACATTTGCAATGCAAATTCTCGAATTTACTGACCCTGTATAGAAGACTGTGCTTGTGTCCGACAGAAAACTCATTGAAGCAGTACAGCGTCGGGCAACTCCAATCCGACCTGGAGCTCGCAGACCCAGCTATGATGATCGCATCGAGTTATTCCACATTCTCTGACCGAATAATTAGAGGCGATCTCATAGTAACTTTTAGAATACTTCATGACTTAATTGGCACGAACCTGAAGCACCTATACCAAGTGTCACGCAGCAATCTCCGCGGTCACATGTTTAAACTGCCCCAATCGCATATTCAACATTTAGAACAGTTTACCAGAACGTATGGTTAATGCTCCAAAGTGTACTACGATAGGTGGTACAGTGAACAAACTCTCTAGCTAAGAACTTTTTGTTTTTATTTTATGTATCTTATGCTTCTTTTGTACACGCGCTTTTATTATTGTAGAGGTTTTCAATAAGGGTATAACAATTTCGTAAGTCAATAAAACCCAATGTATTTGAGATATTGGATTCAAATTTATTACAGGTGTACAGTATATTCAGATAAGAGGTAGACCGGACATAAACAAGACCACGTGATCATCGAACGCTGTAACATTCGGCAGGGACGTATTAAGAGTCACGCAGTACATATTTTAGATAGTAGGTGCTGCTTTGCGTAACTTTGTGGTAAATTAGCACAATTCGATGTGTATACGATTGGTGATGGATATAGGATCATGTGGGGGTGGGGTAAGAAATATATAATGATGTAAATATACATAAGGGTTTCAAAATTTTTGCTTCGATTTCCAGCTTCGGATGCCGTCTGGTGTTTGGTGAAATACAGTCGAATATAATCTCAAAATGGCATTTAAATTAGCCTAAATTAAAAATAATCGTATATCTCTTAAAATTGCTTTTAGAATATTGATTAGTATATTTTTTGATTTCTAGGTAAATATGTAATCAAATTAAAACGTTCAAAATGTAAAAAAATGTGCATGGTTGAACATTGTCAGAAAGTAGATTCTTGAATAGGTTTTGCCAAAATGGGTTCAAAAATGTCAATAATTAATTAAAAAATACAGTAGTTTTATAATTACTTATAACTTACCGAATTTGATGAACGACATCTTTTATTGGAAAGATGAGCTTGATGAGCTTTCATCATCGCTACTGCCTGAAGCACCAACGTCAATAATGAATGGCTCGACTTGTTCCTCTAAAATATTGTCCAGTTCCCACATTCTCTTTTCAGTTTTGTCTTTCATGTGCTTAATACAGTTTTCCCATTTTTGCGCTGTTATTAATTCTAGTGCTTCTTTGAAAAGTCCTTTGAGGTCACAAAATTTAAAAGTTGTATTGTGCTTAGCTATATAATTTTTAACCTCTGCCCATATAAACGGAGCACAGTTTTATTTTGACTTGCTGCCATTTCGTCAATGGCGTATTTTTGATATTCCGCCTTGTGATCCTTGACAATTCTTAATAATTGTACTTTCAGCATTGCTTCTTCAAAGTTGATATTTTTCGAGCGGAGCCAATTTTGAACATCAACTTTCCTTGAAGCCGTTGTTGGGACCTTCTCCATTCTTCGAGAATGATAAGGCGCATTATCCAACACAATTACTGCGTTTTCCTCTAAGTTCGGTAAAATTTTTGAAAACCACTGTTCAAACGATTCGCCATTCATTTCCTCGTGGTAATCTCCAGTTTTCTTAGACTCAAAGCACCACAGACCGTCAACAACAAATCCATCCTCACTGCCAATATGGCAGATAATGAGCCTTTTCCCTTTACCTGGAAATCGAAGTACTAACTGGTGTAGATTTATTTCAATAAGCGAACCTTTTTCAAATGTTTTCATCACATTCAGCGAAAAAACATTGAGACATGAGTATCAGATTGCTATAATTGGGATTATTTAGTCATATTGAAAGAAAGAATATTGAACGTCGTATGATTACTCAGCGCTTCACAATTTAATTTAAAGTTATAAACCTCTAAAAAATGAATGATCAGGAACCTGAAATACGCACAAATATTAATATTAACAAATTATAACTTTATAAAGCTTAAAGTATGAATTAAAATGATTAGAAATATTAGGAACGGTACACAATATAAAACTTAGTAACTTTTTTTAAGTTTATAATATTCGACATATTTTAGGATTATATTAAAAAATTATTGAAATATCGAAAACACATAAAAACATGGCTTAAAAAAGTTCTAACAAATAAAAATGACAATAAAACATCCACGCATTTTATCGAAAGTTATAAAAGTTTTGTTACTTGTAATATGTTTTATCTGCCCCCTGGAATTAATGTTTAGAACCTTGTTCCCAAGGTTTGAAAAACATCCGATTGTTGTCCAGTACTCGTATTTACCTGCTGGATTTTTTAATCCGGTAGACACTCCATCTAGAAAGGCCCTCCTGGATGAAGTTACAGAATCATCAACCCATACTTTACTTGTAGTGTGTCCTGCGTTTACCCATGTTTCATCAAGGTAATAAATCTTCCGGTTTTGATTTCTATATTTCCCAATTTTTGTTAAATAATCCCTCCTCCATAGCACAATTTCTTCTCTATCCAGTAGCAAACTATTACGACCCCGTTTTTTCCATTTGAAATTTAAATGCTTCAGTAACGCATGGAAAGTTTATCGTTTGAAATTTGGCAACGTTGTATCTCCATTTACCTCCTGCAGTACTTTATCTATAGTAGGTATTTCATTCCTAAAGAAAAATTCGTGCACTTTCCTCCTAATCGCATGCTTATCAGCTTCATCCAATGATTTAACAATACTTTTGCGATGTTTACTGGTCATTGGCTCAGAAAAGGTGTGATTTTTTTTGTATTGTCTTAACACATTAAACACTGATGCACGACACACCCCAACTTTGTGAGAAACCTTCACAACAATTTCTTTGATGGTTGATGCCTCGTTCTCTTCGCGCTCGATCTTATATATATTCAAAATGACCTCTTTCATTTATGCATTCAGGTGTCTTTTTTTAGAGCGTTTCCTAGGTGGACTACAGGAGTTTACAACTTCATCGGCAGTATCTGTACTACTGGACATTTTGCGCAAGCAGTTGATAACAATAACAATCAATAACAAGGTTTAACAATAACAACGACAAACTCAACAACTTAATAAGATAACAAACGAAAACGTCCAAAGAAATATCAAATTGCAATGATGCACACGACATACGTAACACGTCTGAACCTGAATGTGACTCTGCCTTGATACGACTGCTCTGCCGCTCGGCATAGGCATTTAATTGCGAATTGACCAATGAGGGCTCCTGTTTTACGTCGAGACGGCGGCGTTAGCGTGAAAATCACCCGAACCTTTTGTTTACATCCGGTCTATCTCTTATCTGAATATACTGTAGTAGATATGTTAGGTTTAACTATGGAATTTGACTTCGGCCATATGTCCATCACGAGCCCGTTCTTTGGACCCAATTTTCCACCACTCTCTCACAGATATTCAACGGAACGTTGCCAATTTCGCGTTGAATGTTGTCGCGTAGCTCATCTAACGTTGTTGGCTTGTTGGAATAGACCAACCACTTGATGTAGCCCCTCAAAAAGAAATCTAATGGCGTCAAATCGCACGAACGAATCGGCCATTCGAGATAATGCGACTTCCAAAGTTCGTCTTCAATAAATCGATTGTTTGGCATGTGGCACTGTCTTGTTGGAACCACATATCATAATTTTCCAGCATGCCACGATACCTGACTCCATTCACAGTAACGTGACGATCGTTCTCATCAACGAAAAAATACAGTCCAATCACACCACCAGCATGAAAACCACACCATACGGTGATTTTTTGCGGATGCAATGGTTTCTCTTGAAGCAAATGTGGGTTTGTTGCTGCCCAATAACGCATATTTTGCTTATTGTTAAAGCCGTTGAGCTAGAAATGAGCTTCATCGCCAAAGATAATCTTGCGATGAAATTCCAAAATTTCTTCTAACATTTCCAGACCCCATTCTGAGAAGTTACGAAGCTTGAAATGGTGAAGAGGCTTCAGTTCGTGAGTTAATTTGATGTTATAGGGATGGAGACCAAGATCTTTCTGCAAAATACGCGACAATGTGTAACGCTTCCTTTCCGCAAAAAGTCCAGAAAAGATGGAATGCAATGAAGATTCCAACTTTTCTGCACAATCACAGAAAGGGGGTTACCATTAGCTTCCGGTAGCTCAGTCGGTGGCATGAAGACATCTACAGGCTTGTAGCTGTGTGTCGACCATGGCATGGCTAGAGGATAGAAGAACAAACAGAACACAAAAATTTAACAGATTTTATTTAACAAAAAAAAGGCATTTTCATTACATTACAATTTTACAGTTTTAAAGAACAAAATAAGTTTTACATCTTTGGCGCTGCTATAAAACTATCAACTTATCTTTCGCTGGTCCATTTTGACTCGACTGAAGCCAGGATGGCCAGGTGCTTGAAGTGGAGGTCCCAGTTGTGAGGGGTGACCTCACATATAGTGGCTTCATAACCAGTTGTAGGCGAAGTTGAACTTAAAGGCGATGGCGCTGCCAAGGCACATGCATGGGTGAAGTGATAGGCCAAGCAACGCAAAGTCAAAGACTAAGGCAAAGGGAAAGGGAAAGAGAAAGAGAAAGAGAAAGAGAAAGGGGGTGGCCCCAATCATTTTGTCCTATACGGACACACATTCTACAAAATTCTAGCACATGGTGCTATATAACCTTGTGCTACAGAGAAGAAAATGTTTAGCTCTTGTTCGATCGGCGGCTCAAGTGAAAAGGAAGCGCGAGGAAGATCGCAGATCAGGAACTCCGCATCAAGCGGTCCAAGCGGAAAATTTTCCAAGTAAAAAAGCTAGAGATGGGATTAATGAAATGATAATCGAGAAGTGATTTAATAAATACGATCGGACGGTGAAACCGTTACAAATGTGGTCTGAGAAATGCCCAATTCCTGTGAACGGCGTGAAATCGACTGATTTGGCTCATTTCGCACTGAACCACTTACGGCTAAGATATTTTCTTTGCTTCGAGCGGTTCGGCATCTCAATGGCACAGGCACATCCAGAAGTGAATATTAAGATTCGAAATTATTCACAATGGCACGCACAGCTCTTCAAGTTCCAACCACTGACTCAGAATTCCCGTAGTAATTTTTAATTTGTACTTCCAAACGTTGCTCGTTCGGGCTGAACGCAAATATTCCATTTTTTATTTTAAAATGAAAGATTAGGATGTAACTTGCACGAAAATATCATTTTTTCTTTAAGAAACCCTCTGCTTTCTATAATATAGAACTTCAAAGTTGCATTTTGGGTGCTAATACTGTGGTATAAAATACTGCTTTATAAGCTGTTTTCTTCTTGTTTATATAAAAGATTTTTCGAAATTATATGAATATAACATACACTGTGAGTTACTGTGATACTGTAGTTCATCTCAATAATGCAATTTTGCATTATTTTAATTATTTTTTTTTTTGATATATCGAAACAGCCGCGCAGGCAGAAGCCTAAATGCCGGAACACCGCGGCTGCTATGATGATCCCAAAGAAATTTTGTTAATACGATTTTTGAACTGCCTAAGGTTAGTAGAACTGGAAAAAGCTTCTTCCCGTAGATTGTTCCACAATCTAGACACCCTCGGGACAAAGGAGCGGTCGTATCGGCCAGTTCTGGATGTACAAAGTTTGACACGGTTAGGATGGGACGCCGAAGTCAGGCGGGTCTGTCTGGAAGGCACATCGCGCGGCGGCATCATGGAAGAGAGCTCTGAGGAGCAAAGCCCGTTGGTGTAGCGATAGAAAAGAGCTAGATCGCCGACGGCCCGCCGGTGCGAAAGAGTCCCGAGACTGTCTGTTAGGGAAGAGTCATCGATCAGTCGGACCGCCCTCCTCTGGACAGCATCGAGCATGGACAATGTAGTCGGGGCGGCAGCACCCCAAATGTGTGAGCAATACTCGAGGCTAGGCCTTATCTGGGCCTTGTATAGAGTGAGAAGGTCATGCGGAGAAAAGTACTTCTTAGCCCTAAACAAATAGCCTAGCTTTTTCCCAGCAGCTGCAGCTATTGAAGAGATGTGTTCGTGCCAGATCAGGTCCTCGGTGATCTGGACTCCGACCAGCCGAAATGAATGGCTCTTTGGTAGAACTCGACCGTCCATCGAAACTGTATGAGCGCTAGGACGCTTTTTGTTCGTCAAAGTACAGTACTGTGTTTTGGAAGCATTGAACTGTACAAGATTGTTGCGTCCCCAAGCAGTGATAGCCTCCAGGTCTCTTGTCAGAGAAGAAGTCGTCGCTAGTCTTCTTTTTTCCAGCTCAGCGGCAGAGATCGGCTTGTCACTCTGAATCCCTGCATGCAGAATGCTGTCATCAGCGAAGCTGTGGATTGGGTTGATCGTGCAGGAAAGGAGGTCGTTGATATGTAAGAGAAACAGTGTTGGAGCCAAGACCGACCCCTGGGGAACACCCGCGTTGACGTTGTGAGATGAAGAGGAGAATCCGTCAATTACGACGGATATCTTGCGGCCAGAGAGAAAGTCAGCCACCCATCTGCAAAGCTTTTCTGGGAGGCCGTAGGATGGAAGTTTGCTCAAGAGGGCAGCGTGCCACAGCTGATCGAACGCTTTCGTGATGTCAAGAGCAACGACATGAGCCTCACCATGAGACTGGATGAGTTTACTCCACAGTTGCGTGACGTAAGCTAGGAGGTCCCCTGTGGATCGTTGGTGCCGGAAACCGTACTGCCTGTCGCTAATCAAGCTGTGACGTTCGAGGTAGTCCAGAAGTTCGCGATTTATGCACCTCTCCATCACTTTACTTATAACAGAAAGCAGAGCTATAGGCCTGTAGTTGTAAGGGTCGGTTTTAGATCCTTTTTTTGGGATGGGCTGTACATGAGCAAATTTCCAGTTTTCTGGGAAGGTGCCGGATTCATAAGATATCTGGAAGAGACGCGAAAGAACTGGAGCAAGCTCAGCTGCACATCTCTTCAGTACAATGGCAGGAATCAAGTCCGGACCAGAAGCTTTGTTGGTGTCGAGCGACAAGAGCACTCGTCTTACGGTCTTATGCCTGAATGTTACCTCCCGCATAGTGTGGGGAACCCTTTGAATTGACGGCACTTGGGCGTTGGTGGGGACGTCCATGGTGGAGTTGGCAGCAAAGATCTTGGCTAGCACTTCCGCCTTGGCCTTTGAGTCGAATACAATAGTTCCATCCTGACACGTAAGTGGTGGAAGGCTACTGTGTGAGAAGTTCTTTTCAATCTGCTTGGCCAGCGTCCAGAAAGACCGACTGCCATTACGCTGCGACATTACCCTGTGCCTAACTTTTATATCATGCTGGGTTTTGGCATTGCGAACCGCTTCGTTATATTTGTTTCTGGACTCGACGTCGGCTTGTCTGTTCTCTACAGTGGGGTTTTGTAAGTAGGTTCTGTGGGCCTTGATCTTCTGCTGGCGAGCAGTGTCACACGATTTGTTGAACCAGCCGTTGGACCCTGGTTTAGGAACTTTCACTGTGTGAGGGATGTATTCCCTTATTCCGACGTGGATAATTTCGGTTATTGAAGAACAGACAGTCGACGCATCCGCGTCAGTGAAACAGACATCTCTCCAAGGAAAGCTAGAGAAGAAGTCTCTGAGCCCCTCCCAGTCGGCATGTCCGTAATGCCAAGTTTTGCGGCCTGTGCGAGTTTCTGCTGCCACAGCGGCTTCTGACCGAAACCTAACCTGCACAACACCGTGATCTGAGTTACCCAGGGGGGACAGGACAGCAGTGCTGTAAGGGGCAGGATGCGTGGTCAGAAAGAGATCCAGCAGGCTACTGGAGTGTGACGAGACCCGGGGGAAAAAAGTAGGGCTCGTCACCAGCTGGGTCAGCCCTTGAGTCAGAGCGAACGCTTCGACTGCACGACCTGCTGCATCGGTCTTATTTGAGCCCAACCAAAGCTCATTATGGGCATTGAAATCACCGAGAAGAACTACCTCTGAAGCGGGGTGATTGATGTTCAGGAAGTCGATCTGGACGGCGAGGTATTCGAATAGGTCATCCCAGTTATGGTTCGAGGGAGAGCGATAAAGGCAGCAAATAAATTTGGGTGATGTTTTGGAGTTGAGGCGAAGCCACAGAATGTCCTTCCGGTCTGATTCCAAAGAAAAATCCCTGGAGCAGGAAAGACTGCTGCGGACAAAAGCCACAACTCCCCCGTTCTTTCTCAGATTGGAGTGCACCTCGTAGTTTGGGAAGTTGAGATGGTTAATCGGTGCAGTCTCTGAGATTTTTGTCTCCGCCAAGAAAAGCACGGCGGGACGATTGGATTGCAGGTAGTGATGAACAGCATCAATGTTGCTGTTGATCCCGCAGATGTTCGAAAAACAAATTTTATCTTCGATGTTGTTCCCTCGAGCCCACCCTCCACCCGGACATTCCGAGAGTGGAGTGAGTTTACGTCCGGAGTTTTTAGTGCTCGAGGGATCCATCATCATTAGTTTCTTTGTTTTGGTAGATAACCGACTGCATAGCTTAGGTGTGGAAACATGCGGACATTTATAAGACACCCTGGGAAAAGCTAGCGGGTGGTACTGCCTCGGTCGACTGGTCCTTGTCTACCATCTTCTTTTTACGTGTTAGTGATGTTGAATAGACCTATATGATGAAAATAGTTTATTGTTATTGTTCTTTTATTTCAGATAGTTATTCCCATCACTACACCATCATCACTGTCATATTCTCTCCATCTAGTTGCGATGTTGTCAAATCATGGATTATATATATATACATACCTGAATTTGGTTTGTCAAATTCTTACTTATATACTAGTGCAAAAAGGTACAATCTTGAAGAATTATTTCATGTGAGGCTGATGTTAAAAAATGTACCTAATTAAATGTGATATATATGAGAAATAACTGAAAAAAGTAGCTGATGCAAATCACTAAATAATTGAAACATAACAAAGAGCATTGCAAGCTTTTTGAAGAATTGATGAAATGATCGTTGATCTTTATTTAACTGCAATGTTGGACGATGATATGTTGGGTGGACCTGGCGAGGTAATCCAAATCGACGAATCGACGTTGGGTATTTTTATATGCAATGACCGCTGGTGCCTTTTGTATTTTTTATGTCACGCGAGCCGCTGGCGCTGGTGCATTTTCCACTGTTTAGATACATACTGTTCAAAATTTCATCTAGTTTTCGGTAAATATTGGGACAATTTTTCATAAAACAAACCATTTACAATAAATTAAGACTTTTATTTTGCAAATAACCTCATTTCTAATTACGTATTTCTTTCAAAAAAGGTACAACTTGGCAACAATGGACATCATTTATCTTATCTGTCAAGAAATGAGCGTTATAAAATGGCCATTGAGAATTGTTTGTACTTTCAAATATTTCTTATAAACGCAAAAACTTTGATCTCATTGAAAATACGCGAAAAAAATGGTTAAGGAATGTCAAGAAGACATTGAAAAATCACAAAACAACACCTCTACACAGTTTATCAAGTAAATACCATCATTTACGTATGTATTTTGATCTGTTACTTAAGCTAATCAGCTAATGTGTAATAACACGTCTGGTTTTGAACCTTTTTTTGCAAAAAACAACAATTTTTACAGTTTTCTATTTTCCTTGTACCTAGGTACTATACAGTGTATGTTATATTCTTACAATTTAGAGCATCCTTTGGTACAAAAACCAAAACAAGACAGCATATAAAACAGTATTCTATTCTAGTGTATTACCACCAAAAATGCAACTTCGAAGTTATATAAAAAAGCAAGCAGAGGGTTCCTTAAAGAAAAAATGATATTTTCGTTAAAGTTACATCCTAATATTTCATTTTAAAGTAAGAAATGAAGTATTTGCAATATGCGTTAAAATATAGTCTTACCCTGGTTTTATTATTATTTATGGGTGCGTTCATATAAAAGTACCAAATTGTTATGTCCCTATTGAAAAACCCATTACTATGCTCATTTATATTTTGTAATAATAATAACTATGCACCAACTACCAACAAACTGGTGTACTCCGAGGGCGATTGACACCCGTGTCCCATGACCACTGCTCGATCCCGTCCCTCGACTTCTTCTAATAAAGCGGCAGCGGTGTCGACTGTCGGCTCTTTTGTCCTCTACCATCCGCGGGTCCGCGAGCGACGTGCGGCATTCAGTGCGCGTTCGCACGATAGATCACTCGCACTCGCCGGTCGCCGTACGATCCGAGCTTGCTTTGTCGCACCGTCAACCCGTCGCGCTACGAAAGCTTTGATAAAAGCTTCAGAGATCGCGATTGTAAAGATTTCTGAAACTATGTGCTTTTAATAGTTCAAGTGACTTGAGAAGATTGATAAATGTGTGTTAGTGATTCGCCTCCTATTTTTGTGAGTGTTCATAGTGAGTTAATGGAGTTTGGATAATTCTTCTTCAGGTAAGCTTATAATCAGTTTCATTATTGCTTGTTTTTGTCTTCGCAACGTTGCGAAATAAAAGCACACGAGATAGCGACTGATGGGATTTGAAATGATAGGATTTTAATAACTGTCGTGACTTTTGAGATTAGTGGGAGACAATTGATAAACGTGACAGTGTGGCTTTCTTTATGAAAAATTACAAACGATAATACTGAACAAAGAATAGCCAAAAAGACAATAACCGGAAACTACCCAAAAACGTTATTTAATCATTTAATGTATCTTAAGACTAGGTTTGGCGAAAATCCAAAATCTCAATTGTCCTTTTGATAATATTGATGATCGATGATGATGATAGCGATTTTGACTTCCTACCTTTCTTAAAGAAAACACTATGTTTTCTACAATGGATACGATTCGCATGTTTACATTTCTACCAGCGGTGTTCCTCAAGGCTCTAACTTAGGACCCCTACTGTTCATTCTTTTTGTCAATAATTTATATGTCTCTTTGGACTGTCTGAAGTTGATGTTTGCTGACGATTTAAAGTTTTTCTCTACTATTTCCTCGACAGAGGATTGTGTTGAGTTGCAAGAACAAATCAACATTGTACTGAGATGGTGTGAAAATAACAACCTTTTTCTAAATATTTCTAAATGTAAAGTACTCATTGTTTCTAGACAGACTAATCCTATATTTTACAACTGCGCAATGGAGGATTCTGTCTTGGAGCGTTGTGAAACTGTGAGAGATTCAGGTGTCTACTTTGACGGGGAACTCACCTTCAATTATCATATAAACCAAATAATTTCTAGTGCATCGAAAACGTATGGCTTCATAATCAGAAACAGTAGGAACTTCGACATATCTGTTCATTGAGATCTTTATTTTTCAGCCTGATAAGGTCAAAACTTGAATATGGATCTCTTATATGGAGCCCTATTTATAAACAATATGTTGATGCTGTTGATAAAATTCAGAAAATTTTTTTGAAGTTTCTCAGTTTCAAAACTGATGGAGTATACCCTGCAAGAGGTTCTGATTACAAAGACCTTTTACGAAAGTTTGAGTTTAAATCTTTAGAGCAGCAACGGAATCAATTTTCTGTATTGATTTTATAAAAATTGTTACATGGTCAAGTAGACTGTCCCACAAATTCTTCACGAGCTGGTGTTTTTTTATGTCAAAGAGCACAGACTAACTTATTATTAAAAGCACCAGTTAATATGATGAGTAACAATGCCAATAAAATAAGGAATAAGACACGTTTTCTAAGTTAAGACTTACCATTTTGTATATTATATACATATACTTAATACTTTTAAGCTAACTTTTATTTTTATAAATTGTTCTGTTATTGGCGATAAGCTGTTGGGCAATAAAGGCTTATTATTATTATTATGAGGAGCTTTTTTACGCGTGATGGTCATTGTATGCTTTTGGGCCTAAACAGGCTGCCTATAAATTTTGTCGGTTGGATAAGTGGAAGCTTTTGAAGCATGACTTTGATGATCCGTTTTTGTGTTATTTCCGACAATTTTTAATATTTGTTCATCTCTGCACCCATGCCAAATTTCCGTATAACAACGATGGTTGAGCGAGTATTTCATATAAATGCTTTTAAATATTCCTCTGAAAGCTTATTCAAACTGACGCCACTCTGGTCTGCGCTTTCCAAGCATTTTGATATGTTCCCAAAGTTTTCTGCTTTATCACCGCTCTTCTCTATGTCAACATGGTTCTTCCTATATTTCTGAGTCCTTGATTGTATCAGTCAAGGATCATTCTACCTACCGATTCTTTATCCCTGTTCCTGGTATGCGACTCTTCCAGGTTCATTTTTTTCTTATCATTTCCTAATTCCCCATTTCCGACCTCCATCACAGTAGTTTGTTAGAATGATTATAGAAAATGTTATTTTAGAACCGTATTTGGACTACTAAAGTAACCTTTAAACCCTGAGAGAACCTACACTAAAAGCAAGCAATATTGGCACGTATCTACGATATGAGCTTGGTTTGTCGCTCTGTCAAATCGTCGCGCTACGAAAACTTTGATAAAAGCTTCAGAGATCGAGATGGTAAAGATTTGCTGAGACTATGTGCTTCTAATAGTTTAGGTAACTTGAGAAGATTGATAAATGTGTGTTAGTACTCCGCCTCCCATTTCTGTGAGTGTTCATAGTGAGTTAATGGAGTTTGGATAATTCTTCTTCAGGTAAACTTCTAATCAGTTTCATTATTGTTTATTTTTGTCTTCGCCACGTCGCGCCATAAAAGCATAGGAGATAGCGATTAAAGGGATTTGAAATGATACGATTTTAATAACTGTCGTGACTTTTGAGATTAGTGGGAGACATTGATAAACGTGACAGTGTGGCTTACTTTTTGATGTTAAAGTAGTTTTCATTGCGGAAAATTACAAACGATAATACTGAACAAAGAATAGCCAAAAAGACAATAAACGGAAACTACATAAAAATGTTATTTCATGTATCTTAAGACTAGGTAATACTGAAAATCTAAAATATCAATTGTTTCTTGATAATATCAATGATGAGGAGCTCTTTTAGGTGTGATGTTCATTGTATGCTTTTGGGCCTAAAAACATGAAAATTCTCTGATCTATGATACAGGCTGCCTATAATTATGATGGTTTATAAATTTTATCGGCTGGATAAATGGAAGCTTTGTGAAGCATGAGCTTGATGATCCGTTTTTGTGTTATTTCCAACAAGTTTTAATATTTGTTCATCTCTGTACCCATGCCAAATTTCCGTATGACAACAGTGGTTGAGCGAGTGTTTCATATAAATGTTTTTGAGTTTTCTCCTTTATCACCGCTCTTCTCGATGTCAACCTGTGTCTTCCTATAGTTTCCTTTTTCACACTTGAACTTCGGATAGAAGCTCAGTTTTAGGGCACAATACTGTTTTTTGGCCCGTTTTTCTTGTGATAGATGTTTCTATTAATATTGAACTAGTATTTATGCTTCCGGTATTGTAATTTACGAAAGCTTACAGATGATGTGTCTTTAGTAACTGTGAGAAGCCTAATAAGAATATGTTGTATTTACTTCTGCGACTGCTCATAGTGCATTGATTGAATCTGGGTAGTTTTTTGAGATAATATGTCACTTTCTTATGGCATTTTAACCAGTTGTAGTAGCATAACTCTGAGAAAATATGATTATAAAATATTGTTGACCAGATCCGTCAGGATAATTTTGACACTTGATTCTCCATAATAAATGGGCAATACTTTCTTTACAGTAGTAGCCTACAACATAGGGACATATTTTTAATGACCTGGTGATATCGTCAGAGATATTTGATTTGTTTTCAGATTATGCTGTCAAACTTTATCAGTTATTCTTGCCTAATTTTGCTGCCCTTTTGTTGAGAAATTCTTAAAAGCGTAAGTGCGTCCACATTGCAGACAATATTTCCAAAATATAGCCCAAATACAGGGTTTTCGCAAAGATCTGCATATAGATCTTGAAAAAATTAGCGGTTCTTCCCAAGATAAGGGGCAAAATCAATCAAAGCTAATCCACTTCTGTATCTTGATCAGATCAAAAGTGAGAAGGCACGACGTACGTCAGTACTCAAACCAGACGCAATAGCGTAGACAAACAAAACATTTATTTACCAATCGGTTCGAAAACAACCAAAATAGCACACTCGTACAGCCATATCGAATTTGTCTACATAATTTTAATTTACGTTGAGTGTCTTAAAAATGCTATCGCGGCTTCGCGAGTGTTTACAGATCGCTTTTCCAGGCGTTATCATTTGGCGGCGCATCGATTTGTTTACCTTGTACAGGGTACTAGGGATACAGATCCTTTGCGCAAATATCAAGGTGGGCACTGTGGGAGGTCTAGAATGTTTGGGCTGGCATGGTAAATGGTATGGTCATTGGCCGTTTTATTTTGCCGATTCGGCTGGAGTGTGTACAATACCTAGACTTCCTACGAAACATTTAACCAACCGAGACAACTTCGAACAGTACTTATAAGTGACAGAGCCTTACTTAAAATTTCTCTGCAAATTAACTGTCATCATGATGAATCATCACGTATGTCTAAACCATGGTCAAGGGGTCAATATTCAGTTAAAGTCAAACACAAAGTGAATCTGAAAATGTATCGGCGAGACAATCTCAATTATATCTCGGAAGATATATCAGACTATAATAAACTGATAGTGTCAACATCCAATTTTTTAACATAACTCAGGAAAATGATTATGTAATTTCCATGTTCACAGAACTCCATTGTCTGGTTGAATCAAATATATGTTTCAATTTCTCTGTATTGTAAGACATTTCGGCCATCGCGGTGGCCTTTCTCAAATACAATTTCAATTTTTTCTTTTTTCTTATTGGGTAAAATTACAAACAAGATTTGATCTTACAGTGCCCTCCAGCTAAATGTGGCTGCATCTTTTCAGCCTACGAGCTGGTGTGGAAATGTGACCCCGACATACCAACAGATATACAAATAAATAATTGTGGATATAAAAGGTTTAAAGGAGCCGCTGTTATCAACCAATGCAAAAAGTAATGCCTTGTATTGTTATCGTTGGTGTCGTGATTCAAAGAATCCCGGGTTTGCTTCGCAATTTACGATTGTCGGCAAAACTATTCGCACCAAAAACAAATAAACCGTCTCTTTCAGTAACTGCCGCATGTTGTGATAAATGGAAGAATGTTTATAAGTGCTCTACAGTCCTTCACATTTGTATTTTTGGGCCAATTAGATTTTACAGGTGAAGGATTGTAATTAGGCTAAGAATCACCACAATGTCACCCTTGCTATCGTTTGTCGTCTCATGACACAGTGGCGTAGCAAAGGGGGGCGGGGCGGGGGCGTTCCGCACCGGGTGTCACCCACTCGGTGACTCAATTTTAAGAACAATGTACAAACATAAAAAATTGCACAGATTACATTGCAAAGTTAAAGGCTTAACTGTTGACGAAACTGCTACGAAAATAAAGGCAATTCGTTTTTATATCGAAGAAAAACGGGGTCACATGAGGAAGAGGCAATAGATATTGCTACAATAAAAAACAGAAGACTACGATATTCCTACAGAAAGAAGTCGTAAGAAAACGGGTGGTTGGTGACATGGCCAGTGATACAGGACTCACACTGAAAGAAGAACTTCAAAAAGATATGTTGGAGTGTCTTAACCGATTCAGAGTTGAACTCCAGACAAGATTGAAGCCTCTTCAAAGCGTAGCTTCATTGTTCGAGATCGTACAAAGAAATACTTTGCTTTTGACGAATACTGAAGAACTGAAATTAGCCACATCCAAATTTACTGATTTTTATGATGAGGTCTTACAAACAGAATTACCTTCGGAGATACCAAGACTGCGATGACACGTAAAAGCCGCTAATTTTAGTTTGTGATTGGGTATCTCTAGATTTTTTAAAGTTTGTTATAGAATGGGATTTTACAGAATCTCTTTCAAATATTATGATTGCACTAAAATTGTTTATGACGGTTTCCGTGTCTGTAGCTTCATGTGAAAGGATTATCATTAACTAAAATTAATAAAAAACAATTTGCGGGCAGCAATGACCAAATCGCGGCTTAGCGATTTCGGCATATTAGCCATCGAACACGAGGCAATACAAAGTATAAATTTTGATGAAGTTATTTCTGAGTTTGCAACTGTCAAATCTAGAAAGAAGAGATTTTAATTGTAAGATAAACATTTTTTTCTGTATTAGTTTTTATTGTGTTTTGTTATTTGTTTAATATTTTAAATGTAAGTATTAAATGATCCATGACGTTTATAAATCATATAAAAATGTATTGCTTTTGACTTTCGATGGGGTGACACCACCAACTTCCGCACCGGGTGCCACCCAAGGTAGCTACGCCACTGACCGTACATTGTACTGATGATTCCTGACAATAAAGAAACGGCGTCGTATACGTTCCATCACTGCCATCACGTCACCCTCATATACACGAGTTTCACGGAAGACAGCAGATGGAGTTTGAAAAAATGTTCAATATTTGAACACGTTAATCTTATGGAAACATTCTTTTATCCCTATCATTCTCTTTAGATGGCAGTTTTGTACTGCCATGATAGGCTTTCTACGAAGATATGTCGAAACTTGAGGCATGACAGGATTGTGATAGATTCCCAAAATATATTCAAGAACTAGAGTCCTGAATTCGTCGATTATCAGCTTCACGTGTTGACAATTGGACATTGTACAGCACAATTTTTTCATGGAGGCGTGAAGCTAATTAATAAAACTTCGAATTTAGTTTGATCTGAAGCTTTTTAGTTTTTAGGTGTCAAAGAATTATGTTTAAGTAAAATAAATACATAAATTAAAAAAGTAAGTTATGTCCTGTCGCGTTTTATTAATGAATTTATCAGAAGGAATCAGTAACATATTTTTATTATTATTATTACTAATTTGGCACTTACTTGTAAGTTTGTAGATATTTTCAGCTAGAGATTTTTTTAATAATGAAACTGAGGAGATAAGGAATTGTCAAGGACAAAAATCTACCGGGGGCGAGTTATGCAACGCACTTCATATATCCTGTTTTGTTCAAAACCGCGCTAACATTCCACGGTATAACAAATACTATTATTTAAACTAATATTCGATGATTCTAAATTTAGTTGTATTACATTGATAAAACTATATTATTTTGTTTCTGAAGCAATTCTTTGTCAAAATACTCTAAAAATAAACACTTTGTATATAAATATTGTAACAATGGTACATAAAAATCGTTCAGAACATATCTTTCTAGTTAGCTTGCGTCTCAAAAATCTTTGACAATTTGAATTAATCCCGACTATTTCGGTCGTCTTAATTTCTACCAACCACAAACGCGCAATTTTGCTGGTTTCTAGATGAAAAAAGTGTATGACAGCACTTGTCAGCAGTTTTTTAGAGTTTACCAGCGGCAAACCTTGACAGCTGCTGTTACCAAAAATTACAATACCTTTGATAATACGTAATTATGGTCTTCTAGGACACCAGAAAAGTATGCAGACAAATCTGTTACTCATGAAATAGTCAATAGTCAAATACCATCCGGGCATCTAATATTTTCCTGTGAAAAAAATCGAAAAAACACAATGCAAAGTAATATTTTTTTAACAAAAAACATTCGTGCAGGTGCAAAAATCCCCGTATTCGACTCGGATTTTTGTTGCCACCAGCACTCATGCTTCTTGTTAAAATATTACTTAGCTACGTGTTTTTTCGACTTTGTTCCGAAAAATTAGATGGCCTTATGATATTTTACCGCTGAGCGTTTGCTATTATATCCCCAGTCCTTGTTTTATGGTATTTCTAGTGCTACTAATTATATTGAAAATAAGCAATCACAAAGGTTAAGGCACTGAAAAGCACGAGGTTGTGTTCATTAGACACTTTATTGACTATAAAATCTTTACCACTACAATCAACTGTACTTGAAACATGACATATACGATTGGCCACTCGTTAGCTTTGAGAAGAGGAAAGCAATATAATAAATTCTTCTTGTGTGTTAAGAACTCCATCGGTTTGTGTGGGAAATACTGATTTTCAACCCGCTTGACTTAAATTCTGTTGATATTCTCAATGAAAGTGTACGAGGGATGTCACTACAGTGAATTTTTAAGTGTTACCAAGTCAGTAGAAAAATGGAACTCAACCGAGAACATTTTCGCGCCATAATTTATTACAACTTTCAGAGACAATTATCGCAACAAGAATGCCTTGCTGAGTTACTGTTCGACAATTTCCCGTTGGTATGGAGAATTCAAACGTGGACGGGTGAGTCTTAGCGACGATCCCAGGGTGGGTGCACCAAAAACGGCAGTCACCCAGGAAAACGTCGATGCAGTGCGCAAACTCATCATTGAAGATAGACATGTGACATATCGCGAGATTGAGGCGTCCTTGAAGATCTCAAAGACCGCAATTCAAAAAAATTAAAATGAAGAATTAGGAGTAAGAAAATTAGTTTCTCGTTGGATACCCCACCTGTTGACTGAAGAGCATAAAGCAGCCAGGGTTAATTGGTGTCAAAAAATGCTTGACCGTTTCAATTCCGGAAACTCAAAAAATGTGTACAGCATTGTAAGTGGTGATGAATCGTGGATTTACTGTTATGAACCAGAAAATAAACGACAGTGGGCTGTTTGGGTGTTCCAAGGTGAAGAAAAGCCAACAAAACTAATCCGTTCTCGAAGGGTTTCGAAAAAGATGGTCGCGACATTTGTGTCAAAAGCGGGTCATATTGCAACAATTCCCCTTAATGAGCAAAGAACTGTTACTGCGGATTGGTATACCACCATTTGTTTGCCAAAAGTCATCACCGAGCTTCGAAAAACCAACCCCGAAAGAAGAATCATACTCCAATGCAAGCTCGCACACAGCCCAAAAAACAAGGCAGTACTTAACGGAAGAAAACGTGGAATTATTGGACCATCCTCCATATAGTCCCGATCTAAGTCCTAACGATTTCTTTACTTTGCCCGAAAATTAAAAACAGACTGCGTGGTCGAAGGTTCCAGTCACGAGAAGAAGCAGTTGACGCATTCAAAAATGCCGTTTTGGATCTGCCAGAAAACGAGTGCTATAAGTGCTTCGAAAATTGGTTCAAGCGCATGCAGATGTGTATTAATCTTGGTGAAGAATACTTAAAAGACATCCCTCATATATCAACTTCTGGAATTTGCGAGAAGTAGATTTTCAACTCCGTAACAAGTACGAGGTTCGTGTACATATGGTTGTTTATTTTAACTTCCTTCCAAAATATGATATCAATTATCACTTTTTTAACTAACTGCAGCTAAAAAACTATATAAAAAATGACGTCAAGTAGGTTGACTCTCTCTCTCCATAATGTAAAGCCATCTGAGAAAAAAGTTAGCTACGAACATGAATAGCAGAGAAATTAAACGGATCAAGTCAATCAAACAGGCCCATATAATTAGACCATAGAAATTCTTTACTTGCCCTACTGGCAGTACTCATCTGGCAACGTCGCATCTCCTTGATACCTGACCGCATGAAGCGTTAGATGCCACGTGGCCGCGCGCATGCGGCAGTAATACCAGAACACTTTTTAAGGTCGGCACGCCCGACGGTGAACCCAGAGAACAGAAGCAAGGACGCGTATCGAAAGCACATATCCTCCCAAGTTTTAAGGACACAAATGAGAAATACCTCTAATAGGCGCGTAGAATAACCAACGCTGGGAGCGTATAAATACACTAACAACAAAATATTACAATCCCCAACCCCCAATTTTTAACTTTTTGGAAGATTTTTCTGAAAATAATCAGGAGACTATGAAACCCCATACGAAGTTTGAGCGATTTCGTTTTTTGTCTCGTAGCTCACTGTCACTGGATCAATTTTCAAAAACTAACTAACTACTTTAACTGATCGATGAGCGCAGTGGTGTGCGGTGTGGTTTGGTAGTCTCTTACATTTTGGTACATGACTAAAGTATGATCCTGGCATCGTGAACAAAGTTATTAAGTCTCAGCGGTACGGAGCTTGTAGATTACGTTAAATAAAGGGCAGAGAGTCTAATTATGTTAAGCTATTCCTTCACCAAAATTCATTACAAAATAATACATGCTCAAGATATAAACCGGACACTAATAGTAGATGAGAATGATACAGGTCTCACTGGAATGACTATTACGGCACAGTAAATACACATGTCATCATGCATAAGTATACCCAATCAAAGTATCATCAGTGAGCAACAAATTTCTATGCGTTCTCGAAGGGTTTTTGTTTGCCAAAAGTCATCACTGAGCTTCGAAAAATCAACCCCGAAAGAAGCATCATACTCCAATGCCGCACACAGCCCAAAAAACAAGGCAGTATCTAACGGAAGAAAACGTGGAATTATTGGACCATCCTCCATATAGTCCCGATCTAAGTCCTAACGATTTCTTTACTTTGCCCGAAAATTAAAAACAGACTGCGTGGTCACTGGTTCCAGTCACGAGAAGAAGCAGTTGACGCATTCAAAAATGCCGTTTTGGATCTGCCAGAAAACGAGTGGCATAAGTGCTTCGAAAATTGGTTCGAGCGCATGCAGATGTGTATTAATCTTCGTGAAGAATACTTCAAAAAACAATAAAGTCATTTAAAACTACCTACCGTGTTGTTTCATTTCCATATGCAAAACTAAAAAGACATCCCTCGTATATCAACTTCTGGAATTTGCGAGAAGTAGATTTTCAAGTCCGTAACAAGTACGAGGTTCGTGTACATATGGTTGTTTATTTTAACTTCCTTCCAAAATATGATATCAATTATCACTTCTTCAACTAACTGCAGCTAAAAAACTATATAAAAAATGACGTCAAGTAGGTTGACTCTCTCTCTCTCTCCATAATGTAAAGCCATCTGAGAGAAAAGTTAGCTACGAACATGAATTGCAGAGAAATTAAACGGATCAAGTCAATCAAACAGGCCCATATAATTAGACCATAGATATTCTTTACTTGTCCTACTGGCAGTACTCATCTGGCAACGTCGCATCTCCTTGATACCTGATCGCAAGAAGCGTTAGATGCAACGTGGCCGCGCGCAGCGGCAGTAATATCAGAACACGTTTAAGGTCGGCACGTCCGACGGTGAACCCAGAGAACAGAAGCAGGGTCGCGTATCGAAAGCACTTATCCTCCTAAGTTTTAAGGACACCAATGATGAAATACCTCTAATAGGTGCGTAGAATAACTAAGGCTGGGAGCGTATAAATATTACAATCCCCAACCCCCATTTTTAACTTTTAGGTAGATTTTTCTGAAAATAGTCAGGAGACTATGAAACGCCATTCGAAGTTTGAGCGATTTCGTTTTTTGTCCCGTAGGTCACTGTCACTGGATCAATTTTCAAAAACTAACTAACTACTTTAACTGATCGATGAGCGCAGTGGTGTGCGGTGTGGTTTGGTAGTCTCTTACATTTTGGTACATGACTAAAGTATGATCCTGGCATCGTGGACAAAGTCATTAAGTCTCAGCGGTACGGAGCTTGTAGATTACGTTAAATAAAGGGCAGAGAGTCTAATTATGTTAAGCTATTCCTTCACCAAAATTCATTACAAAATAATACACGCTCAAGATATAAACCGGACACTAATAGTGGACGAGAATGATACAGGTCTCACTGGAATGACTATTACGGCACAGTAAATACACATGTCATCACGCATAAGTATACCCAATCAAAGTATCATCAGTGAGCAACAAATTTCTATTAGCTAGTTCCTAGATGCCTTGATTACGACGCTTGTACTACGAATATTACCATTATCATCATCTCCGGCATTATAATAGCCCTATAAAATCAGTGATTTATGTTGATTATCCTATATTTGAAGCGGTGGACCTAACGACATCATCCCAACTCTTTCTCGAAAAGTACGACAAACGCCATACTGTTGTTGAGAAGGAGCGTTTACGCTCAAGCCAAGAATGTGACGCTACCAGATATCAACACAATGATAGAAACCAATAAGGCTAGCTCTACGAGCCCCTTTCCACTTCAGTTGGCACACTTCAAGATTTGTACCAAAATATGCCGTTATAAACTAAACATGACGAAACTATTTACTTTTAAAACAATTTATTTTCTCAAAAACATTTTAGATACATTCTATTCTATTCGTAAAAAATTCATATTTGAAATCACTGAGACCTATAACTAATAGAACATCTGAACAAATAAACAATGTGAGAATAAATGCGCGAAGTTAACAAAGCAACAATTGAAAGATTACCATTGGGTAACATCACCTTAATTTTTTATTATGTCTGATATTCTTTGGGGCATAGTGTTAACCAAGTTTTGGCAAAAATTTGGTGTAAAACAATCCCATTTTTCTTGAAGCTTTTGTCTCAGTTCGGTGATTGTACGAGCAGGATGTTGTCGTAGTACCTTTTTCATCTCGTGCCACAAAGTTTCAATAGGTGACAGATCGGGACTGCTAGAAACCCATTTCAAAAGTGGTACATTATTTTCTTCCATCCATTTTATAGCCGTTTTTGAGGTATGGCGCACTGCACCATCTTGCTGAAACACAAAATCTTGGCCGGATGTCAAACATTCTTCCATCACTGGTAAAAGCGATTCTTCTAAAATTGCCAAATATTTGTTTGTATCCACATTTCCATCAATAAAATGAAGTTTTCCTACTCCTTTTGATGACATACTGCCCCAGACCATAATGGATGCTGGAAATTCCACTTTTCTCTTCTGACAGTCAACAACATGGAATGCTTCATTTTTTTGCGAATAACTCTACTGCGACTGTCACCCACACAAACTTCGAATCGGGCCTCATCACTCCATTGTATTGCACACCATTGTTGAGGTGTCCATTGTCTATGTTCTTTAGCCCATCTAAGCCGATTTTTGTTTTGCAGTGGAGTTAATAGTGGCTTTTCTTTGGTCTATAAACAAGTTGTGCAACTTTAGGGTATTTACTTGACTTTTTTTATGAGAAAACTTACCTTGCAAGTGCTAAATCCCAGTTTGTGAGCCTCTGTATGAGTTGTGGATCTCGAAATTCTCCTTCCAACAGCGTCACTCTACAGAGCACTTAATTGTAAATAATTGGTACGCCTGTTTTTCACGATTATTCTTCTTAATGCTCTTCGGTCGGCATCTGTGATATTACTTTTTTTCACATATCGTGGCTTAATATTAACTGAACCAGTTACGTTATATCTTCTAACAATATTTCTCACACTGTACCGCGATAATTCTAACAAAGTTGCAATTTCTGAGTTTGATTTCCCAGAATTAAAAAGTTTAATTATCAGTACCGTCATTTGGGGTTAAATTGATCAAAATATTCAGATTATTCGCATACTTTTTGTTATGTCACAATTTTATTTGGCTATGATGATTGAATCTGTTACATATTATGAGCAAGAATCGCACAGTAGGTGCACAGAACCCCAATGTTTGAAACTATGACCATAACGAATTCAAAAAGGGCTGATCAATCTCATACGTGTTTTGGGGCGAGATTGTTCACGTAGTATTAATCGCGTGCAAAATGAGCGTACAGGCTCCTAAATGAACGATCTCAACTCTGGTTATTATATTTCTACTGGTTACAGAACTACAGCATTTTAATGTAGGTGGGGTGAGATTGTTCACTATGGGTGAGATTGATCAACTTTATTTTACTCTACATATACCAATAAATAATTGCTGAAAACACCTATTTGGATAATAAGCTACATTTATTTTTCCAGGTAACTCACAAAAAACTATTTTCACATATTGAATTAGGTGCTTACCCATATCTATAACTAATACAAGTAACTTAAATAAGTATCCTAACAGTTGAGGTAGAATATAAAAAAGAAAAACTACATTTCGAATATATCTATCATATTATCAAAACGATAGGTGATAAGGCCATCTGAATTTTCGATGACAGGATCCGGCAACACAGCTACTATGTCTGGAAAATCCACTATAAATTCGTCGCCATCTTGAGCTTTAAACTTATTTTTAGATCCATCTATAGACGTTAATCCCAACACCTCGAATTCTCGAACATTTTGATTCTCGGTCACATTTTGCACAACGGCAATATATCGATTTTTTTCTTGATCCACCACATACTTTAACTAGAAGAAATTTGCCTGGAAATATATCTCTTTGTCTTAGTTCAAAGTATTCGGTTTCCGGTTCGGCGATGGTATCTAATGAGTTTTCACTGGAGCTATCATTAGTATGAGGATCGTCGTTTGTTTCCGAGTCACTCGATTCTTCGTTTGGAACAACACTTTTCCCAGAGTCTACAGACAGCTTTTGACAATAACGTTGCCCAGCGCATCTTCAGTATTCGTATCAGTAGTTTGGCTTGGAATTTTTCGCAGAACCCGTTCAGCATCCAGAGGAGCTATACCAGTTGCACGAAATGAACTTATCAAGTCTTCCTTTATAGCATTGTTATGTTTTTGGTTCGTTTCTACAAGAGTAGAAGCTAATAGACTGGGAAAATCCTTTTTATCCAGAGTAGATTGATGAAGATGAGTGTTCTTCCATTTTGTTAGGGAAGACCTCCAAGCTATCTTAAAAGGACGATAAAATCCGACATCTAATGGCTGGCTAATGGAGTGAGATTGGTCGAACACTTTGGGAGGCAAACGAAAGCGACATCGTTTTCTCTACACTGTCTTAAAACGCTTTCTGTGAAATGGGAAGACAGGTCTCCAATTAACACTTTCCGACCAGGAAGAGATTTTGCATGAGGAAGGAAAGATGATTCAAACCAATCTGTAAACGTTTGAGCGTCCATCCATCTATGTTGGGTCCGATTATATCGCGAGCCGACACTGCAGCATCTATTGTTGCAGCAAGGCTCGCCCTTGGGACCGAGCTCAATCCACTGCTTCCACATTTTCTCAGCCTTATAAATAACGTATGGTGGAAGCAGCACACCAGAAGCCGACCCGCACATCATTATGGTAGTAGCAGTTTTGGTAAAGTTGCATATCCTTTCAGGGTACTTTGTGCCGCGCCGAAACAGCATTTTTTGTTTTCCGGGATCATCCTGCACATTTGTTTCATCATAGTTGAATATATTACAAGCTGGGATGTCCTTTAATGTTTCACTCAAATTTTCAAAATAATGGACTATATCTTCCCTTGAAACATTGGCCCGAGCTCTCTTGATGTTCGATGCAACTTTTTGGCGAATATCTTTCTTAAGTCGTTGTAAGAAAGAACGAGCCCAATCTGTTCCAGGCATGTTTGCTCTAAACTTTCCAATATTGCGACCCTGACTATCCAGATAGCTTTTAGCTATATAGCGCAAATCAGTAAGCGTAAGTGGGAATCCCCAATCTGAACAGATAGTTACTGTTTTTACGAAGGCAAGCTCTTCCGCATTTGAAAAAACTGTTTGACCTTCAGATTTTAGAGTTCTGATTCCCATATACTTATTCCGAAGGGTACCAAAAGGGATATTATGTGCAGCCGATGCTTGACGGAGGGACCATCCATCTTCTACCATCTTTTTGAGAGCAGCTTCTAGGATCTCTGGGGCATAATCCACGTAACGGAGTGATCCAAGTCTTCTTTTATAATTCCTCGGCATGATTAGGATTCATCAACTGGAAGAAACAATAAAATTATAGCTGAATCCAATCATAATTTTATTAACAATACAAAAAAATGTACTCATATTTTTAGATATGGTGTGATTGATCACTGAAAATTGATCAATCTCGCCCCGTCTATGCGAACAATCTGACCCCAACCATAAAATATCTCAATATTATGAAAAGCACGCCACTGTTCATTCCCGCTCGACTACACCATAACCTCAAAATATCAACAAACATGCATAGTATGACGCAAACAAAAATACACATCAGCATTTTAACTTACCTGGCAAATTTTCAGATAGTTATTCTATGAGCCAAAACCGACACCTTCAAAAACACTGACTTTTTACATGAAATAAGCGGCACCGCTAGCTTATGCGCGTACCGTATCTCCAGCTATGTTTCCTCTGACGAACACAATAGCTTTCGCTGTGAATGGTTCTCTAGTTCTGGCGCTAAATTCAAATCTATGAGAAAATGATCTGGTGATCAAACTCGCCCCTTGAGATCAATGTCACCCCAATCGACGGTAACCGAATTTTCTCACTAATTTAAACGTATTCTGACAGCTGTGATTAATAAAAACAATTGTCAAGGCTTTTATTTTTCACAGCCAGGTATGCGTTATAGACTTATTTTGCATTGAAATGAAAATAGGTTGATATGCTGTAATTGCAACATGTGTTATTTTTATGCTGCAAATTTGATTAGGGAGTGATAAAGTTGGTGTTTTCTACTATATATTATCAAAATATTCATTGTTAATATTTTAAAACTATAACACCCTGCTAAATTTTTATTATTTGTGTTTGATAAGAAAAAACTAAGATTTCAATAGTTGGGCCAACAGAAGCGGGAAGGGGCTCGTAGTCAATGTGATATATGTATCTGTGTTGTCTTCCAACTTATTCTCTGATCACCATGTTTAAAATCACACGAAACCAGATCAACCTGTATCCATCATTCCAAAGATATAAAGGTGGAGAGTCTCACTTAATGCATTGCGAATGCGAACATCGCAAAACACAAAACGAAAAAATATTTACGTTCCATTCTTTATTCCTCGGCCGCCATTTCTATTAAAACTTATTGAAAGTCTGAACTGAATCCGAGAAATGTAGTCTGGCCATATCAGGCCCAGCGGGCAGACGCAGGGCGATTAAGCAAAAATCTGAACTGCTCAAAGGATCGCGGTTGGCCATTATACAAGGTACGCTTACATACAGATGTGCAACAGAACAATGTGCGAAAGCTACTAATTATGGAATCACAAATTTTATAGGCTAATCCTCTTGTAAACATATTACTTTTCTCTTAAACATGATTCACACATACGGTACGAGTATTTCCAAGACAGTTGCATCGAATTAGAAATATGTTAGAATTATTTTTAAGACACATTTTATCAGTTAACTAATTAAATAATTTTTCCTGAAAAAATACATAAATACTCGCTGTAAGGTGAATCAACGAGAATAAAGACGTGTGCCTGAGAAACAAAATCTCAAAATGAGAGTGAATAAAAATAAATACTAGTAGTCGTAGACCTCACTTTATAATTTTGTGCTAGAGAATGTGGTAAGTGAGAGTAACATACACAGACAGGGAAGGATCGATGATCTAACACATCATTATTCAGCATGTTCCAACGATCTAGTTCTTATAACACGAACAAAAAAGAATTTGAAGGCTATTTAGGAGATTATTATTGGCATTATTTTTGGGGTACATCCATCAATATGCAGGGGGTACTTATATTGCCGAAAAGAGCATAGCATGCATCGTGCAAAGAACTTTTGAAGGAGTATAATAAAATGACAGTTCCAAATATTATGATGAAAGAACTATTAATGCACGTAAAATCAAATTTATATAACTTTCCAGTAAATTTCAGATTTTCAGACCCATAACACGCATAATAATACCCCGCACATATGAAAAAAGTCCCAACTATCTCCGCTTAAAACAGTTCAGTAAACTAGAAAATTATATTAAAGATATTAATGATATAGGCGTGTTCAAAAAGTAGTAAGACTTTCTACAGTCAGAATATCTGGAATATTTAAAGTGAGCTGTTAGGCATCTACTGCAATGTTTGTGTTCTGAGGTAGCTGGTAGTCATCATATACTACATTACTTTTCTGTAAAGTTACATGTATACTATTCTTTGAGTGTGCATCGACGTTTCCTATGCCATGTATTTGTTCAACTGGAATAAATTGATTAAAATTATTAGTAAATGCTGCCAGAAGATGGCTAGAAATTAACGAAGAGAAAACGACGTACGTAGTAATGAGGAGTGGTACCGAGGCAGATGATGAAGACCTAGTAACAAATAACTGTATTACCGGTAAGTCATTTAGATTCAAAAAGGCAGATAATATCTCATCCTGACGACATTCGTAGAGCGAAGCATCTCGTCCATGAAGTGAGAAATGCACTCCATGAATTCCGCAATGAGCGGTGGAGCGACTTTCTGGAGGGGATGCTTGAATCAAGGATTCCTCTCTGGAAAGTGGCAAAATCTCTTAGAAACGGAAGGCAAGAACAACTACCGCATACTCATGGTCCTGGATGCATAGTTTTTAGGACTGAGGATAACGTGGAAGTTTTTGCTGACGTCATGGAATGACCTTGACGAGGAACGACAAATTGTAAGACCTGTCAGGAGATATTTCAGAGCGAACGGTGATATCAACATCAATGCTAACATCGGTGACTCCGTTCCAGAAGATTCTTCTACGGAAGACTCTGCAGATGAATTTCAGCATAGCACATCAAGGGAATCATCTGAGATTCCCTTTTGCACACCAGCAGAGCTCCAAGGATCTAAAGGTGTGTAAAACACCTGGAGAGGATCAAATCACCAATAAAGCACTGAAGTTGCTTTCGCTCAAGGCTTTGACTTTTCTGGTGGCAATAATCAATGCAATGCTCAGAACCCATTACTTTCCTAATGCGTGGAAGATCGCTGAAGTCATCATGATCCCAAAGAAGGCATGTTCGATATTCCCCCAGGATTACCGTCTCATTAGTCTGCTGTCAGCTCCTTCTAAGCTCGCTGAAAAGGTGATTCATCGTTACCTTGAGAATTCCTCGTCAGATCACCATTTGATTCCTGACGTGCAATTCGGCGTTCGGTCTGAGCATAGTACGGAGCTACAGGCAGTTAGACTGGTGGAGCATGTAACCAGGTGGTTCACCCTGAACAAAAGTGCTGGTATCTTGCTTTTTGATGTATCAGTGGCATTTAACAAGGTGTGGCACATGGGCCTCTTGTAGAAGCTCATCCAAAAGGGTTTTCCATTTTGGCTACTAAAACTATAGAAATCTTTTCTAGAAAATAATTCGAGTAGTCCAAGCACTAATGCTTAAGCTATTTCAAATGATTTACTTATTTTTCTTTCTTCTATTTCTTCCTTTCTTTCTTTCCTTCTTTCCCTTTTCCCCTTAAACATGTTTGGTATCTGGGTAGCCAGACCTGACTGACTAACAGACCGACGAGACTTTTAAATAAGAGCAAAGATCCACCGGACCGCTCGGACGAATAATAACGAATAGTAGTAGGCAGATAATGTCATTTATACTAAGTGACATATAAATCCGAACACCCAGTTTAAATGGTTTTATTTTAATAAAAGTTGGTGAATGTATTTATCTTACTGTAAATAACAAGTGAAAAATTTTCAGCCTTATCAGTTGGACATTCCGGTTTTTATACTGCTTTTTTTTAATTCACTAACGCTCTAAAAATGAATATTTCAGCCGCAGTAAAGAATCAACGTTGGCGGATTTTGGTTCTTGACATCCTTCACGATCGGTTACGATGCCTAGAGTACGGAGACCTGTACGATTTCGTCAACTTAGTGAGTTTGATAGTGGGACTTCGGGAAGCTGGACTTTCTTTTCGGGCAATTGCAGTTAGAGTGCAAAGAAGTGTAGACACTGTGGTTAGGTGTTGTCAGGCATGGCTTCGAGAAGGCCGTACGCAAAGAGCAAGGGGCACTGGACGCCGCCGTAGAACAACAGACCGTGAAGATCGCCGCCTAAGATTATTGGCCTTAAGGGACCGTTTCTCCACTACCAGGTCCATTGCAAATGAATGGTTTGCAGAACACGGAAGATCTATTGGCATGCGAAGTGTTTACCGACGAATGAGAAGTTTTGGCTTGTTTTCATACCGGCCACACTGGGTCCTCCCTTTAACTCGAGAACACCGACGTAATCGCCTTGAGTGGTGCAGACAACGGCCACTCTGGGATCAGGAATGGAACAGCATTGTCTTTAGTGACGAGTCTCGATTTTGTTTAGGCATGCACGATGGTCGTGCCAGGGTTAGAAGGCGACGTGGTGAAAGGAGGAATCCACAGTTTTTTGTTGAAAGACATGTTCATCATACTGTTGGAGTTATGGTTTGGGGTGCTATTTTCATCAGAGGTAACGAAGTTCTAGAACCCCATCTTTTACCCTATCTTGACACCCTGGCAGATCCAACTTTCCAACAAGATAATGCCCGACCACATGTTGCAAGAGTCACAATAGACTTCTTTCAACATAATGATGTCACATTGTTACCATGGCCACCAAGATCTCCCGACTTATCCCAAATTGAGCACGTGTGGGATATGATGGGTAGGAGATTGCTCAATTTGCAACGTCCTCCTCAGACTCTAGAAGCACTTCGAGAGGAGTTGGTGGTTGCCTGGAATGAGATACCACAGGAGGACATTGACCACCTGATCAGAAGCATACCTAGGCGCGTTGGAGATTGCGTAGCACATCAGGGTGCATCCACACATTATTAAAGGTCAAAGGGCTTAACAGCAGTGCAATCATTTTGAAATTTTTATCATTTACTTATTATGCTTCATTAAGTACTTATACAAAATTTTATTAAAATAAAACCATTTAAACTGGGTGTTCGGATTTATATGTCACTTAGTATATTTAGGAGTGATCGTTAACAACAGAAACGAGTACGCAGACATCAATAGAAGAATCAATAGGGGTAGTAGAAGAGCAGGTAGAAGTGCAAACGAGGAAGTCATACGAGGGTGATGAAGACAGCTTTGAAAGAAAGGGTGACAGGAAAGAGGCAGGGAGGGAGAACTGGGAAAAAATGGTTAAGTTCAATCGCGGAAGATCTAAGAAAGAAAAGTGTGAGGAACTGGAAAGGTAAGGCTTCGCACAGGAAGGAGAGGACAAAAATCTTCAAACAAACCCTAGACCTACAAAGCTGATTGTACGTATACAATTTTTGGAGTAAATATTCGTTCTCTCGCAAAGTTCCTCAAAGCCAAACGTGTATTTCATTAATAAATCGTATGCGACAACGTTGGCGGCTGTGAAATCATGTTGATTCTAGCGAATTGCTAAACGTTGCGGGGTTTATATTTCAAATCTTACGCTATAAGTGAGGGAGGTATAACGAACCTGGGAATTTTGGCATTCGAAAAGTTTTTTAAGCGCTTGACTTAGCAAAAGAAGACATGGACGTGCTTTAATCAGTTCCGTAAATTTGGAAAGCTCATACTGTTTAGTGAGACCATACCATTTTTGGGTTAGTGCCCATAGTCTGCATCTAGTTCATTTTGGTGTCCCGGAATAAGTATTAGCTCCTTATAGAGAACCTTTTACTTCCGTTAAGTAAATCTTCACCCATATTTTCAATTCCAACTTTAATACAGCGACTCCTCCGCACCTCCGCATGACTGTTGACTTATAGAAAGAATTCCATTTTGAGATAACTTGGGCATTTTAAAATTAACCAAGACGTCACTGCGCTTTATATAATCCACTCGTAAATCGTTTATGCGACCAGGAAACTTCAAAGAGTGCTTCTGTTAAGTGCCCCATAAACAATTTAGCAGTACTGCGTTGATATCATACAGTTTATGATGTATTTATCTGAAATTGCTTAGTACCACCGGTCATATACGTATCTGGTCTACACGTATCAGGTTCTAACATTTTGATGGCAAATGGCAATTTGTAAAACCGCTACAACACGTCTGGTACTTCTGATATGACTGATCAAACTAAAACTAGATTGATTTAGTTAGAGTTCAAAGTGCACAACTCTGATTGAATTTGTTGTGTAATGCGTGCAAATACGAGTAGGTGATAAATCTGAGGATAATCAGTTAGCAATCGTTTGTCAAACACGACCTCAAGCCATACGCAGAAAATGACAGGACCTTACGTCTTCTGAATGTGCAGATAGATATCGCACCACCATGATCAAAACGGTCGACCCGATTACGCATTTATGCATCGGGCTGAACCATGACCAACTGCAGACAGCGCTGGTTCCTGTTGCTTTGCACTAGTCAGTGCGGTTGAGGTCCAGTCTTCTAAACAGACAAACAGAAAGCAAGTAAGTGAGTATGGTGCTTTGAAAAACTAAATATTATGCGCAAGCTTTGGGAAGCCGTTGGTGGGTGGCCGTCATCAGATTCTGAGTTTTTCAAAAGATCATAGATACTTGTCTACTTTCTGTCTGTTTGTCTCCAAGAATAGACCTACGCCGCATTGATGAGTGCCAAAGAACCCGAAACACAGTTGTCCGATGTTCTTCATGAGACGGGAAGCAAATATTTTGTACTGTTTTCATCAGGTCTTCGTTCAGTGTTTGATACTGATGAGGCCAATAAGCTCGAGTTCTACTTCTTTTTTGTATTTACTATAAACAATAACAGAAAAGAAATAAGCAAATACTTTATTCGTATTTGTTCTGCTGTTCTCCCGAAATAAGTGATTCAGTTATGGTGTCTTGATTTTGCAAAACAACCTATGGCTCTGTCATAGAGATATACTAAGTGACATATAAATCCGAACACCCAGTTTAAATGGTTTTATTTTAATAAAAGTTGGTGAATGTATTTATCTTACTGTAAATAACAAGTGAAACAATTTTCAGCCCTATCAGTTGGACATTCCGGTTTTTATACTGCTTTTTTTAATTCACTACAGCTCTAAAAATGAATATTTCAGCCGCAGTAAAGTATCAACGTTGGCGGATTTTGATTCTTGACATCCTTTACGATCGGTTACGATGCCTAGAGTACGGAGACCTGTACCATTTTGTCAACTTAGTGAGTTTGATAGGGGCCGTATAGTAGGACTTCGGAAAGCTGGACTTTCTTTTCGGGCAATTGCAGTTAGAGTGCAAAGAAGTGTAGACACTGTGGCTAGGTGTTGTCAGGCATGGCTTCGAGAATGCCGTACGCAAAGAGCAAGGGGCACTGGACGCCGCCGTAGAACAACAGACCGTGAAGATCGCCGCCTAAGATTATTGGCCTTAAGGGACCATTTCTCCACTACCAGGTCCATTGCAAATGAATGGTTTGCAGAACACGGAAGACCTATTGGCATGCGAAGTATTTACCGACGAATGAGAAGTTTTGGCTTGTTTTCATACTGGGTCCTCCCTTTAACTCGAGAACACCGACGTAATCGCCTTGAGTGGTGCAGACAACGGTCACTCTGGGATCAGGAATGGAACAGTATTGTCTTTAGTGACGAGTCTCGATTTTGTTCAGGCATGCACGATGGTCGTGCCAGGGTTAGAAGGCGACGTGGTGAAAGGAAGAATCCACAGTTTTTTGTTGAAAGACATGTTCATCACACTGTTGGAGTTATGGTTTGGGGTGCTATAGCTTATGGTTCCAGGTCACCTTTAATATTCATCAGAGGTAACATGAACGCGCAGCGTTATATAGACGGAGTTCTAGAACCCCATCTTATACCCTATCTTGACACCCTGGCAGATCCAACTTTCCAACAAGATAATGCCCGACCACATGTTGCAAGAGTCACAATAGACTTCTTTCAACATAATGATGTCACATTGTTACCATGGCCACCAAGATCTCCCGAGTTATCCCCAATTGAGCACGTGTGGGATATGATGGGTAGGAGATTGCTCAATTTGCAACGTCCTCCTCAGACTCTAGAAGCACTTCGAGAGGAGTTGGTGGTTGCCTGGAATGAGATACCACAGGAGGACATTGACCACCTGATCAGAAGCATGCCTAGGCGCGTTGGAGAATGCGTAGCACATCAGGGTGCATCCACACATTATTAAAGGTCAAAGGGCTTTAAAGCAGTGCAATCATTTTGAAATTTTAATCATTTACTTATTATGCTTTATTAAGTACTTATACAAAATTTTATTAAAATAAAACCATTTAAACTGGGTGTTCGGATTTATATGTCACTTAGTATATACTGTACTGTACTGTACTGACCCTTCATAGAGTTACATGTTATATAAGCCCAACACAAATCGAGGTTACTTACTTATGGGAGAGGCTAGGATTGATATTCATACCTTTCTCTAAGAAAGATTTCCACTCACACCTTCATTTGGAAGCGTCTTCTTGATTTATCAGCAACCTGTAACCTAGGTTATTTCTGTCTGTGCAATATTGTGGTTCCAAAGTGCCAAGTGAACAGCTGGTTTCTGGTACGCGCCTTTACTTATTTCCCGCTTTGGGTTTAGGTTTAACCATCATTGTTAATAGTATTTAGATAAAATTTTTTTCTGGTAAATAAATGCGGCTTTTGTTTTTCGAATCGAATTTCTCGTGGACCCTGATAAAGAACTACCAATTCAGAAATGTTACGCATACTACTCATCTATTCAAGTGGTTTTTTTTAAACCTCACAATCAACACAGGTATTCTGCAAGGATCTCTTTTCGCTCAAACGTTGATTAACACTTAGCCGATGTTAAAGCTACAATGATTCTGAACACCCTGTTGCCATTTTATCGTGTGTACACCCTTTTTTTGAAATCAAATATTATACGTATGTCATTATACATACATGGATGTATGAATCGTAAAAGGACTTGTTAAATCTTTGTGATATGTTGTCACCTGTCAGCAGTATGAAATATTCCGAATAAGTTGATCCTGGAACATGTCGATCTTTGTTTATAAATATTAATGTATGAATGTTGTACATGTATGCGAGGATATAATTTGAATAGTAAAAGTATGTAGTCGTATGTACAATTTCAGCCTTTGAGGCTACTTCAGTGAAGAAAAATGCTTGCTGGATTTTAACACTGTTGATCTTCTTTTATTTTATACGTATACGCAATATCAAAAATGAAGATTTGATCACATTTTAGAACATCTAGCATTTTATTGGTGGCAAGTGTCGAGTTCATCCGTCAAGCATCATAATCACAAGGTGAGATGTTCTTTTCACTTCCTCACTGGCGAGGAAGTATTGTAATAACGAAAAATTTCTAGAATGAGATATTCTGTCTTAGATGTCGTTATGACGTGTACATCTTGAAAAACCACGTCACTCATTTTCGTCTGTCTGTCCGCCAATCCTTGACCCTGCTATAACTTGGAAGGTACCGGTCAGGTTTTGATGAATTTTAACACGAGGGTACTACAATGAAAGACATAAAAAAGCTCTGTGAGTCATTAAGATATATATGAAAACATTTATAAATCAAGAATATTTATATCTGAGAGGTTATAGTATCATTTCAGGACTAGAATATTTTTTTAGTTTTTCTTGAGTAGCACTGCATCCGTGTGTTTTAGTATATCTACTGATACGTTATAATAGTGAATTCCGGCATACCTGGGGGACTTCTTGGAAAACATGTGAGAGAAATTGTCAACATAAAGGTTTATTCTACTTCTAGTAAATTCTGCTTAATTTATATGTTACCGGCAATCTGTATAATCTGGTATTCTATACAATACAATACCTAGGTAATGTATATAATACCTAAAACGTGTAAGTAATGTATGAAATATTATTAGTAAGCAAAGAAAATTACATTATGTTAATTATAGCCAGAATAATTTTTAGTTTCACATTAATTTTACTCTAGTAACAGAAAGGTGCTTTTTTGTTCCCTTCTCATAAACTTATTTTTACGGAGCTCTCTAATTGTTAATTTTAATAAAGTTGATTTTAAGTGATATAACTTGTTTCATTTGCCCGTCGTTTTATAGGTATACCTGTTAACATTGATAAATTTAGACCAAGATCTATTTACAGCAGGTACTCTTATATCCCTAATCCCTAGGAATTATATTCATTACATAGGTAAAGTATCCGATGGATAATGATATTCACAATATTCCATAGTTTACCTGGTTAAGTCAGGTATTCTATATATTACCTAGGTTTTGTAGAGAATACCTGAATTTTACAGAATGCCGGTAACATAACGATTTTAAAAAGATATTCCCACAATCGTTAATAAATGATTCTCGATAAGTGCATTGCGACGTGGCTCAACTGTTCCTAGGTCGAAAATCAAACGCACAATTCTTTTTTAGATGATAAGAACTCGAGACCATTAAGGAGCTTGTCCCCACGAGATCATGTTGTATGAAATAGTAAACATAGGAATAATATTAGGTCAACAAAACATTGCGGGAATGCAATGTGCCTAAAGCAAAGTATGCGTATTTAATTTATTGCAAATTACGTCAATATAAGGAACCGATCAAAGCTTACTATCAACCTCTGGCATTCAAAGAAATTTGCAGTATCAGCAGAATCGATATTATATCTGTCAAGGGATAGTTGTACGCCTACTTCCTTTTGGTACTGCCCAACTGGGTAAAAATAGTTTTGCGTTGATTAATAATTAAACGGTTAACAGAGCTGTTCTGTGACAGATTTGTGAGATGGGAGATCGTTCATGTATAGCGATAATAGGAGTGGACCTAGCGCCTAAATTAATTTCTCTAATATCTGCAATTCCATCGCCAATTTTCATCACAAGTTCTATATTTTTTATTGTATTTCTGTTAATTTATTAATTTTAACTGCTGGGAAGCTAATCTATTTTATCTGCTGTTGTTAGCCTATGTCCATTTTAAAATATTTAATTTAAGCTATTGTTTGTTGTTGCTTGTCATTTTACTGTTTGTTTTTTTATGTATATACTTTTAAATTGTTTGTTGACGAACCCTATACATGTTTTATACATGTCTAATGGGTAATAAATATTATTATTTGTGATAAATGAGTAATGATGATGATACCTGTCGGACACCTGAACGACCGTAGATGTGTCTGCTTCAAATGTTGAGGAATAATTGAGCGATCTAGGCGATGATGGGTATATCCGTGTGCAAAGCGTGTTGGGTTTTCACTTGCTGAGTGGTCGGTACTGTTGGTACGGCCTTAGGCTAGATCGCAATGTTGTCAAATCTGTGGGGGCTATGAACTAGTTGTACGATACTGTTTGGCTGACATGATCCATTTAATTGCTTTGTTAAACACGTTCGTAGCCAATTTGTGCTGAACGTAATCCTGCATGAATTGATGGCAGCGTTACGCAGGAAGTACCTACAGAGTCAACCTACTCGACGCCATTTTCTCAATTCTCAATACTATTCGGTGCACCGTAGATTTGTTGGTAACCGGCATTGTTTAAACTTTAGCCCCGAGACAAGGAATTCCTGCCTCACGATGAACGTTTTTCCAAACTACTTTACAGCAGCAGCGCCTTTAGATTTACATGAACCCGAATTCGCGTAAAAAATAGCAGGCGTGCACTCGACTACGCTTTCTTTATTGTTTGCAAATTGCTGTGCGCTACAGCCGGAAAAGACTGAGCCGTTATTTGTTAATTGCTCGCAGGGTACTTTCTAATCGCGTTGGGATTTCATTTAACTAGATCCTTGGGACCGCAGGCTCTGGAGAGCAGAAGCCTAGCAGGTCCATCTCGCAAGCCTAAAGCCTGGTACTTCTAGACTTTTCAAAAGCTTTTGATACCATTAATCATGAATTGTGGGTAGCTAAACTTCAGTACTATGGCTTTACTAAGGAAGCATGTTTGCTTTTAAAATCATATTTGACAGGAAGGCATCAATCGATTCTATCAAATGACACATTTTCAGACAAAGAGGAGATTCTATTGGGAGTTCCTCAGGGATCAATATTGGGCCCCTTGTTATTTTTAATTTATACATCTGATATCCTTACGTCTTTAAAGTTTTGTAAAGTTCAGGCCTTCGCGGATGACACCCAGGTTTATTGTTTTTTTGATATCGAGGATTACAAATATTATGAAAATTGTATAAATGAGGACATTAACACCTTAAACAATCTCTCAGGTCACAACTCAAAACTGAATCCGGAAAAATTACATGTAATGATTTTTGGTAACAAATCTAAGACTGAGTTTTTGAAAGCTAATCTCAATATAATGACTAATAATTCAAAATTGAATCTTGTTGAAAGTACAAAAAATCTCGGTATAGTTTTAGATTCTCAGCTTAGATTTAAAGATCACCTAAAAAATCTTATGCAAACATAATTTTGTCTCTGGGTTTTGCTTAGATCAGGCAAGTAGAGGTCGGATTCAGAAGGTGCAAAATGCGTGCCTCAGGTTTATCGTTTATCTATGGTCTGCGTAGGATTGATCATATATCTCATTTGTATAAAGAAATTAAATGGCTTAAAACGAATGAGCGTCGCACTCTGCATTTTTCTAGTTTTTTATTAAAAATTATAAACACTCCAGGTTCACCTGATTCTATAAGAAAACGCTTAATTTTCCGACATTCTGTTCATGATATAAATGTAAGATATTTAAAAAAATTAACTATGCCGCTTCATAGTAGTGCATTGTTTTAACGATCATTCTCATACAATGCTGTTGAACAATTTAATTCAATTCCCAACCAGTTCCTTAATCTTTCTCTTTCAAGTTTCAAAATACAATATAAGAAATATTTGCTAAATACAGATCTGAAAAAACTTTTTTTGAATAGAGATTAAAGTTTATAATATAGGTATATAAGTAGAAAAAATATGTCAAGCAAATTTTGTAGTAACCAGTAACCAAATTTTATAGTGACCAGTATTAATTAATATCTTTTTGAAATTTTAATTTAGTTTCAGTCCATTTAGTCTTAACACGGGATTATTATTATGGTATGTATTGTTGTTTGAAGACTTATTACTATTATTATTTTTTTTCTTATTTTGGTGCAGTAGAGTAGATTTAAGCTAGACTTGCGCCAATATTAGGCAATGTATTCTATATTTTTATTCTAAATTACCTTTGCAAAAAGATTATTTGTTGTATCCAATAAAGTCATTTATTATTATTAAGTTGGACCCCTATGAGTTGCATAACCCTGTTCACTATTCCTTTAAGATCTCTTTTCAAGCTTCAATAATAGCCGAAACTTTGTCGTTAAGGAATTGAAAATTAAGTATTCATTGATTGATAATTTTTATTAGGGATCTTGTTTTGGAACCTGTTTTTCAAATCAGGGTTATCTAAGGCTCTTGGGAATCATTTTTGACAATGGTATTTAACTATCGTTTATAAAAGTGCAAAGTGATATTTGACATCGCAGAGTAAATGTCACACACTCTCTAATGTACATAGTTTTAGCTCCTCATATTTTTTAAAATAATAACAAAAGGGCGGTTTGATTTTATTATTATTTTATTATAACAAAATAGAAATGAGCAGAGTACAATACTATAGCTCATGTACAAAAGGAAAACGTAGGCTACGAATGAGTAGCGTAAAATACATAAAAATGAAACAAAAAGTTCGTAGCTATAAAGTTTGTTCACTGTTCCACCTATTGCAATACACTTTGAAGTTATTGACTTGCGTAGCATTAACCACACTTTCTGGTAACCTGTTCCAACTATTAACTATGCGAGTGGAGAGAAACGACTGTCGAATTGTTCTAAACCTTATGCAGCTTCAATTTATGACCGCGGAGATTGCTGTGAGACAGTTGGGATAGGTGCTTCAGGTTGGTGGCAACTCGATTCGAACTTCATAGCTGGGTCTACGAGCTCCAAACGGAATCCGAGTTGCTCGACGCTGTACTGCTTCGAGGATATTTTTGTCGCGCACAACCACAGTTTCCCATACAGGGCCAGCAGATTCAAGAACTACCCTTAGACATTTCTTGTCAATGAAGGCGCAAGTGTTGACGTCGGATCCTTTGAAAGAAGACATCTCCAACATGTCTAGAATCTATTTCGCTTTGGTTGTTACGTGGTGTACATGCTCTGACCAGGATAAACGATCGTTGACTACAACATTTATAATTTTTATCAACAACTTAAATAAATCCTTTAAATACGCAAATTGTCTATTATACGCCGATGACTTGAAAATATTCCATACAGTGAGAGACATTAATGACTGTAAAGAAATCCAAAGTGATATAGATACTTTTGTCAATTTTTGTGACAATAATGATTTGTTTCTAAATGCTGATAAATGTACTTTTATTAGACTCTCCCGGAACAAATCTCTCATAGAATACCGCTACCAAATCAAAAATACACCTTTGAAGGAAACGGATATAGTGAAGGACCTGGGAGTCCTCCTAGATGCAAAAATGACTTTCCAACCACACATAGAAAACTTGATTTGCGAATCAAACAAGATGCTGCGATTTATCTGTAGAATCTGCAGGGATTTTAAGAGTGCAAGAGCCATGACATCCCAATATTATGCATATATTTATAACAAGTTGAACTTTGCTTCCGTTATATGGAACCCTCAGTATATTACATACATAAATCGAATTGAAAGTGTAAAAATAGATTCCTGAAGAGATTAAGTTTTAAAATCGGCAATCCGGTACGTGACGGAAACTATGATCATATTAGACAGCATTTCAATATCATGACCTTAAAAAGTAGAAGAATGATGTCCGACGTGTGTCTTATATACAAAATATTCAACAATTTTGGCTGTCCCTATTTGCTTTCAAAAATAAATATTAATGTGCCAGATAGAAACTACCGCCATTCCAAGTTTTTCAGGATTCCCTTCTGTAGAACGAATTTAGGAGTCAACTCACCTGTAATTAGGGCCCAGAGGGTATTTATCGATACCTCTATAAATTTGGACATTTTTGTGGTTAATTTTAACAAGTTTAAAACAACGGTAAGGAGGCAGCTTACATAGGATAGTATCATACTATCTAATTGTTTGTTTGCTGTGATACTGTTGTCAACCATTAATACGTTTATGTACTTTTATACAGTACTTTTTATGTTTTGTTATCAAAGCTGCCTAGTAACGTGCTCTGTGTTTGTGTTTTTTGGTGACTAGTGCGATTCATGGAATAGTGTAATTGATACATGCTAATTTTTAAAAAAATTAAATTTTAAATTTATATCGTTTTATAGTAGTTGCTATATCATCATCACATATAGTAGGCTTGTGTTACAGATTTTCATATCTTCTGGATTTTGTAATCAATGTATCTTTTATTTTATTACTATAGCAAGCAGCGGGTGCTGTCTTTGGAATTCACATTCTGTTGCACCCCAAACATGAGTAAATAAATAAATAAATAAATAAATAAACACTAGTGACCGCTTTGATGGTGCGATCAGAGATCTTGGTCAGTTTATTACGTCAAAATATGCCAGTTTCACTTTTACTGATGTCCATGAACGAAGTTGGCTATTTTTTTTTCTCTAACAAAGAATATAATAACAGGCCTCCAGCATGAGAACAAGCGGTAGCGATATCTAGTAGTCATCTCATGTTAATCAACGGCATATATCATTTTTATACTATCAACAAGATAGGATCAATTATGGAGGCTTTTTGAGCGCGTTGGCTTGATAAAGATCGACAATCAATTACACACGGCACAGAAAATATCACAAAGCTGGTTTTGATTAAAAGTTTTAAGGCGCTCCATACACTAGATGTCATCCTTGAAAAGCCCCAAACTATATAACTGCTTGTCATCTGAGTATAACGAATCCAGCCTAAAAAACTCTTAAAAAAGGTGACTTAACCCATTTATGCCTAATGTACTATGAATAGTACAGACTAAACTTGTTTGTTCCTGTAGATATCTGTACGATTTGGTTAAATTGAATAGCTCCCGGCGACAGTTTCCGGGTGGATCTCGTACAGTACGGAGTAATTTGGGTATTGTGCAATATTTTGTATGTGAAATCAGTTTTGGTATATTGGAAAATAGAAGATGAATGAATATGGCGTGCGCTTTGCAAAGTAAGTAGGTTTTTTATGACATAAAATAAAAAAAAGTTTATTTTTATGAAAATATTATTTCCTTAGTTGCGGCTTCTAGATTTTATGATTTTATGATGTGTTTCATTTATGCTTTGTTTGTGAGGTAGATATTTAGTACATCAGGAAAAAAAGGGGTCTACGAATATGTTCATAGCCAAAACAAAAATAAAATGGTTTTAGGTAAATTATTTTTGAATAAGTAATTATTTTGAGAAGGAACATTTGTTTCAGAGGTTTTTCTTTGCATGAGGCGCTAGCAATGATAGAAGATGACGACATTGAAGCTGAGTCTATCACTTTGTTACCTCTCACTAATGCATGCGGTAACATAACCGACGAGGATTCTGGAGGCAAAAAAAGACTGGATATCAACAACTTGCCAGGAAGCTTAATGCAAGCTGAGGTCGAAGTAAATAAGAATCAAAACGTGGATATGTGGAGTTCAGAAGATGAAATACCACTCAGTGAAATCAGGGGTAATAATCGCAAGGAAGTGAAAAAGAAGAAAACATATAATTACGTAAAAGAAGATTTGCCAAGAAATGAGTATGCGTTTCCAATAAACAACGAAAATCAAAATGAACAAGAGCAGTCCCAAACCGAGATATTTTTTAGTTATTTTGATGACGAAATTTTGAACATAATAATTGAGGAGACAAATCGGTATGCTCAACAGAAAAACAGGAATATTATGGTTACCAAATCTGAAATCAAATGTTTTCTAGGCATATTATTGTTGAGTGGCACAGTAGTGTATCTCGCAGAAGGACGTATTGGGAAAAATCCAGTGATTCACACAACTCACGTGTTTCTGAAGCTATTTCTCGCGATAAATTTGAATTTATAACGTCTCACATTCACTTCCTAAACAATGAAGCTCTGGATGCAAATGATAAATTTGCTAAACTAAGGCGTCTTTTCAATCACCTAAATAAAACATTTTTGGAATACGCAGTACCAGAAGAGCATCATTGTATGGGTGAGGCAATGGTTTCATACGACGGGCGACATGGTTGTAAACAGTATATCCACGGGAAGGCAATACGTTATGGGTTCAAATTTTGGGTTGGCGCTACTACTCTTGGTTACATCTTATGGTTTGAACCTTATCATGGTGCTTCGAAGTATGTGAACGCGGCTTACAAATCTTTAGGTGTTGGCGCATCAGTTGTATTGAGCTATGCTAATAGGCTAAAAAGCAAATGGGCAAATCTTAGGTTTCATTTTGTATTTGATAATTTTTGTTCTTCGCCAGCTTTGTTTGAAAGCTTGACTGAAAAAGGCATATGTGGTACAGGAACAATTCGTGAAAATCGTATACCCATGTCAATTCAAAACTTATGAAAAAGGAACAACGTGGAGTGTTTGATTATACCAAAGTAAAAGATAAAAACTTAATTTTTGTAAAATGGAATGACAACATTATTGTAACTTTTGGGTCTACAGCGATTGGAATCGAACCAGTAAATTCAGTAAAGCGGTATTCTCAAAAAGAAAAAAAGTTTGTGTATGTAGATCAGCCCCAAGTTGTCAAGCTGTATAATAAATGTATGGGCGGGGTGGATATGTCAGACCAGAATATAGCTCAATACAGAGTACAAATCCGAGGCAAAAAATGGTATTTCTCGTTGATCTCTCAATGTGTAGATATGCCCCTGATAAACGCCTGGCATATTTATAAAAAGAGAGGAAATAACGTGGATCAATTACAATTTAGAAGAAGTGTAGCTACAACTATCTTGACACAAAATAAGTAGCCTTATACGTACCAGCAAGGTAAATCAAGAAACTTTGGTGACATAAGGTATGAGCGCCTAGATCATTTAGTCATTCCACAAGGCAAACAAACAAGGTGTGCACGACTACTAGATGTAGAAAATGTGATGTCGGCCTTCACGTGAAATGTTTTGTTCAATATCATACTCTTTAAAATTTGCAATATTTGTACTATTTTCAATATTTTTTTATTATTATTCTTATAGCTGTCTTTATTCCTAATGTACTATGTATAGTACATCCTAAAAAACTAACTGTTTATGTATTTTTTTTTTTAGAATAAATTGAAAATACCTCCAAAGTGTCGTCTTTTAATAAGGTTTTTGAAAAAATAATAAAAAAAAATTTGTTTGCAACTCTTTAGGTATAAATGGGTTAAAGCAATCCGATGGCTAGGATTCAACTTTACGCATGTCTACAGGTAATTGATTGATTCCTTTCTCTGTAAAGTCGAATATTTTGTGCTTTTCTCCTTTGATCTGTGCCATATTAACTTTATGTACTTTTTTCTTTTCCTATGAGGTCTATTATTTTGTAATTTTGTGACAAATAAAGGCCATTTATTATTATGATTATTATTAATATTTTGTGGCCTGTTTACGTCGAAATAAGGCTTGTTCACCGTTATTCAATTGATGATGACAGGACAGTGGAATTTAAAACGATTGGTTTGTTATTCGGAGTTCCAGAGTCAATTCTGCAAATGAGTTGGAAAGACGACTGGTCATTGAAGAAGTTCCTTGCCTCCTAGAGGAGCTTTGAAGTTGATTTCCTCTCCCGCCATAAGATATCCGTCGTGACTGACGGGTACTCCTTCATCCCGCAATGTCAACGCGGGTGTTCCCCAGAGAACGGTATTGGCTCCAACATTAGTTCTATTACATCTTGACCTGTACACACAAAAAAGAGTGATCTTGATTCAAGAATAACTATCATCAATTGACTTCGATATGTATCTAAGACATATACAGGGTTTGTCCGGAAAGAAATAGGACTCATTTTCTTCCGCATGACTGTACTTCGGAGCGTGCGCGCCCCGACTGGATTCGGTAGAGGGCGTTCCTAGCTAACGAATGAGCGGCAGGTCAGTTGTCTCCGAGCACTTGGAGAGTCAGGGCAGGCATTTTCGCGCGACGTGTTTCTGTGAGTGGTGCAAGCCAAAAATTCAGCGTTCGTTAGAGCAGAGGTACGCGATTAAATTCTGTGTGAAACTCGGTAAATCTGCGTCAGAGACGTTTGATATGATCAAGCAGGCTTACTCAGGTGTTGCTTTAGCAAGAAGTGCTGATGAAGACCTTCGACTTCGACAAACACCGATAATGTGACTCGTGTGCGCAAAGTTTTGAACTCAGACCGTCGACTAAGTATTCGTTTAATTGCCCAGAAGTTAAATTTACCAAAATCTGCGGTTCATGACATTGTGACACAGCATTTGAACATGTGCAAGGTGTGCTCGAAGATGGTCCCGAAAGTGCTCACTGACGACCAGAAATTGCGGCGAGTGGAAGTGTGCCAAGAAAATTTGAACATGTGTGAAAGTGACCCCCATTTTTTGAATAACGTAATCACAGGTGACGAGTCGTGGATCTTTGAGTATGATCCCGAGACAAAGAGGCAATCTTCCGAGTGGCACACGACGGCGTCTCCTCGCCCAAAAAAGGGAAGAATGGGCAAATCCAAAGTGAAAACGATGCTCATTGTCTTTTTTGACATCAAAGGCATCGTCCACCATGAATTTGTTCCTCCTGGACAAACAGTCAACGCCAAGTTTTACGTGGAAGTGCTCAGGAGACTCAAACGAAGGGTCAGTCGGGTCCGATAAGACATCACAGCCGACTGGAAGTTGCACCACGACAACGCCCCGACTCACACCGCCTTTCTTGTGAAAAGCTACCTGACCAAGGCCGGCATCCCAACGCTTCCGCAGCCGCCCTACAGCCCAGATGTGGCCCCCCGGACTATTTTTGTTTCCTCGCCTGAAAAGGCCGATGAAAGGCAAGCATTTTAAGACGACAGAGGGGATCCAAGCAGCATGCTCTCAAGACTATTCCTGAGAATGCCTTCCGTGCCTCTTTCAATGCTTGGAAATCGCGCTGGCAGCGCTGCATCGACGCAGACGGAGCCTATTTTGAAAGTTTTTAAAGAATTGTAACGATTGGCTCAAGAAATTTTTTTTAAATCGACTCAGTCCTATTACTTTCCGGACAAACCCTGTATGTTTGAATTAAGGTTAATTTCTCAATTGTAAGTGCTACTTTTCTTTAAAACAACGAAATTATCTCATTTGAAGTAGCTGTGATCTTGAATCAATGTCATAATTCCATAGTAACTCATGCTCTTGAATCAACAGCACTGTTTTTGTGTGTACAATCAATCTCATCCACAGCTTTGCGGATGACAGCACTCTACATGCAGGTATTCAGTGTGGCAAGCAGTTCTCAGAACTGGTCCCTAAGATGTCGAGATTGTGCAACAACCTGCCTGAGGAGACATTTCCCAGTTCTACTAACCCCAGGCAGTTCAAAAATGGGATTCAGAAATGTCTAAGCTTTTTATAGTCGTCGCGGTTCCTCAGTATTTAGGTTTGTGCCTATGATGTTGCATCAGAACAAAAAACTTAGTCGAAAGATTTTTTCCACATGATTTCATTTGAAAGAGAAATGCCTGAGCTTTCATTCAAAATATTTCATAAGCATAATAGCGATGGTGTGAAATTATATATTAGTTTTTTGGTTATGATGTGACAATTGAGTACATAGTGGGTGGAACGCTTTACAAATTGTTTCTTTTTGAGATAATCTAATGACGAGACCAGAGATGAGAACCATTCTTCACAATCATAATCAATTCAGTTCCTACGTGTACACAATTTCGAAAAGAACACTAATTAGAGGATATAAATCTTAAATTCAGAACAATATAAATATTTAGATTGGTGCGCATTGGCCATTAACATACAATAATTAAGAGATAATTTGAGAGCGCGGTGAATTAAGAGGTCATTTAAATGGAGAGAACGGTTTGATGGAACCGATACCGAATTTATGGTTGGATAATAAACATTCGGCACCGATTTTTTACGATGCCGTTTCACAGATTTTTATTTGCTTTCCAATAACCCATAAAAATGCTCTCACGCTTCTGAATGTCTTCGACTTTGTAGCTGCTACGAGGACCACTTAAGGTGGCACGTCCCTTTTTTTAGTTTTTTTTTCAACTGCCCGTTTGCAGCAGTATTATAATTTCTTTTCGTCTGATAATTTCATGGTGTATATAGAGATGACTATAAAACAATGTTTTCATTTTTTATTTTTGGGTCAAAAGATGCATTTTTTGTGCATTTTCTCTTCAATCGGAACCTGTAAACAAATATAAGTACAGATCTGTAATTGTGTGTGAATATTCTTTTTTTATGGAAGAATAAAACGAGTGATTACTTTTGTTCTTATCAATTTTCCTTTTAGAAAAATCTTTGCTTTTCTTGAAAACTCAACTTGCTGTGAGACGAGGATACAAGAAAATCAAAGATTTTTCGAAAAAGAGGAATATTCACACACAATTTCATTGCTGTGCTTATATTTGTTAAGAAGTTCCGATTGGGTGAAGAATGCACAATAAAATGTACAAAAATTTCATTTTTTGACAAAAAAAAGAAAACGTTTTTTATTCATCTCTATATACACCATGAAATTATCAGATGAAAAGGAGTTAAAATACAAACAGGAAGTTGAAAATCTAAAAAAGGGACGTGCCACCTTAAAGTCGCTCCACACTCAGGCGAGAATCTTGCCGATAATCTCGGCAAGAATATCAGCGAACATCTCGGCGAGAACTTCTTTGGTCCACACTCGCAAGGTTTTCAATAGAGTTCTCGTGCTCGATGAAGATGGACACAGAATTAAATGTCGTCGGCACCAACACCATATTTTTCCGATTTCTTGACTTTATTTTTATACATTCTCTAGCTGGCTAATAACGTTTTTTTTTGCTTTTTAATTATCTAGTGGGTAATTCTATCAAGGTACTAATACGTTCCCACACCTTTTAGTTTATTTTTATATTTTATTAAATTTGTATTCCACAAACTCGGTTCTGCTTCAAAATATTCTAGGAATGACATTTTGCCTAGTTTTTCGGGCATAACATTTTTGCTATTAGTCGGATCTTTTTGCGCGTGGTCTCATTTTTTAGGTCTCCTAAGTACCTAAAAATCTTATAAAAAAAGTTTTTTCGTTCTTGTCAAGACTTTGCATCCCAAAACACACGTTTCCTCATTCTTTTCCACAAAAATTGGCGTACCCATGTTTTAAATACCTCCCTTGAACAACTTGCACCAATAAAACCAGACTCTACAACTATTTCGGGGAAATTTACTAATATACTAAGTGACATATAAATCCGAACACCCAGTTTAAACGGTTTTATTCTAATAAAATTCTGTATAAGTACTTAATGAAGCATAATAAGTAAATGATAAAAATTTCAAAATGATTGCACTGCTTTAAAGCCCTTTGACCTTTAATAATATGTGGATGCACCCTGATGTGCTACGCATTCTCCAACGCGCCTAGGCATGCTTGTGATCAGGTGGTCAATGTCCTCCTGTGGTATCTCATTCCAGGCAACCACCAACTCTTCTGGAAGTGCTTCTAGAGTCTGAGGAGGACGTTGCAAATTGAGCAATCTCCTACCCATCATATCCCACACGAGCTCAATTGGGGATAAGTCCGGAGATCTTGGTGGCCATGGTAACAATGTGACATCATTATGTTGAAAGAAGTCTATTGTGACTCTTGCAACATGTGGTCGGTCATTATCTTGTTGGAAAGTTGGATCTGTCAGGGTGTCAAGATAGGGTAAAAGATGGGGTTCTAGAACTTCGTGGATATAACGCTGCGCGTTCATGTTACCTCTGATGAGGATTAAAGGTGACCTGGAACCATAAGCTATAGCACCCCAAACCATAACTCCAACAGTGTGATGAACATGTCTTTCAACAAAAAACTGCGGATTCCTCCTTTCACCACGTCGCCTTATAACCCTGGCACGACCATCGTGCATGCCTAAACAAAATCGAGTGACCGTTGTCTGCACCACTCAAAGCGATTACGTCGGTGTTCTCGAGTTAAAGACCCAGTGTGGCCGGCATGAAAACAAGCCAAAACTTCTCATTCGTCGGTAACCACTTCGCATGCCAATAGGTCTTCCGTGTTCTGCAAACCGTTCATTTGCAATGGACCTGGTAGTGGAGAAACGGTCCCTTAAGGCCAATAATCTTAGGCGGCGATCTTCACGGTCTGATGTTCTACGGTGGCGTCCACTGCCCCTTGCTTTTTGCGTACGGCCTTCTCGAAGCCATGCCTGACAACACCTAACCACAGTGTCTACACTTCTTTGCACTCTAACTGCTATTGCCCAAAAAGAAGGTCCAGCTTCCCGAAGTTCATTATACGGCTCCTATTAAACTCACTAAGTTGACGAAATCGTACAGGTCTCCGTACTCTAGGCATCGTAACCGATCGTAAAGGATGTCAAGAACCAAAATCCGCCAACGTTGATTCTTTACTGCGGCTGAAATATTCATTTTTAGAGCGTTAGTGAATTAAAAAACAGCAGTATAAAAACCGGAATGTCCAACTGATAAGGCTGAAAATTTTTTCACTTGTTATTTACAGTAAGATAAATACATTCACCAACTTTTATTAAAATAAAACCATTTAAACTGGGTGTTCGGATTTATATGTCACTTAGTATATGTTGTATAAAAATATTCTGCATTCTCCATTCTCCGACAGCAAACTATGTACAGGTATTTTTAATTTTTAAACATGATTCTTATCAGTTGGTAATTTGAATTATAGATATTCCTTTCCTATACATATGCATAGAAAGTACTGTGATCGTAAAAATTGTCAAATTTTAAGTAAAATCACAGCCGACGTCAACTACGAGCCGTGATGAAAGAAAGGCAACACCGCGCTCGGACGGCATGGTAGTGCTACCTGTGAACGTCGGCCGCCAGCGGCTGTGTGCTCCGTCTCCGTGTAACGTTCAAGAACTAAATTTACTTTTGGAAAAGAGGACAGTTCGATTCGATACAAATCGTCTAAATATGAAATAGCTCTAAAAAATTTAAAAATACGAAATATACGTGATATATGTGAGTCGCTAATGCAGTTAACCTAATTAAAAGTATTTAGTTTACGTTTTTTGGTGTCAGCACACTGTGTTCCAACAGGCCCAGCTTGCAAACGTGGAGTTACCTGTTTGTTTTTAATACATTTACTTTCAGTGTTACTGTTATTTTTCAATTTTACATAATCATTCAAAATTATGTTTGAAAAATAGACAAAAGCTTAGATAAAATATCTGCATAATTGCGGCCACAGATGCAAGTTAAAGAAAATTCACTGTATATAAAGTTAGACTGAATGGTGAGCAAGGTTAACTGACACAAAATAAATTTTTGATTATTGCTTTTCAAGAAGAAAATTTCCAATCTATCTACATTAATAATAGATTCAAAAATGGCATACATATGGTAGAATATGATTGGTACATAACTGGTTGGAATTGACAGTCCTCCTCTTTGCAAATGATCAAAATAAACATTTGTTGTTAATGAACCTTTTTCTTTACCTATTAGCGATTTGCATACCTCGCAGTTTAGGTTTTTAGAGATAGCGTGTGAAGCATATCCAGATATATAAGTCTTAGTACTATCCTCTATGTCACATTTGTCTCAAATACTTCATTGAATATATCCAAAACTTCAGGATTTTGTTTGGTATCCAAGAAATCAAAATTTTCTTGAGTGTCTAAGCAGTTTTGGAACCTTATTTTAATTTCTGCTAAAAACAATGACGATTTCTTTTCATTGAAAATATGCTTCAGCCGTATTTTCTTTTTAGCATTTAAAATTTCATCATATGACACATTGTAATTGCAGCCACATAAAAGTCTATAATTGCCAAAGCGTTTTTCTAAATTATCAGTGGTGAATTTTCCAGGCAATACATACTCAATGTCAAATTGATTAAATGAATATTCAATTATATTAAATAGAGTCAGCGTGCTTTGATATAGAGCTGTATACGTTTCTGGTGTCAGGTGTCCATTATTATTCTCTAGATTATGCCATTTTTCTAACCATATCAGGAATTGTACTCTATAATCATATTTATTGGTAATAGGCTTACAAAATTCGTTTCGCTTCAATTCTCCTTTTATTACACTTGTATTACTGACAATATCCCACCAATTTCTGATTATTTCCAAAAAGTGTGCAGCATCATTAAACTTTAACTCTTTCATAGCAGCTATTCTTGAGTGATGGAATAAATTATCTACAAAATTTACATTTTGCCTTTCAAATGAATTTGGATGCAATGTTTTATAATTTAATTTATATGCTTTCTTAACTACAGCTTCTTTTTCCAATTGATATACAGCACGAATTTTTTCAAATTTAGCATACTGAATAATATCATTATTGTCAAAATTAGGATATACAGTTTTGTCTAAGTTTTTTAAATTAATCCAATTATTTCTGATACTCTTGAAAATATGCACAACATCATAAGTTAAATATATGTTCTTATCAGGATTATGTGGATTTGGAATAGAATAATTTTCTGATGAATCCTTTGCTAATTTCCTGAACATTGCTCTATTAATTCGGTGATTATCAGTAACAACACAAATAACTTCAAATCCACATTTTTGAACTAAATTTATCACATCTTCAACCAAAGGTGTCATTTCATCACCTGTTAGATTTGAAACTGGTAGTAATTTGATAATTTCTGTTACGTTTCCAAATGCTGAAGATAGCATGAAGGCTAAAACAGTTTTAGCCATGTCATTTTTATTTGAGGCATACCCAACAATGTTTTGTGAGCGATAGTCCAGCCTAGATGTTATATAAATTTCATCGATCATCAAAATTACATTTTTTTCTCTTGGAGCTAATTTAATTGCTATATTCGAAAGGTAGTGTTCATTATTCCTATCATTTTTTGGAGGTATATCCATACTTGAGGAGATATGTTGTAAGTATCGCTTACTTGGCAAAATAAGAAATCTTTTAATTAAATTATAAGTTGATGATGAGTGGTTATAAAACGTAAAAGCCATTATTATTGAAAGTGATGCATATCTGTTTTTCCTGTTTTGAATTTGTCTCAGCTGATCAGCAATAATCTCTAGATTTTTTGTATATGTAAACATAACTGAGTCATTATTAATTATGGAAATCGCTGTCAAGTTGTTCCAATGCAATCATGATGCAAACTTCAACAGAGTTTTTGTGTTGGTTCTCAGAAAAATATAAAAAATACCTATTTAGCAGGTTTTCTAATTGGGACCATCTGGTAATTTTGAGATCATATGGCAAAACCCACTTCAAGTCACTAAAAGAAAGCTTACATCCTTTATGAACAACCTGAACTTCCATCTGACCATCAACTATAATCTGTGTATTCAAAGTTAAGATATCATTTTCAAAATCCAATTTATAAAAATATAGCTTTCCATCAGATAATTTATTATTCCATTTCTGTGAGGCTATAATTTTTGAAAATGAAGAATGTAATTCTTGAAAGTCTTTGATCTTATCCATATCATCGAAATTCTGGATAGCTTTTTCATGTTTCTCAATTAATTTTTGTTTTCTTTGCATTGGGTCAGTTCTTTTGGGTGCTTCAGTTTTTGAAAGATATGATGGCAAGTTTGGGAAAATGGAGGGAACAGCATTTTCTTTTAATTTTGGATATTTCAAAGGTATTATTTTGGACTGTTCCATCCGCCTAAACTATATTTTCTGTCCTGATGATATCCGATTCTCTAAAATGACGACTGCACACAGCTGAATATTTTGAAGGTGTCCAATTTTTTCTGGGAATTGCCATAAGCCATTTGTTTTTCAGACTTTCGGTACTTGTGAAGCGAAAAGTTGAAACATAGCTTTCTGTTTTCAAAACAGAATTATAGTTTGCATTGCATAAAGGAACACAGCAACAACGAGGCATATTGCCTACGTCAAATACTTGATAAATGAAAAAAGAAAAATACAACCTGAATTTGCACGTTTTCAGTAGTTGAAATCCTTAGCGTCCTGAGGCGCGAACAGCCACAGTCACACTTCTTAGTTTAGTTTTAAAGCACATAAGCACTACAAATGGAGTCTATTTCTCATATATTATAGTCACCGATCACTTTGAACACATACACACACTTTGAAGCTTAGAAAACAAGCTTATCTCTTAATTACAGCCTCTGGGATTGCCAAATCACAAATTGAAAAGGTTATGTTTTCTCAGCGTCGATGCAGCAAGCAGCGGCGGGAGTAACACTACCACCTACGTTGCCAGATTTCTTTGTTCACGGCTCGTAGTTGACGTCGGCTGTGGTAAAATACGTCACACTGTCTGTCGTCTTAGCTGTTGGCGTCTTTAGCGATTTAGATAAAAGTTTAGGAGCAAAGAACAAATAAAAACAACGCTGGAACGTCGTGAATGGAAGACCAAAGATTCCAAATATCAGACTTCATTTTTGAACGACTTTTGAGCTATTCATGGATTTTGGGTGTAGCCAATTTTAGGGAATTTTCATTTTGTACTAGCTGGTGTCGTCACACATTTTTCAAAACCCTCACACTCCAGCTTTGAAGCTTCCTTATCCTGTATGCAAATGTGTGAATGGTTCAAGGTTGGATGATTCTAACTTCTTAGCAAGAACAGCCGAAGTTTTTTCTACTAAAACACTATCCAGATCCAATCAAAGCCGACACTTAATATCATAAAACCTCTTGATCAAACGCTTTAGCACTAATAAATTAATAAATGTATGAGTATTTAGATAACACGAAGAGGATCCTACAATCACATATTGATTTTCTATGTTCAAACCTACATATCTTATTAATCCTACAAGATTAGCTTATAACGAATCAATAAAAACACACTTATACGCATTACTTGTTCTATCAAAAGAAAGCTTGCCCACGAACTTTATCAATCAGCACCTGGCTTTGAGGTTACAGCAAATGAACAGGTGTTGTAAAAGTCCTTCGATCAGATTTCTTATTCCTTATGCTCGATTTCGCCTACCTTTAAGTTTGCACAATGAGATGCTTATTCTAATGCTAGCCCACTCAAGTTATTATTAGATCTAATTGCAAAGTACAATATTTAACGCTAATTGTATAATGTACAGGGTGGCAGTACTTTTAGAACAAAAAGTGCATGAAAAATAATTGGGTATTATAAACAATTTGTTGCTAAATAGTGAAATATCGATGAGAAAGTAAAATTTATTTCCGATAACTTTGTAGGACTTTTTGATATACATGCACCACTAAAAACAGTGAGAGTGTCTAAGCCTCGTGCACCATGGCTCACAAACAATTTGAAAATGATAATGAAAGAACGAGATAAGGCTTTTCATAAATATAGACGGTCTCGAACGGATGCGAATCGAAATCATTACAATGAACTGAGAAATTTTACAAAAACTGCTACACGTGCAGAGAAATCAGGCTACCTTCAACATCTATCTCGACAAAGAAACTCTGCAGCTCTTTATAAAGCTCTTAAGTCATTCAGAATTCAGGATTCTAGTAATACTGACATTCCAGATGATTTAGCAGTTCCCAATGAAATAAATAACTATTTCACCAGTATATTCCAGAAAAGTGACGATGATTGCTCGAAAACTATCGAATTTTATAGCCATAACAAATTAAACCAAGATTTTCATTTTCAGTTCCGTCTTGTCGATATATCTACAGTATTGGATGCTATTCGCAGTATCAAGTCCAATTCTAGTGGTATTGATGGCATTACCATTGAGATGATTAAATTGTGTCTACCTGCTGTAGGAATATACATTTTGCACTTAATAAATTGTTGTTTAGAGCGCGGTGTTTTTCCAAGGGCTTGGAAGGAAGCATTAGTGCAACCTCTTCCAAAGATTCCCAATCCCCAGGTTCCTGGTGATCTCCGACCTATTAGCTTGCTGTCAGCTCTATCAAAAATTCTAGAAAAAATAGTTTATATGCAGTTGAATGAGTATTTACTCGAACGCAGCATTTTGCCATTAAATCAATCAGGTTTTAGAAAGGGTCACAGCACCACTACCGCTTTGGCACAGGTTTGTGACGATGTACTAACAGCGGCGGATAGGCAAGAAGCAACTGCATTAGTCTTATTGGATTTCAGCAAGGCTTTTGACACCCTGAATCATAAGCTGTTAGTTTCTAAATGTAAATACATTCGGTGCGACGACTTGGTTCTGGAATGGATAGATTGCTATTTAAATGAACGACATCAATATGTCGTCATACAAAATAAACTTTCAGACAAAAGGCCGATTTGTTCCGGCGTGCCTCAGGGATCCATATTAGGTCCACTTTTATTCCTTATATACACCTTTGACATTTCTAACACCCTTCAACATTGTTCTAGTCAATCATATGCTGATGATATGCAGGTTTTTCATAATTTCTGTTCGAACAACTACCATTTAGCTAACAACCTTATCAATCAAGATCTGCAACACTTATGCACATATGCTGCAAAACATAATTTACGTCTAAACGCATCGAAATCGACAGCTATACTTTTTTGCTCCAAGAAAAAACGTACTTTCCTCAAATCAAAGTTAAATTTATCACTAAATAATAGTATCCTAATATTTTCCCATTCTGCAAAAAAATTAGGTTTGTACTTGGATGAAGATTTCAGATTTCAAGAGCATGTTGGCTATGTGTGTAAGTCTAGTTATTTTAGACTCAGGCTTATATATGCAGGCTTATATATGCAAGTAAAACTGTTTTAAATAGAAAAATTAAGAAAATGTTATGCGAGTCACTCGTACTCAGTAAAATCGCTTACTGCAACATAGTTTATTATCCCTGTCTGGATGAAATCACAAAATACAGACTGCAAAAAATTCAAAACTCATGTAGTCGTTACATAAACAATTTAAGAAGGTACGATGACGTTTCTCACTCAATATCTTCAATGAATTGGTTGAAAATTTCTGATCTTTTCAAATACAACTTTGTTACATTTGTCGTAAAAATATTAAAAACTTCTGTTCCGGTTTATCTTATGCAAAAGCTTGTTCGTAGGAATTTAATTCACAATTTGAATACGCGCAACATTAATCTCCTGACAATGCCACAGTATAGGACAGCCATTTTTCAACGATAGTTTACGTATAATGTGGTGAAATTGATCAACTCTTTAGAACAATGTTTCATCAGCAACTTTTCTAAAAAAAAAATATAAGAACTACTTATTGAGCTCTTAGGTGATTGTCTTCTCTTTGAATCGTACGTATTATGTTTTTTGTTCTAATCGTACGCATTATGTCATATTTATTAATTCTTCTTTTACTATTATTCTTCTTTTCCCTTTTCTTTTTCAGTTCTTTATTTTATTTTTAAGGTAGTAATAAGCATTGACATGACATTTATGGTTAAGTATAAATGGCCATTGGCCAGACTTCGCCATTTGTAAGGATACATAATTATGTATGTGTCACAATAAAGTCCATTGAATTGAATTGATTTGAATTGAATTGAAAAGACTGAGCAAATTGTGCTCTCTACGAGAAAAATAAGCATCCAAAATGGAAATCAAGTTAAATCTTTAGGTTTGACACTTGACCCTAAGCTGCAATGTAAAAGCCACATTGATGTTCTATCCATAAAATATTCTTAGAATTTTCATGTCCTTCGCAAACTTATTGCGAGAAGTGAACTTTATAGTGCAAAATATCAGCTTAGTGTCTGGTTATTAAAATTGTGACATTCCTCAAATCCCTTCTCCCATGTCACAAGATCCATTTTAAGTTCAAGCCTACCCTAACGAACCAAATTAATGCCAATTTCAGACAAATAAATTCTACAGTACCCTTTAAACCCCTTAATATGGTTCCTGTAGCAAAATCTGATCATATCTAGGAATAGTAACGAAACTTAGACTAATGGGAAAACTATTTTTCATTATAAAGGCAGTAGCTTGTGCTGGTGCGTTCTACTAAGGCGTGGTAGATACCTAGGCTACTATTTACACTTGACAAACATAGAGCTCGATAAAATGCAGAGCCAATAAGATCAGGGGTGCGCTTTAGGAGAGAGTTGGGCTTAAGGCATTTTCCACTACATATTGCAGATTTGAAAACTGTTCTGTACATTTAATTTTAATTTTGTTTGTTTTCGAACATAACACTTCGAATTATAGAGATTTTCGCGTTACTTCTGGACGTTCTTCCTACCCTAGACAACTGTTTTCCGAATCACTCTGTATCGGTTTATGCAATCAGTGATTTAAAAGTGCATTTCTTCACAGAATAAAATTGAGGCCTTTTGGATATTTATCCGTATTTTTGTGTAGGAAGTGAAGTTGCTACATAGATTGCTGTAAGAATCGTTTAATAAGTTGGAGATGTGCTACTAACGGTTGCATGTACAACAGATAACTTGCTGTTTCTATTCTCGTAGTGGTTGATTCTCGTAAGGTACTTTTTGCTGACTCATTTTTATGTCTACCATGTCTATTTGTATTGTATAAGGGGCCCTTCAAGTATTACGTGAGCACTATGGGAGTCGGGGCGGGGGGGTCTTTGCTTTGATTATTTTGGATGAAATGGGGGGTAGGGGAGTCTAGATGATGATTACGTCATCGGTAGTTATTTATTTTTTTACACGAATGGCAACCCTCACATTGTCTTTGCTTGAAAACGAAACGCATTTTCCGGGATTTCCACAAATAATGCATACGTTTAGTGAACAGCGCGCGATAATTCCCCTACTCGCTTTAGAACCGAGTAGGGGAATTACCGCGCGGTGTTCACTTGTCTAAATTTCCTCTATCAGTGTATTGTTTCGTTTGGATACTATAGCGAGTAGACGTATTGTAAGCACAGTAAAGCAAGTTAACATTTGTGTTACCATTGATTCCATTAGCCAAAGTTTAATGTTTAAATAAGATGTCATTTCACATAGACAAATCCAAGTTATATCAAAAATTGTTTGAAAGTTTTAAAAAATCTCACAAGTACGAAAGTACAAAATGTACAAAAGTTAGTGGCGAAACTACAAATTACAAGCAAAATCTGACAAGGAACTAGATAGTATTGTATCTAAGAGAATCGAAGATGAATTGCAAGCGGCGAATAAGAATAAATCCAATCAACTAAATTTTTTTTCTAAGGTGAGTGACGAAATCATTTTAGGTACCTATGAGTACTAGACATATTAGAAGTCGCCAAAAAGTTTCTCTTTACCGATTAGAAAATATTATGGCCATTCTCGAAGTATAGAGGTAATATTTATTATATTATAGATTTATTTCTTATGATTGCTTGGTCACAAAGTACAGGATGTTAGTTTTATACATATATACAGAAAACTAACACCCTGTATTTTGTGACTGGAACGAATTGCTCATTTAAACATATTAGATTTAAAGCAGTAGGGTTTTGTATTTACCATATATATTGCCATACTTTGTATTTATGTATCTTAATAAGAGAATCTTTAGCAGAAGCCATAGAAAGTTTTTATTTTTAGGCAACCTGTAAACCTGCAGAAAAAACACAAATTATACAGTCAGCTTCAAATATTAAAAAAGAGGAAGAAGATAAAATAAAACCCGGTAATGAATCACAACAGCAATGCGAAATTAATGAAAATATAGATAAACAGAGAGCAAAACTTTTGCAGGAAGCTATGAAAAATGAGATTGCTCTATTCGAAAAAAATCTGAATGCTTTGTATTCTGCCAGAGATACTATGTCAAGCCGTGCTGAAGTTGATAAACAGATCATTAAGTTGCGCGAGGAAATAAAAACATCAAAACAGTCTTTAAACAGGAAGGTTCAAAACGCAGTTGCCCAGAAGAAACACAGGGATGGTACTAAAAGAAAGTTAGAAGATATTTGTCATGAAAATCCGGAAATAAAAAAAGACTATCTCTGAGGGATTCAGTGGGTCGTCCTAATCTTGAAAGCAATCAACATTCACTATTGAAAACAATCGCGGATATAGCTTTATTTGGGAGTGCAGCAGATGGTAGAAGACGAACGGAATCAATTCGCAGCGTAAAAACTCTTGATGAACTCACACAAGAATTACGTAAAATATGATTTGACATTAGTCGCAGTGGGACATATCTTCGTTTGATTCCCGGAAAATCTAATTCTGCAGAGGGACGAAGACATGTATCGACAGTCCCTGTTAAGCTCATTCGGGCTCAAACTGATCACCACAAGAGCCACTTAGATAGCAAGTTCGCTGAAACATCAATCCATTATTTAGAGAACATAGCATCCATACTTGGACCAGATCAAGTATTTTTCATATCTCAAGATGGTAAAGCTCGAGCCCCTATTGGCGTAACTGCGGCAAATAAGCAAGCACCTATTCTAATGCACATGGAATATAGAATCAAATTGCCTGATTACGATTGGGTAATCGCTGAGCGTCATAAATTAATACCATCTGTTTATGCTGGTATCAAAATCACTTCCAATATGCTAGGAAAACCGCAAGCCGTTGGATATTCTGGACCAACATACATCGCTATTCGAAGTGGAAAGCATAGTTCATCTACTGCTAATACTCATGCTCAAGATTTCGAGACGCTTCTCGAACTTGAAGAGTTTCGACCATTAGCTAAAACTGACCATGGACTAGTAAAACCAGTGGTAATCATGACGGTTGATGAAGGGCCAGATGAAAATCCACGTTATCAAAAAGTCATAGGGTTTGCTATACAACACTTTAAGCGACATGATCTCGATGCATTGTTTTTAGCTACCAATGCTCCTGGAAGAAGTGCGTATAACAGAGTAGAGCGCAGAATGGCTCCTCCTAGTCGGGAACTGGCTGGTTTATTATTTAAAATCAGGTGTGAACCTCGATGGATCAACAACCATTCTAAAAAATAATCGTATCGCCTACTTCCGAACTAATCTAAATACGACATTGTCTAATTTTTAAGGCAACTTACGCAAGTGAAACTTGTCAGATCGACCTCGCGATAATTTTGCATGATTTTCATTGTTCAAGGAAAAAAAAAACTGCAGGTGTTGTGAAAGTGATTAGTTGCAAATAGTGGAGCAGGACTATTAAAAGTCAGCGCATATTAATTTATGTAGTCATACGACAGTTTATAGCGCCGGCTGAGAATTATTACAGTCATTCGTAGAAAAGGTATACAAGCGATATCTTTCTAATGACACAAAATTATTGAAATCACGGACTACATAATGATATGTGTGACGGCACATGCGTTTAGTAACTATGATAATCTCAATCATATACAGTGGACCCCCGATAATCCGGCCGCAATCTAATCCGGCGCCCCCTGTAATCCGACATGTCTATGAATATTACATACTTACGTATTTGACAATCTTCGCTAATGCAGATCACGCAGGTTTGAACAGGTTACAACTTGTACGCGCCACCGCTATCGTGCGCGACGCGTAAGCATTGTTTTACTTAGTTTGAATTTGACTACTTGTGATAGCGGTACGGCATAGCCTGCGTTCATTGTTTGCTATTTATTCATTGTGTATTAAGTATAGTACCTAGTAATGTCATCACAAACTCAGAAGCGAAAGCACAAAACATTGACAATTAAAGAAAAATGTGATATTTTAGACCGCTTAAATCGCAATGAAACTTTCAGTAGTTTAGCAAGTGAATACGGCGTAGGCCGATGTACAATTTATGACATTCAAAGAAACCATAAGAAGATCAAGAAGTTCGTGTCAACTACTAACTGCGGGCCAGGCAAGAGACAGACACTCAAGAAAGCTGAACATCCAGAAGTGGAAGAAGCTTTGTACATGTGGTTTCTTCAGGAAAGAAATAGGGATGCACCGATTTTAGGACCCATGTTGGCCATGAAAGCTAAGTTTTTTTATAAGGAAATAACAAAAAAAGATGATTTTGTGGCCAGCAAAGGATGGCTAGAACGACTTAAAAGTCGTCATGGCATACGTTTAATGACTATTAAAGGAGAGAAACTTTCTAACGATGCCACCTGCATAGAGCCCTTTAAATTAAGATTTTTGCAAAAGGTGAACGATTTATCTTGACCCGTCACATGTGTACAATGCAGACGAATCAGGGCTTTTTTGGCGTGTGATGCCCAACAAAACTTTCATTTCTTGTAACGAAAAATCCGTACCTGGACGAAAAGTAAGTAAAGAGCGTGTAACCATACTACCATGTGCTAACGCTGCGGGCACCCACGCGCTTAAGATGATGGTCATTGGGAAATCTAATAAACCACGGGCATTCAAAAACATTGATTTACCTGTACACTATTACGGCTAAAAAAGTGCATGGATGACAAAAGACCTTTTCAAAAAGTGGTTTGATGAATGCTTCGTACCTGAAGTTAGAAAATGGTTAAAAGATCATAATTTTCCTCAAAAAGCGTTGTTGCTTCTTGATAACGCTCCCGGTCATCCGTCTGAAGACGAACTAATAACTGAGGATAAATGCATCACTGCGATGTTTCTTCCGCCAAATTGCACTGCACTGATTCAACTAATGGACCAGAATCTCATTCAGTTTGTCAAGCCAGACTATAGGAAAAACCTACTTCTGAGAGCCGTATCAAAAGACCAACCAATAGAAAAAACTTTAAAAGAATTTAATATGAAAGACTTGGTTTTTGCTCTTTGTCAGTCGTGGAATGCGTTACCGTCATCAACTATTAAATCGTCTTGGAAAAAGTTTATGGCCAGATATAGTCACCACTCCTAGCAACGTTCCACAAATCAGTGTAACTTTGGAAGTTATAGAACAAGTCGCTCCTGAAACACAGATAAGTTCGGAAGATTTGGAAATCTGGTGCCGTGGAATGGATAAAGAGGAAAATGTTTTTCATGAAATGTCTGACGAAGAGATTATAAAAGAGGTTTCTAATTATACAACAAACAATCAGGAAAATAACGACGACGTGATTGCAACTGCTCCACAAGTCACAGCACAAGACGCAATTAACGCCTTTGAGCTAGGTTTACAATGGGCTGAAGATTTGTCCGTTAAACTGTCTATAGCTTGAGGAGTACCGCTTCAATTTCGATGAAACTTTTACACAATATTACAACTACGCAAAGTATAAAAGTGTGTCATCTTGCATGTTATTTTTTCAGACCTGTTGGTTTCAGTCTTCTTGCCATATTTTGGTTTATTCCAGATCTTCTCCTTCTGGGCTTACATAGATTTGAAAAACCGGTAACATCTCGAGTGCATTATCAACGCAATAACGATGTAATAGGTCTCATCAAGCTCATTCTTTACGTATTCGTAAACAAGTCCATTATTCCATGTCCCGTCTCATCTGGTGTCTAAAGCTCTTCGATGGCACCATAACACAGAACCAGTTACACCCTATTAAAAAATTCTTCTTCCATGTACACCAACCACCTGGTTGTGAACCGGCAGCAATAATTGCAAATAAAAATCTCATCTTCAGATCTTCCAGGAACCCAGCAGCGACAGACTTCCGATAAGATGCGGTATGTTATGTAATTGTTCGCTAGCCTTCACGGTTGTTTTTCTTCTTCACGGTAGGTTATTATTTAAAATTCTTTGAAGAGAACCGAGTAGATAGATACACGTAAATTCTGGTGCGAAATAAATTGAGATTATCAATTTTCTTTTTAGATGAATATACGTTGTTATAAAATGTAGAAATCATTGTCTGACTTACAGATCTAAGAAATGGTTTCAAGTAGCTATATTAGCCAGAGTTATCCTATTGTCCCTAGAATAGCGACCATGATTAAGATCATCATTTCAAAAGTATCTCCGATATCTCCAAACAGCACTCCTTATACCTCAACCCTGATAAGTCAAATTTTATTATTTTTGGTCCCAAAAAAAATGAGGAATCTTCTTACGAAAATAATAAATGTTGATATCAATGGCGTTACAATAAATAGGCAAACTGAAGTAAAAAATTTAGGTGTACTTCTTGATGAGGACCTGCGTTTTAAAAATCACATGACAAACTGTATCAGAAAGGCTTTCAGCAACCTGAAAAGTATCTATGGCTATAGAGATTTGTTGAATATGAATACCAACATTTTATTAACAAATGTTCTTGTGCTATCACATTTTAACTTCTGTGACGTTCTGTATATTGAGTGTAGGTATAGACCAAAATGATGCAAAAAGAATACAAAAGGTTCAAAACTCGTGTTTACGACTCATTCATGGAATTCGACGTAGAGAAGGCATTTCATATAAGCTAGTAGAAACAATCTGGCTAAATATGAAACATAGACGAGAGCTGCATAGCGCATGCTTTCATCATAAGGTTGTAACTATGACATTTCTGCATGTGAATAATTCACCATTATTAACAAGATTGTAAAAACTAAATAATATTAGATATCACAGCGAATAACAGAGACTTGTCAGATATCAAAAGCCAGTGACATATTCCAGAGCAACTAGATATTTATTGCTAAATTGCATTCTTCAATTATGACATTAATTTTCTCGGACAATAGAACGGTTTTTATTTTTTTACTCAAAAATGGCGCATCGAAGGAAAACAATTCAAGAGAGATCATTTGTTCTAAATTGAACGGGGAATTAAAAAATAATTTTTACTTGGCAAAAACCATTGACGTACCATTTTTTTCTTAAAAAATATCGAAGTCAATACCCGTACGCACGCCACTGTTAACGCTAAAAATTATTTTTGCATTGAAAAATATGCAACTTTATTAACTTTCACTGCGTACTAAATATCAGTGAAATATCTGAAGCGGTTCTGAAAATATTAATTAATTTCCATTTTTTTTCTAAAACTTTTTTTGTAAGGAAACATTTTTGGACCATAGTTTATAAAACGAACTAACATTAATTTTCCATGTAAATTCAAACCCTTAAATATTCGCATATCATTAAGGAACACTCAGTGTAGAGCCTTCCACCACGATTTAATGATTGATATGGACATGGAAAACTACTACAGTATATTCAGATAAGAGATAGACCGGATGTAAACGAAAGGTTCGGGTGATTTTCACGCTAACGCCGCCGTCTCGACGTAAAACAGGAGTCCTCATTGGTCAATTCGCAATTAAATGCCTATGCCGAGCGGCAGAGCAGTCGTATCAAGGCAGAGTCACATTCAGGTTCAGACGTGTTACGTATGTCGTGTGCATCATTGCAATTTGATATTTCTTTGGACGTTTTCGTTTGTTATCTTACTAAGTTGTTGAGTTTGTCGTTGTTATTGTTATACCTTGTTATTGATTGTTATTGTTATCAACTGCTCGCGCAAAATGCCCAGTAGTACAGATACTGCCGATGAAGTTGTAAACTCCTGTAGTCCACCTAGGAAGCGCTCTAAAAAAAGACACCTGAGTGCAGAAATGAAAGAGGTCATTTTGAATATATATAAGATCGAGCGCGAGGAGAACGAGGCATCAACCATCAAAGAAATTGTTGTGAAGGTTTCTCACAAAGTTGGGGTGTGTCGCGCATCAGTGTTTAATGTGTTAAGACAATACAAAAAAAAAATCACACCTTTTCTGAGCCAATGACCAGTATTCATTGGATGAAGCTGATAAGCATGCGATTAGGAGGAAAGTGCATGAATTCTTCTTTAGGAATGAAATACCTACTATAGATAAAGTACTGCAGGAGGTAAATGGAGATACAACGTTGCCAAATTTCAAACGATCAACTTTGCATGCGTTACTGAAGCATTTAAATTTCAAATGGAAAAATCGGGGTCGTAATAGTTTACTACTGGATAGAGAAGAAATTGTGCTATGGAGGAGGGATTATTTAACAAAAATTGGGAAATATAGAAATCAAAACAGGAAGATTTATTACCTTGATGAAACGTGGGTAAACGCAGGACACACTACAAGTAAAGTATGGGTTGATGATTCTGTAACCTCATCCAGGAGGGCCTTTCTAGATGGACTGTCCACCGGATTAAAAAATTCAGCAGGTAAATACGAGTAATAGACAACACTCGGATGTTTTTCAAACCTTGGGAACAAGGTTCTAAACATTAATTCCAGGGGGCAGATAAAACATATTACAAGTAACAAAACTTTTATAACTTTCGATAAAATGCGTGGATGTTTTATTGTCATTTTCATTTGTTAGAACTTTTTTAAGCCATGTTTTTATGTGTTTTCGATATTTCAATAATTTTTTAATATAATCTTAAAATATGTCGAATATTATAAACTTAAAAAAAGTTACTAAGTTTTATATTGTGTACCGTTCCTAATATTTCTAATCATTTTAATTCATACTTTAAGCTTTATAAAGTTATAATTTGTTAATATTAATATTTGCGCGTATTTCAGGTTCCTGATCATTCATTTTTTAAAGGTTTATAACTTTAAATTAAATTGTGAAGCGCTGAGTAATCATACGACGTTCAATATTCTTTCTTTCAATATGACTAAATAATCCCAATTATAGCAATCTGATACTCATGTCTCAATGTTTTTTCGCTGAATGTGATGAAAACATTTGAAAAAGGTTCGCTTATTGAAATAAATCTACACCAGTTAGTACTTCGATTTCCAGGTAAAGGGAAAAGGCTCATTATCTGCCATATTGGCAGTGAGGATGGATTTGTTGTTGATGGTCTGTGGTGCTTTGAGTCTCAGAAAACTGGAGATTACCACGAGGAAATGAATGGCGAATCATTTGAACAGTGGTTTTCAAAAATTTTACCGAACTTAGAGGAAAACGCAGTAATTGTGTTGGATAATGCGCCTTATCATTCTCGAAGAATGGAGAAGGTCCCAACAACGGCTTCAAGGAAAGTTGATGTTCAAAATTGGCTCCGCTCGAAAAATATCAACTTTGAAGAAGCAATGCTGAAAGTACAATTATTAAGAATTGTCAAGGATCACAAGGGGGAATATCAAAAATACGCCATTGACGAAATGGTAGCAAGTCATAATAAAACTGTGCTCCGTTTACCTCCATACCATTGCGAGCTCAATCCCATTGAGCTCATATGGGCAGAGGTTAAAAATTATATAGCTAAGCACAATACAACTTTTAAATTTTGTGACGTCAAAGGACTTTTCAAAGAAGCACTAGAATTAATAACAGCGCAAAAATGGGAAAACTGTATTAAGCACGTGAAAGACAAAGTTGAAAAGAGAATGTGGGAACTGGACAATATTTTAGAGGAACAAGTCGAGCCATTCATTATTGACGTTGGTGCTTCAGGCAGTAGCGATGATGAAAGCTCATCAAGCTCATCTTTCCAATAAAAGATGTCGTTCATCAAATTCGGTAAGTTATAAGTGATTATAAAGCTACTGTATTTTTTAATTAATTATTGACATTTTTGAACCCATTTTGGCAAAACCTATTCAAGAATCTACTTTCTGACAATGTTCAACCATGCACATTTTTTTACGTTTTGAACGTTTTAATTTGGTTACATATTTACCTAGAAATCAAAAAATATACTAATCAATATTCTAAAAGCAATTTTAAGAGATATACGATTATTTTTAATTTAGGCTAATTTAAACGCCATTTTGAGATTATATTCGACTGTATTTCACCAAACATCAGGCGGCATCCGAAGCTGGAAATCGAAGTGAAAATTTTGAAACTCTTATGTATATTTACATCATTATATATTTCTTACCCCACCCCCACATGATCCTATATCCATCACCAATCGTATACACATCGAATTGTGCTAATTTACTACAAAGTTACGCAAAGCAGCATCTACTATCTAAAATATGTACTGCGTGACTCTTAATACGTCCCTGCCGAATGTTACAGCGTTCGATGATCACGTGGTCTTGTTTATGTCCGGTCTATCTCTTATCTGAATATACTGTAGGATTACTTATTTGAAACATTCAAACAAATATTGCGCGAGATGCTCTTTGAAGTGGTAATTTAGTCGTTTGCAATACTTGAAAGCAACACTTGAGGCTATATATGACAAATGTTTGCTATACTGCAAATTTTACATGTTTATTTTTTAGGCGTACATATCCCTCAATATTCAAGCAGGGTGCTCAATCTTTCACTCAAGTAAGAACTGTAACCGCAAATGGAAGAATATTTTTTAGAGATTATATAGTAGGTACATTTTATGAGGCGTTCGTTAGGTAATCCTTAGGCCCTCTATTACACACAGAAAAATATTTATAGTTTTTGTTGATCGGTCCTGTTGCGATAGAGTAGGTAATCGTCAAAAAAAAAAACGAATTTCATCATTGGTCCTTCTAGGTGTTAGTTTGCAAGGTATCACTGGATTGTTAGAAATTTTGAAAGGCCTGTAAAATCTATAACTCCCCCAACTTGAATTTATCTTTTTTCGTTTCTGATGATGTTGTATGCAATAAAACATTTCTCTAGAGGGGACAAAACTCACAGAAACATCAAACTTTGTTGATATATCTTAAGACGTAGTCAAGAGTTTATTTGTGATGTCCTGAACGGTAAGAGATACGGGTCGGTTGAATAGTGGCAAAGTTGCGTATTTATATATACTAAGTGACATATAAATCCGAACACCCAGTTTAAATGGTTTTATTTTAATAAAAGTTGGTGAATGTATTTATCTTACTGTAAATAACAAGTGAAAAAATTTTCAGCCTTATCAGTTGGACCGGTTTTTATACTGCTTTTTTTTAATTCACTAACGCTCTAAAAATGAATATTTCAGCCGCAGTAAAGAATCAACGTTGGCGGATTTTGGTTCTTAACAGCCTTTACGATCGGTTACGATGCCTAGAGTACGGAGACCTGTACGATTTCGTCAACTTAGTGAGTTTGATAGGGGCCGTATAGTGGGACTTCGGGAAGCTGGACTTTCTTTTCGGGCAATTGCAGTTAGAGTGCAAAGAAGTGTAGACACTGTGGTTAGGTGTTGTCACGCATGGCTTCGAGAAGGCCGTACGCAAAGAGCAAGGGGCACTGGACGCCGCCGTAGAACAACAGACCGTGAAGATCGCCGCCTAAGATTATTGGCCTTGAGGGACCGTTTCTCCACTACCAGGTCCATTGCAAATGAATGGTTTGCAGAACACGGAAGACCTATTGGCATGCGAAGTGCTTACCGACGAATGAGAAGTTTTGGCTTGTTTTCATACCGGCCACACTGGGTCCTCCCTTTAACTCGAGAACACCGACGTAATCGCCTTGAGTGGTGCAGACAACGGTCGCTCTGGGATCAGGAATGGAACAGTATTGTCTTTATTGACGAGTCTCGATTTTGTTTAGGCATGCACGATGGTCGTGGCAGGGTTAGAAGGCGACGAGGTGAAAGGAGGAATCCTCAGTTTTTTGTTGAAAGACATGTTCATCACACTGTTGGAGTTTATGGTTTGGGGTGCTATAGCTTATGGTTCCAGGTCACCTTTAATCTTCATCAGAGCTAACATGAACGCGCAGCGTTATATCCACGAAGTTCTAGAACCCCATCTTTTACCCTATCTTGACACCCTGGCAGATCCAACTTTCCAACAAGATAATGCCCGACCACATGTTGCAAGAGTCACAATAGACTTCTTTCAACATAATGATGTCACATTGTTACCATGGCCACCAAGACCTCCCGATTTATCCCCAATTGAGCACGTGTGGGATATGATGGGTAGGAGATTGCTCAATTTGCAACGTCCTCGTCAGACTCTAGAAGCACTTCGAGAGGAGTTGGTGGTTGCCTGGAATGAGATACCACAGGAGGACATTGACCACCTGATCAGAAGCATGCCTAGGCGCGTTGGAGAATGCGTAGCACATCAGGGTGCATCCACACATTATTCAAGGTCAAAGGGCTTTAAAGCAGTGCAATCATTTTAAAATTTTTATCATTTACTTATTATGCTTCATTAAGTACTTATACAAAATTTTATTAAAATAAAACCATTTAAACTGGGTGTTCGGATTTATATGTTACTTAGAATATTTTAGAAAATTCATTTCAAAACCTTTGATGCTTCGCAGATACACGGAAAAGTTTCTAAGCTAGGGAAAAGCGAAGCAGCTGCCCCCTTTGCCCCTCCCCTGGGTACGCCCTTGACTCAAACGCCTGCTTCAAAAAATAAATAATGATATCCGTATATCCCACGTTGCTGGATGAGGATTAAGCGCAATAATAAAACCGAGCTTTACGCTCTTCCTCTGCTTGAAAGTATGGGGGCAGAAGAAACAGATACCCAGCTGGCGTTTATGATTTATTGTGGATTGTGCGGATTTCGCAAAGTTGCGTACAGCTCGGATGGGATGTTATCTTGCTGGTATTACATGCCGATTAATTTGAATAATGCTGGAAGGGGATCTGCCACATACACTATGCCGATCGATTCGAGACAGAACAAAATCATGTTCGGTTGTTTGCGGTTGCTCAGCAACGTTGGATTGCGTTTGTTTCAATAAGCTGTGCACCTATCAATTGCATGGCCAACTGTATAGATATACTCGCATATTCATAATAGACTATGTAAATAATAGCAAACAGTGGTTCGATTATGACTGAATAATTATAAAAAGTATAAAAATATAGTTATTTTTAATTTATATACAGTTTTAAATACTCTACTCAAAGAAATTAAGAGAGCAAGAAGCAAATACAAATTTTGAGTGATTTTTGACAGGTTGTATTTCGGTGAAAAATGGTCATATCTGGACTTAAAAAAAACAATTGAAGCTTTAAGATACTGGTTCTTAGGTTCTTTAGCCGAACATTTTTAGGAGCAAGAGTTTTCTAACAGATGGCTCAGGAAGACTTTTTGCAAAATTTTTGCCTCCTTGTTTTAGTTCACGGGCTTGAAAAAATATTTCCTGTCAGGCCATCATATCTATCTGGTAGCTCGATTATTCAGCTTCAATATCCTGTTTTTAAAATCTGAATACAACCATTTGCCGCGGAGATATCTGACTTTAAATAAAAAGGGATATTCCGAAAACTGAAATAAACCTCCTATAAGATTTGATGGCAATATTTGAGAAAGTATTTTTTTTGTTTCCTTGATATTGATTTTGAAAAGTCAAAAAAGTTACTTTTTACCTTGTTTTGGAAATGCGACCGCATTTTTGCAACTGCTAATTGAGAAGGGTAACGTTTTTAGGTTTTTTTATACCTCAATGTACCCCTAATAACCCTACACGATCCATTGTACAGTTTTTCATTACCGATTGGTCAAAATTTGTAAGAAACCAAAGGTGCAAAATTTTCGGCACTGAATTTGCATCATTTTCAAACAAGACAAAAAATAAGTTTCTTAACTCTTGTAATATCAATACTAAGTAAACAAAAAAAAATTCTCAAAGATTGCAATCAAATGTTATGAAGCTTTATTCCAGGTTTCGGAAAAGGATCCTTTTTCATTCAAAGTCATATATCTTCGCGACAAGTAATCGTATTGAGATTTTGAAACCAGTATATTGAATCTGAATAAACGGGCCATCTGATTTATATAATGACCCAACAAAAAATATTTTCAAGCCCATGGACTAAAAAGAAAAAGGTAAAAGTTTTGCAAAAAAAATTCCTTGCGCTATTAGAATTGCATGAGAATCGTTGCTCCTACTATTTTTCAGTTATCAAACCTCTAAACTAGAATCTTAAAGCTTCAAAAAGCTTAAAGTCTAGATACGACCATTTTTCACCGAAATACAGCCTGTCAAAAATCACAGAAAAATATGGATTTTTTTCCTGTTCCCTTAATTTTTTTGAGTAGTGTAAATTGCGAACAATTCCAAAATAAAATAAAATACATTCTGGTCATAAAATCTACCCGTTTGACTAATTTCATTCAGCATCGGCAATATTTAGGTTGTCAAGGCCGTTATCGGTGAATCGTTAGTCGTACTACACATTCTTTCTAAGTTCTTCTTCTTACTATACTGTCTGATTTGATTGATGCTTATATTAGTTAATCAGTAATTGTTAAAATGGCGCGTCGGTAGTCGCATTTTTTTTTGTTTGTTTCCTTACAAAAACTCGGGGTGATGAATTTTTAGGAAAAAATGACAATTAATTAATATTTTCAGAATAGCTTCAGATATTTCACTGATATTTAGTACGTAGTGAAAGTTAATAAATTTGCTTATTTTTCAATGTAAAAATAATTTTTAGCTCTAACAGCGGCGTGCGTACAGGTATTGACCTCGATATTTTTTTAGAAAAAAATGGTACGCCAATGGTTTTTAGCCAAATAAATTATTTTTGTATTCCCCGTTCAATTTAAAACAAATGATCTCTCCTGAATCGTTTTCCTTCGATGCGCCATTTTTGAGTAAAAAAATAAAATCGTTCTATTGTCCGAGAAAATTAATATAATAATTAAAGAATGCAATTTAGCAATAAATATCTAGTTGCTCTGGAATATGTCACTGGCTTTTGACATCTGACAAGCCTCTGCTATTCAAATCTGTTTGCCGTGACATCTTTTTCATTATTTAGTTTTTACAATCTTGTTGATAGTGGTGAATTATTCAAATGCAGAAATGGCGGAAATGCTTACGTATATGACCTTGCCGACGGTAACGGTGAGCAAGCCAAACGGATTTATCACCAGAGATATCCCGATCGTGCTTTGCCAGATAGTCGAACCTTTTCTAATATTCATCATCGTCTTGTTAAAACTGGTTCTGTCTGAAAAGGAACATCTAAAGGTAGACCTTTAAGTGCGAGAACACCTGAAATTGATGAATAGGGTAAACATACCAGTTATTGGACACTGGGAGCTATTGGACATCCCAATTATTTCAAGCAAAAACAAGGATTCTGTATTCATCAGTGAGCCAAGTTTTGTTGAGATGTCACCATTGTACTATTAGTATCAATATTGACATAAATGACATTTGATTGACGTTTCTGTTTTGGCGCCAAAGGTGAGATTCTTTGGTTATGCACCAAACAGACGGTTTTCTTAAGCCTATCGTAAGAAATTTTAGGTGAATTCGAGTACTATAATTAGTGGTGAAATTTTACCGTAGTGTTCAGAGTAAATATACAAGGTAGCGGTGCAGTGTAAGTAAACATTTTTAAGGTTTAAATCAATATATTTAAGTCTAGGTTATGTTTTATAGGGGTGTCCAATAACTGACGTAAAATATGATTACTTTCAGTTGTTGGACACCCGTCCAATAACTGCATTTTGGAATGTGTATACCGAGGTGTATACAGTTTTTGTGAGAAACATTTGTGCGGCTTCTCTGTTTCCGGCACTTCGAGTTTGGTGTCAATATTTACAGTGTAGCCAGTTATTGGACAGGCGTCCAATAACTGGTTTACAATCTGTCTTATAACTGAAACGTTTATTTACAGTTTTTTATGTGCCTAAAACAATGCCCAAGAAAAATGAATATGATGCGGAATCGATGGAAGCCGCGATAAATGACGTCAAGAATAACATGTCATATAGAAATGCGGCAAACAAATACGGTGTACCTAAATCAACGCTCGAATTTAAAATAAAAAATCCTGGTCATAAAGACACATGCGGTCCAAATCTAATCCTGTCAGCAAGAGAAGAGTCCGATCTTGTGAGGTAAAGTTAATTTTGTTAGGTGAGATATTGAACTGTTTGATAACTGTTTTTATTTTTGCAGGTGGATAGAAGAGCTGGCAACAAAAGGATTCCCTAGGAAACGAGACGACATTTTAAATAGCGTTCACAACTTTTTGACTGAAAATCCACGGCCTAATCCCTTTAAAAGCAACAGACCCGGTGAGAGTTGGTTCAAGGTAATGAGGCATCAAAGTACATTTGGAAAATAGAGGTGACTAAAATAGCACTTTATGTTCTAGGCTTTCCTAAAAAGACATCCAGCCCTTGTGCAGCGAACAAGTGAAGCAGTAAGTGAAGCCAGCGCTTGTGTTTCGGAAGCAGACATTCGGAAATGGTTCAAAGATATAAATAGTTATCTTATCTCGAAAAATATTGTTATTGATGACCCTTCAAGAATTTACAATGGCGACGAATCCGGATTTCAGATTTGCCCAAAAACTGGCAAAGTTTTTGCTAGGAAAGGCGCGAAGAATGTTTATTCTGTGGAAAAGGGATCATCTAAGGAAAGCATCACTGTCATGTTTTCATTTTCTGCTTCGGGGTTAACTTGTCCACCTATGATAATTTATGGTTACAAGCGTATTCCAGAAAAAATAAGCCAGACCGTTAAAGACCCTGATTGGGGCATTGGAAGATCGGATAATGGCTGGATGACGGCGGAAACGTTCTATGATTATGTGAAAAACGTATTTTATCCATTCTTGGTGAAAAATAATATACACTTCCCTGTATTATTATTTTTAGATGGTCACAAGTCTCATTTAACTTATGAGTTAAGTATACTTTGCAATGAACAAAACATTGAAGTTATAGCCTTATATTCGAATGCAACGAGAATTCTTCAACCATGTGATGTTGCAGTATTCAGGCCCATAAAAATGGGATGGAAAAAGGCCGTACGAGAGTTTTACGAACAAAATCCTGGAGAAGTTCTAAATAAAATAACATTTGCTCCTCTATTGGAAAAAGTAGTGGCAAAACATATCAAAAAGGAAACTTTAATTAATGGATTTCGTGCGTGTGGTTTATTCCATTTTAACCCAGATGCTGTTGATTACACGAAGTGCTTGGGAAACAAAAAAGAGCATCCTGAACTAATTATAAAACCATTCTTATTTACCTATAAGTTAATTGCCACTTATCACATTTTTAGGTAAAAAGGATACCCTCGCGCATGGACCATAGAACATTTGTCAGTTTGACTGGAGAAAATTTAATCAAGAGATTAAAATCTTTCGATAATCTTTTGATTGAAGAAGGTATTACCGAAGAGTTTTTGAGTTTGTACCAAATATGGAGTTATTTTGAAAAGCCAGATTGCTTGCCAGAAATGAGAGAGACATGCCAAGATTTGATAATCAGGTATTGAACTCGTCTGAGGCTGAACCTGAGTTAGATCCATCTTAGAGCCAACCATCAACTGCGCCAGAAAATAAATTTGGATGCTGAATTGAATCCACCTGAGAATCAACTTTCAAAAGAACCACAAATTAATATAACACAAAATATAGTCATAAAACCTGGCAAAGACACTATCTATAGTTTGCCATCTACTAGTAAAAATATAGGTGACTACTTAGTAGTTCCAGAAAAACCAACAAGAAAGAATAAACGTAATATCGAAAGAGTTTCCTTTGCTATAACATCAAAAGAGTATCAAGAGAGTTTTGAAAAAAAAGTGCCTTAAAGTTAGAATTAGAAAATAAAAAATTGGAGAGAAAACGGAAAAGAGAAGCGAGTGTCGCAGCAAAAGCTTTAAAAAAGAGTGCGCAAGGTAATGCCAAAGATAATAATTCATGTTTTGTATGCAAAGTTCGTACAATAAAGAATCATTACTTAACATGTAACAGCTGCAAGAAAAGAATTCACCAACGATGTATTCCGAAAAAACCTAACGAACATATTCCTGAAGAAGGTGATGAGGATCTATTCATGTGTCATATGTGTTACACTGAGGAAAGCGATGATGATGTTATTTCAGAAATAGAAGGTGAAGAAGACGGCGAAGCGTATAACGAAAAAGAAATCGACTGCAGAATGAGTAAAAAATTTAAACAAAATGAAAGTGAAGAGGATATCGAAGCAGATCATCAAAAAGAATCCAACTTCGAAATCTATGAGGAGCGTGAAAAAATAGAAAGCAATAAAGATCAAGAACCAAAAGAAGTAGAAAGTAGGGAAGGTAATAAAGTGGATGAGCAAGATGAAACTAACAACAAAGTTTATGGAAACCCGGGAGAAATAGAAAGTGAAGAAGTAATTGAAACAGACGATCAAATAAAAACTGACAGCAAAATGTGCAAGGAACCTAAAATGGGAAGTGAAGAAGATCTTGAAGATTATGACGACATGGACGTCGAAGAATTATTTCATATGTACCAATCTGAAATGAAAAAATTTAAATATTTCATAGTTGAGGTTCAATAAAAGCTTTTTAACACTGATTTCATCTTTTTATTTGTTTTTAATCATCACCTTGCCAGTGTCCAATAACTGGAAGTTTTGTGTCCATTAATTGAATTTTTTGTCCAATAACTAACTTTTTGGAACCTTTTCAGGTTTTTTCAATTTTTATTAGAGAGCTGTAATATTAGGAATATTTGAAATCCGTCAGCTTAAAATAGGATGCATGTACGAAAACCTGGCATAGGCAGAATGATATCCGTTAAAAAATACTCCAGTGGCAGCGACTTGAAATTCAAAAAAAGCTTAACTGTCCAATAACTGGTATGTTTACCCTATAATACTTTTGTGACAACACTGAATACACAATCACAAAGATTGAACCAAAACTAAACCTTGATGGCTCCTCGTATCACCAACAGAAAGAAAGCGTCCCTGAGACACGCAGTCTGAAGTGAACGGGCTCACCGGCCATCGCATCGCGAAAAATCTGCATTCATTCGTTGACACTGATTGTTATAAATGATCCAACGTCCCGATCTTTATCAATTAGCAAGGTTTTCAACATGTTATTTTATAATTCCCGCAATACGCAACACGTTTTACCTTTATGTTACTTGATAAGCCCAGTAACGCAGATGAAAAGCGCTACCACAGCATATGCAATACTGCACAGCAACGATATTGTTTATGATTTACTTGTTTATGTATATTTACTTCATTTTCAATTTCTTTACAAAAATTTATTGAATTTTCACAAACAGAAGCTTTACATTATAACCACTTAACGTGTGTTTGGATGAGAGAATGCTTTTGGCGGATTCAAGTTCAATTTTGGAGCATTTCTTGATAGCTCCAAGAAGAGAACAGAAAAAACATAATAGTAAGATGTGGACTGACCGTTTTATATATATATATATATATATACGAGGGTAGTGTGAAAAGTTTCCGACCTAACACCTAAGACATTTTTTCTGATTTTTTTTAGTTTCAGCATTTCAGCATAGCCTCCTTGTAACTCTACATACTTTTCACAGCGATCTCTGTAACCCATCCACATAGTACTTGGCTTTTTTCCCTCCAAAATAATTGTTCTCGAAGGTAATTGCCTCTTCATTTGACGAAAATACGAGGGATGTCTTTTAAGTTTTGCATATAGAAACTTAGTAGGCCGCCCGGATCGAACGTCAGTACTGAATCTTAACCTCACTCTTTAGTAAACTTAAATTCAAAGTTTCACAACGATACGTGCAGTGTTCTCACTACAATGAATTTTTAAGTGTCACCAAGTCAGTAGAAAAATGGAACTCAACCGAGAACATTTTCGCGCCATAATTTATTTCAACTTTCAGAGACAATTGAAGATAGACATCGTGAGATTGAGGCCCCTGGAAGATCTCAAAGACCTCAATTCAAACAATTTTACATGAAGAATTAGGAGTAAGAAAATTAGGTTCTCGTTGGATACCCCACCTGTTGGCTGACGAGCAGAAAGCAGCCAGGGTTAATTGGTGTCAAAAAACGCTTGACCGTCTCAATTCCGGAAACTCAAAAAATGTGTACAGCATTGTTAGTGGTGATGAATTTTGGACTTACTGTTATGAACCAGAAAATAAACGACAGTCGGCGATTTGGGTGTTCCCAGGTGAAGAAAAGCCAACAAAACTCATCCGTTCTCGAAGTGTTTCGACAAAGGTGGTAGCGACATTTGTGTCAAAAGCGGGTCATATTGCAACTATTCCTCTTAATAAGCAAAGAACTGTTACTGCGGATTGGTAAACCACCATTTGTTTGCCAAAAGTCATCACCGAGCTTCGAAAAAACAACCCCGAAAGAAGAATCGTCCTCCACCAAGAAATGCAAGCTCGCACACAGCCCAAAAAACAAGGTAGTATTTAACGGAAGAAAACGTGGAATTATTGGACCATCCTCCATATAGTTCCGATCTAAGTGCTAATGATTTCTTTACTTTCCCGATAATTAAAAACAGACTGCGTGGTCAAAGGTTCCAGTCACCAGAAGAAGCAGTTGACGCATTCAAAAATGCCGTTATGGATCTGCCAGCAAACGAGTGGAATAAGTGCTTCGAAAATTGGTTCAAGGGCATGTGTATTAATCTTCGTGGAGAATACTTCGAAAGACAATAAAATCTTTTAAAACTACCTACCATGTTGTTTTATTTCCATATGCAAAACTTAAAAGACATCCCCCGTATCTGTCCTCCGAGAGCAATTTTTAGATGAGGAAACAAAAAGAAGTCGTGTGGGGCTAGATCTGGTGAGTAAGGCGGATGGTCAAGCAGTGAGGTGTGTCTTGGTGAAACAAGATTTTCTTTTTCTGCAAATGTGGCCATTTTTCTACAAGCTCTGCCTTCAGCTTGTCAAGGAATGATGCGTAGTATGCTCCTGTAATGATTTTTCCTTTTTGAGGATGATCGATTAAAATAACTCCATGACTATCCCAAGAAACAGTGGCCCTCACTTTCCCAGTCGAAAAATCAGTTTTTTTTTGAGCAAATATTTAATGACAGCTCGATACTAGACTTGGTCCATTTTCACAAAAAACACTCACATAAAAAAATTGCTAAAACTTTCGTGAGCACCCGTCAACGAAATTCACGTACGGGCTTTCGATTCTCCAATCTCCAAGTGCAGAGTTCGCAGTATAAATACACACATAGGTTATGAAACGTTTGAATTTGAAATAGATAATTACTTTTTGATAGTAATCAAAGTCGTATGAATCTCTGGCTTTAGGCCCTTCAAGCGAATCAACTAGGGGATAACTTACATATTTTACGAATAACTTCTGTTTTCATAAAATTATAAACCACACAATCTGTGGGTATAACTCTCTTTAAACCAAACCTATCCCATTAATGAAGTGTAATTTGGAGGATGCTTTTGAAAAAGTTCCAATTCTGTGGGATTTCCGTTCCTGTTCTAGGGGAATTATGTCTGATACATCTGGCAACACTGTACCGAAGAGAACCCACCACTTGGAACGTGTACAATGCGCGGCACGACTACGCGTGGCAGCTTCTCTCAGGTTGTGCCGAGCTCGCATTGTCATAGCAGTGCGGGATATCTTTCAAAGTTGCGTTACTGTGTTGTATCGCATATACCTGGCACTATACTTCTTGATGTCCTGCCTGTTGCATTTAAGCCGCCGGGCAATTTCAAAATTATTCACCTGGTTTCACCTGAGCAATGCACACGTGCCTTTTACGTATCATTGCTTTGAGTCACATTTTGATACGAATTGACAGCCACGGAGAAGAGGTATTAAAAAAGTTTGTCGGTTGTAATTGGCGATTAAAATTAATTACGTTGATTCCATTTCTAGTTTTACTTTCTAAAAAAGGGTAATTCGAAGAGGAAATTCATTAAAGCATATTTGTATTATTTTTTCATTCTGGATCGATAGACTTAGTCAAAGTGATTGATCGATTGTTACATTCAGCAGCTGAGCTGCTGTGTAGGAAGAATAAGAAATGAATTACAAGTAGATGGTTTGAGACAATAGTAATAGTTAAAATCTCACTAACCCAAAAAACTAAAGCTGATTTTTTTTACGCGTCGACAAAACCCCAATCACTGAAAAGTAAAATCTAACGGACCTTAATCCGGTGATCTAGATGGCGAGAACCATTTGTGGTTTGAATAAAGCATTTTTCTTAATTGATGTTAGCTTAATTTCCAGTAATACATGTTATTCCAACAAATTTAAAATATGTCGTGATGGTGGAGGATTATTCAAATTTTACCAAAAAACAAATTATTGAGCCCCATTTTCATACGAACAGACAGCCACGGGGAAAATATATTAAACACGTTTGACGGTTGTATTTTGCGATTAAAATTAATTACGTTGATTTCATTTCCAGATTTACTCTCTAAAAAAGGTTGATTAAAAGAGGAAATGCATAGAAGCATATTAATATTATTTTTTTCATTTCGCATCGATAGACTTAATCAGAGACTGATAGCTTATTACATTCACCAGTTGAGCTGCTGTGTAGATATTATATAAAATTAACTACGAATGTAGAAACTGGTAGACTAAGATCATTGAGCCATTTTCATAAAAGAAAAGTACCTATATCCTCAGAAGCATAAGGTATTGCTTCGTAGAAAAAGGTAGAAGTATAAGCATATCCTTGTTTTCATATTCATAATATATACTCGCAAGGATATCCTCCAAGAAGAAGTAAAATGTTGACTGGTATTTGTATCTTGAGCGACATGTCCTGACTTGTTCCAGCTTGTAGTTTACGTGGGAGTTCGTTAACTCAGCAGTTGTACTCCAGAGCTTACACAGACCGTTCCGTATTTTTACTGGATACAGTTTTTTATCAAATTAATGAACATGTCATCCCCAAGTGATGAGGAAGCTATAGAAAATAATGGCAACAACCTGCAAACACTACTTGAGGCATAATCGTCTGATGAGTGTCTTTTTCCACCATAATGTCATCCTTTGAAGTAGGTAAAGAAGGTTGACTTGCCACTCCAATTGCAAGAGCCCCTAATAAAAATATACATGCATGATAAGTACCTACAAGGTAATAGTAAAGACCTGAATATATTTCTCACCTGGTAAGTACAGGATTTATGTCCGCATCCATAGCCTTTAACATAACTTTCTCCCAGGACAAAAGACGAATGGGCTTGTTTCCTGTTTTATTTTTGTCAGTTTTATTTTTCAGTTGCGTTTTCATATTGTTCACTTTTTTCATAAAAGCTTTAATATCCATCTCCTTGCCAAATAAAGTAACGTATTCCTTAACGATATCAGTTAATGCAGCAGTTTTCTTCTTTTTCATCGCTGGAACTTGAGATTTCTCGAGAATCCCCGGAAATGCTTGGACTTTTTCAACGATAAACATCATCTCGTTAGGGGCATCTTCGGTAACTTCCTGTTCACTATCGGTGTCATACATTTTAAATATTTTATTCACTTTAAAATAGCTGCACAAATAAGTTAGATGGATCTTCTTTACATCAATTGACGTGCGAACCGCTTTTAATTATGAGACCACAGACCACATACGCGTTGATTGCACGCTGCAAGTCATATCTTGTCGAAATCGCTAATCTCCGTACCTTTTACTTTATTTTCCCGAAGCATTTGCTTGAATTAGAGCAAAACCTTTTACTTCTACCATTGCTTGTACCTTTTACTTCAAAGTAAATGCTTCATTTTTATAAATACGGGCCGATGAAGCCTTATGATCATATATAAAATGTAAAACTTTGAATTCAGTCTTTATTTGATATTTTTTGGTTTACTAAAGTGAAATAAAATAAAAAATACAATTAAAAAAATCAAGCATTAAATAACCAAGTTACAATTAACAATTACTTATTTTAATAACATTTTAGCATCGTCATGCAAATGCGTTTTTCGGTTCCGGTCTCGTTTTAGATGAATGGATCTGAAGAAATTGGTAACATATCATAACATCCCCTCGGGAATATTTTCTCGAATGATATTTCAAAATTTAGGTCATTTATTAATTTGGTACTTACTGATAAGTTTGCATATATACTAAGTGACATATAAATCCGAACACCCAGTTTAAATGGTTTTATTTTAATAAAAGTTGGTGAATGTATTATCTTACTCTAAATAACAAGTGAAAAAATTTTCAGCCTTATCAGTTGGACATTCCGGTTTTTATACTGCTTTTTTTTAATTCACTAACGCTCTAAAAATGAATATTTCAGCCGCAGTAAAGAATCAACGTTGGCGGATTTTGGTTCTTGACATCCTTTACGATCGGTTACGATGCCTAGAGTACGGAGACCTGTACGATTTCGTCAACTTAGTGAGTTTGATAGGGGTCGTATAGTGGGACTTCGGGAAGCTGGGCTTTCTTTTCGGGAATTACAGTTAGAGTGCAAAGAAGTGTAGACATTGTGGTTAGGTGTTGTCAGGCATGGTTTCGAGAAGGCCGTACGCAAAGAGCAAGGGCACTGGACGCCGCCGTAGAACAACAGACCGTGAAGATCGCCGCCTAAGATTATTGGCCTTAAGGGACCGTTTCTCCACTACCAGGTCCATTGCAAATGAATGGTTTGCAGAACACGGAAGACCTATTGGCATGCGAAGTGTTTACCGACGAATGAGAAGTTTTGGCTTGTTTTCATACCGGCCACACTGGGTCCTCCCTTTAACTCGAGAACACCGACGTAATCGCCTTGAGTGGTGCAGACAACGGTCACTCTGGGATCAGGAATGGAACAGTATTGTCTTTAGTGACGAGTCTCGATTTTGTTTAGGCATGCACGATGGTCGTGCCAGGGTTAGAAGGCGACGTGGTGAAAGGAGGAATCCACAGTTTTTTGTTGAAAGACATGTTCATCACACTGTTGGAGTTATGGTTTGGGGTGCTATAGCTTATGGTTCCAGGTCACCTTTAATCTTCATCAGAGGTAACATGAACGCGCAGCGTTATATCCACGAAGTTCTAGAACCCCATCTTTTACCCTATCTTGACACCCTGGCAGATCCAACTTTCCAACAAGATAATGCCCGACCACATGTTGCAAGAATCACAATAGACTTTTTTCAACATAATGATGTCACATTGTTACCATGGCCACCAAGATCTCCCGACTTATCCCCAATTGAGCACGTGTGGGATATGATGGGTCGGAGATTGCTCAATTTGCAACGTCCTCCTCAGACTCTAGAAGCACTTCGAGAGGAGTTGGTGGTTGCCTGGAACGAGATACCACAGGAGGGACATTGACCACCTGATCAGAAGGAGGATGCGTAGCACATCAGGGTGCATCCACACATTATTAAAGGTCAAAGGGCTTTAAAGCAGTGCAATCATTTTGAAATTTTTATCATTTACTTATTATGCTTCATTAAGTACTTTTACACAATTTTTATTAAAATAAAACCATTTAAACTGGGTGTTCGGATTAATAGGTCACTTAGTATATTTGCAGCTGGAATTTTATTCTTAATCAACATGAGGAGCTATAGAAGGGTTAACTATAAAAACCTGCAGGCAGCGAATTCGGAGAAGCGCTTTTTTTTAAAATCCTGTAACTATAAGCCAAAAGTACTATTATGAACTTTTAATATGCTGTTTTACGCAGTATTTCAAGGCTTTTTAGAAAATATGAATATGAATTAAATCCTTTTCTTTAAATTAATGATCATATTACAGTGATAGCATTCTAAACATTGGTTTCCAAAGCTCTTATTTGTCAAGCTATACTGAAAGAACAAATCGATACATGCATCTAAGAACATTTTTACTGACATCTAGTCGATTTTTAGTTTTAGTTATTTCAGATAGAGCTCTTACTTTATACTTTTAACTAGTATGAGAATTTAAACATTTTTTTTTGTATCAAAGATGAGAAAAAGTATTTTAAATATCATTGTAACTGTATACTGCCACGGAACAGCAGTAAGATCATGGTAATAATAATAATTCCACTACAGCTTACGCAGGATATTGTAAAGTACGTTACGCATCTAATACAACCCAGTTGTTATTACTAAAACATTGTATTTGCCTTTACAGTGTTTATCAATGCACGCAAATGTATCCTGGCACATTGTAATTGACTTTACAATCATGTTGCACGGAAAATATCAAGCAAATTTCCTATAGCATCACTCTAATGTTAATGCTGCTGTAAGAGCCTTTACGATACAGTTTATGTATTTTTATCATTGTACAGGGTTTGTCCGGAAAGTAATAGGACTCATTTTCTTGCAGCGTTCGTTAGAGCAGAGGTAAGCGATTAAATTCTGTGTGAAACTCGGTAAATCTGCGACAGAGACGTTTGATATGATCAAGAAGGCTTACATAGATGTTGCTTTAGCAAGAAGTGGTGTGTTTCGGTGGCACCAGGCCTTTTTGGAGGGCCGGGAAGAGGTCGCTGATGAAGACCGTGCTGGAAGCCCTTCGACTTCGACAAACACCGATAATATGACTCGTGTGCGCAAAGTTTTGAACTCAGACCGTCGACTAAGTATTCGTTTAATTGCCCAGATGTTAATTTTACCAAAATCTGTGGTTCATGACATTGTGACACAGCATTTGAACATGCGCAAGATGTGCGCGAAGATGGTCCCAAAAGTGCTCACTGACGACCAGAAATTGCGGCGAGTGGAAGTGTGCCAAGAAAATTTGAACATGTGTGAAAGTGACCCCCAATTTTTGAATAACGTGATCACAGGTGACCAGTTGTGGATCTTTGAGTATGATCCCGAGACAAAGAGGCAATCTTCCGAGTGGCACACGACGGCGTGTCCTCGCCCAAAAAGGGAAGAATTAGCAAATCCAAAGTGAAAACGATGCTCATTGTCTTTTTTGACATCAAAGGCATCGTCCACCATGAATTTGTTCCTCCTAGACAAACCGCCAAGTTTTACGTGCTCAGGAGACTCAGACGAAGGGTCAGTCGGGTCCGACAAGACATCGCAGCCGACTGGAAGTTGCACCACGACAACGCCCCGGCTCACACCGCCTTTCTTGTGAAGAGCTACAGTGTTCTTAGATGCATGTGTACAAATGTCTGTAATTAAGTCCTATAGTGATAACATATAAAAAGCCATCAGAGTTAGTTATTTGGAAATTTGAGTTAATTTCGCCCATTTTCCAGTTTGCAATATAACAGTGAAACGAGCATTAGCAATGGGAATCCAGAAGCGTGGAAATTTCTAATATTGTTACACGTTAAATTTCATACCGCGTAACTCATGATGCGCAATATTGTTAGTAATTGAAGTCGTAAATTTTGAACAGGTGTCTTCGCATGGTTGTTAGATGTTTAATAGATAAGTTGTCTCAGTAATTTCAATTTGAGTCGGAGCGCATAACGGATTTTATTATGGCGCAGATGGTTGTACTGATTTACTATTGACGTTCATTTCCTCCATTAAATCAGCGGTAGTAACAATAGGTGCAACTGGATTTGTATTGTAGATAAATATATTGAGAATATGGAAATTACTGTAAGTGCGCGACTGATGGCAAGAACTGTTAGTAACTATCTAAGAAATTGTTTTCTATAAGGTAACGTTCTCACCAAAGTAAGTCGGCTTCTCGATTTCGACTTGTGGATACATTATGACAGTTCAGTCAAGATGTAGCTTATAATCTGTGGCTAAGTTACAGATCGTATCCATCAAAAAATAATTTATCATCTAATCCGATAAGATTAGATCTTCATTGCATTTTTGTAGCGCGCCCTACACGTCTGCTTCTCGGGGGCATCCAAATAAAAAGGTACCTAAACATCAGGGCACAAGGGAACCGCGGCTGCTACGAGCATAAAGAAAATTTATTAGTAATAATAATAATAATAATTTGTTGATGTTAATACACAAAAAGTGCTCACACAGGTCAATATTAAATTGCTGTAATATAATAAATTAATAAAAGTTTATTTTCGAATTCTACAATCATAGCTAAAACTAACATACTCTTATATATACCTAAATAAACTGCAAATACCCACAGAAGAATTAATTCTTGTGCGAGGGAATGAATCACTTATAACACAAATACATATACAGGGTGTTTCAGTTTATTGTTGCATAACTTTAAGATTCGATAGAGCTTTTAAAATTAATGCATAAAGTCTATATAAACATGGGTCGAAAAATGCGTGGCTTCCGAAATACAGGGTGTTTAAATTTACTTTCTAAAATAGTTTTTTTAAATATTTCGAACAATATTTGATGTATAACAGTGATAATTGGTATACAAGGGTTTTTTGTACGACAAAACGAACCATGGGCATAGTTTTACTGTACCATCTAGAGGGCGCTCTCTACTGTACCTGTAGTGTATTAAAATGACCGAAAATTTTTTCTTAGTGTAATTTTTTGCTTTTTGAATAAAAAAACTGATTCTTCGCACTTTTCAACATAAAAAGCTCTCCTGTGAGTTTTCGTTATAGTTAGCCGTTTATGAGATATTTCGATTTTTAAGGTTCGATGCATTTTTAATTATTTATGGGAAAATAATATTTTTTTTACATTTTCGATTTGGGCATTACAAGTAATTAAGATGATCGTTTAGATTGTGTTTTTAAACACAGTAATAATTCCTAACTCCAAATAAACACAAAAAAACAGAATATTAATTTGTTTAATTTTCCAATATTTTTTTTAACAAATTAAATTAATTATTTACAACTAAAATGCTATTGGATATTTAGGACAAACATACAAAATCTAAAGTAGTTGCTCGAAATGTAAACCCAATAGTTCAATACACAATTCACATCGTGGTATAGCATTATTCAAATAAGGCCTTATTTCATCACATGCATTCCTGATTCTGTCTATTAGCATATCTCTTGTGGTTACGGGAGTCTGGTACACTTTTTCTTTTAGAAATCCCCACACAAAGAAATCTAATGGATTTAGGCAGGGGATCGTGGAGGCCAGGCGACTAGTCCTCCACGGCCGATCCATCTTTCTGGACAATTTTCGTCCAGCCAGTTTCTAACGTCTCGAATAATGAGCTGGACAACCATCAAGCTGGTACCAGGCCAATCTTCTTAAATCTAACATAACATCATCTCACATATTTGCATGTTCAGCCTTTAAAAATTCCAAGAAGGTCGCAGCATTTAACCTTGCAGGCAAAAGGTGAGGTCCAAATAATCGATTACGGTAGATACCAATCCACACGTTCACACTAAACTCATGCTGAAAATTTCTTTCACGAACTGCATGCTGATTTTCATGCGACCAAATATGTTGATTATGAAAAGTTACCACTCCACGTCTAGTGAAGCATGACTCATCGGTCCATAAAACGTTGCTTAAAAACTCCCTATTATTATCAGTTCTATCAAGGATCCACTGACAAAATGTGATTCTTCGTTCTCCGTCCCCTGGCTATAGTCTTTGCACAGGTTGCAAATGGTAAGGACGTCTATGGTCATTTCTAAGAACACGGTGAACATGGCTTGCTGAAATTCCCAAGGCACCAGGAACTCTCATAACACTTGTGGTCGGATCTCTATCAAACTCACGCAGAATCATACGGGTAAATCTGCGCTGACGAACATTTATGTTTTGATCCCTTTGGAGATTTTTAAAACCATTTTCAATTATTTGGCGATGCACTCTTACAAATACTGAGCGAGTTGGATTTCGACTGTTTGGAAATCTTCGTGCGTATTCTCTGGCTGCTTGTGCTGCGTTTCCATTTACGAAGCCATACACAAAATGAATATCCGCTAGTTCTTGATTGGAGAATAAAAATGGCAGTTTTATAAAACTTACAAAAAAAAAACAGGTAAAAGAAACTAAATTTCGTGCATTCACAATTGCAAAAAAACGCTTCAGGTTTCAACAGACAACAAAACTAACTGTCAACTAATTGACGTTTAACCTTATTCTGCTTTCAATTTCAAAAATATTTGCAGGCACAGCCTACTTCTAAAAATTATCGAGATACTGACTTTTTAACGTTATTTTATCATAAATAATTAAAAATGCATCGAACCTTAAAAATCGATATATCTCAAAAACGGCTAACTATAACGAAAATTCACAACAGAGCTTTTTTATGTTGAAAAGTGCGACGAATCAGTTTTTTTATTCAAAAAGCAAAAAATTGCACTAAGAAAATTTTTTCGGTTATTTTAATACACTACAGGTACAGTAGAGAGCGCCCTCTAGCGGCTACAGTAAAACTATGCCCATGGTTCGTTTTTTCGTACCAAAAAACCCTTGCATACCAATTTTCACTGTTATACATCAAATATTGCTCGAAATATTAAAAAAAAAAAACTATTTTAGAAAGTAAATTTAAACACCCTGTATTTCGGAGGCCACGCATTTTTCGACCCATGTTTATTTAGACTTTATGCATTAATTTTAAAAGTTCTATCGAATCTTAAAGTCATGCAACAATAAACTGAAACACCCTGTATACATCAATATACGTATACATTAGGCATTGGCAACAGGATTTGTTTGTTATGAGTATGTGTCAGTTCTAAAAAACTTCTGAAGAGCAGGGGGTAGGACATTCTCTCAGGCGGAGCAGATCAGCGTTCAAAACCTTTTCAAATACTGCATTGTAAGCTTTACTCACAGGATCACACTGATATCATCTCCCTCAATGCCTCAGTTGGAAAGTAAACTTGTTTCCAAGGGTGTTTGTGTATAATCTTTAGGGACTTAACCGTTGCCCATGCCAATACATCGCTCAATACTTTTCAGAAGATAATTTACGTACAATAAAATTTTATCTTACAATAACTTGCTCAGGATCTGAAGACTATCCATTTTTCTGGGAGTTTTAAAGTACTGTTAAAAATATATTTACAAGAATTGCCAAACAACCGCTGTCTTAAGAACTTGTTTTCACATCAGCGGAATCTCTTGAGACTCCGCATTGCACACCAGCAGAGCTCCAAGGTCATATAAAGACCTCAAGGTGCGTAAAGCACCTGGAGAGGATCGAATCACTAATAAGGCGCTGAAGCTACTTTCGCAGAAGTCCTCAACTTATATCGTGGCAATAATCAATGCCATGCTAAGGACCCAGCACTTCCCAACGGCGTGGAAGACCGCTGATGTCATAATGATTCCAAAGAAGGTGGGTTCGATATTCCCTCAGGATTACCGCTCCATTAGTCTACTGTCAGCTCCTTCTAAGCTCGCTGAAAAGGTGATTCTACGTCACCTTGAAAATTTCTCGGCAGACCACAATTGATTCCTGACGTGCAATTTGGCTTTCGGTCTGAGCATAGTACGGAGCTACAGACCATAAGGCTTGTTGAACGAGTAACCAGCGGGTTCACCCGTAACGAAAGTACTGGCATCTTGCTACTGGATGTCTCAAAGGCATTTGACAAGGTGTGGCACAAGGGCCTTCTCTACAAATTGATCCATAAGGGCTTCCCCTTCTGGCTCCTAAAACTTTTGAAATCCTTTCTCGAGGGTAGGAAATTTCGGATCAAAATTAATAACGTTCTGTCGACAACGCGGCCCATTAAAGCCGGTGTCCCTCAGGGTTCGGTTCTTGGACCAGTCCTTTATTCACTTTTTATTCATGACGTCCCTTGCCCCAGCAGCTGTAAAACCTATCTCTATGCTGATGACACTGCCCTGGTGGCCCAGTCGTGCTCTGGGGATCTAGTTCACGACAGGCTGCAAAGTGCAGTGGACGAGGTATTGGAATGGGCGAATCGGTGGCTGATCAAAATTAATCATTCGAAAACGCAGACAATCTATTGTACTAAAAAACGTAGCGGCGCCCCGTCTGAGGTTTCAGTGAATGGAGCTCGGGTACCATGGGAAAGCTCTGCTAAGTATCTCGGTGTCACTCTTGACAAGGGGATAACCTGGCAGAAGCACACTGAAGCGTTAAAAACTAAATTCCAAATCTCGTTTCGGCAACTCTACCCTATGCTATGTAGAAGATCAAAATTAAGTTTGATCAACAAAGTTCGACTATACAAGATGGTTATTAGACCAGCGATCACTTACGCAAGTGCGGCTTGGTGTTTTCTCGCCAAAACGCATTTACGTAGCCTGCAGGTTTTGCAGAACAGAACCTTGCGTACAATCACTAACGCCCCATGGTATGTTTCCAACGAGACCCTTCACAGAGACCTTGACATCCCTTACCTAAGGGACTACATCAAACAACAAGCGCAGCTACGTTACAGTCAAGCAGAATCGCATAACAACCCTTTGTTGCGCGAGTCAGTAGACTACACAGTCGAGTAAGTTCGCAAGCACACAAGGCCGCGACTCGCACTGTGAACAAAATTAAATCGTGCGACTTTAGGTCCAACCAAAATTATAATTTTTCTTCAACAACCAATCCCAAAATTAATTTTAGGATCAATTTAAAATTGCCGAATACTAACTAGCAATGCCAAGGCACCCCTCAATTTGATGCACTTCTTTTTTCTTTGCTCTCCCTCCTTCCTTCCTTTCTTCTTCCCTTCTTTCTCCCTGACTTTGTTTGGTATCTCGGCAACCAGACCAGACAGACCTACTGACTTACAAGACTTCAACCAAGAGCAAAGGTCCTACGGACCGCTCTGACAGACAATGACGAATAGAAAAAAGAACTTGTTTCGTTGTCTCACTTTGTATTTTTGATCAGGGTTATTTTCCCGTTTCTTCATAACCTACATATTTTCTTTTTATAGCTGAATCGGCATTACACATTCTATTGTAATGTGACTTTAGACAACTATTTTCACTTTTTTTTTATTTCTATATAAACGACTGTTATTATTATCTTAAATATAGTACACAAAACTATATACTAAATAATATGCAAATTTCAGGAGGTAGCCAGAATGGGGCGGGTGAGAGGATATGACCCTCCCTGGCGTCCGCCTGTGGACGCCCATGGTTATGACGATCATACTGGCTGTGTACCGAAAACTCACATTGTCTTCATCATCGCTCTACCATTTTCCCACAAAAAACTAATTGACATTCTAATCGCTAACATCGCACGGTGCATCGCCATTTTCCGAGTGCAGACATCGATGCCTATACGAAAATGTATTACAATCTCACAGTATACAGACTACGAAAAGTAAGGTCACTCACGGGTAAACTGATTAAGTTCGGACTTCCTTAAAGCGGTACCGCCGACCTTTCTAGAAATAAGATACCTCTTTCATGGTGGACAGTACCGCGCCCCTTCAGCCGGAAGTGGCCCCACAAGTTTATTACATAAAAAATGGCGTCCAGTAGGTTCATTCCATACTTCCCACGCCTTCGAAAGAACCTTTAGTATAATTTTTTATGTAGTGCAATGACATCGAGAAGCCAGCTATTACCAGAATCGACTACTTTGTACTGTCTTGTTTCGAAAGGCTTTGTTCTCTGGATAGATTTTAGGATTTAGGCAGCAGCGGTGGCCGCAGCAGTAGACTCTTCGGTTTCCTGATCAGTCGCCGTGCGCTGTGCGGGTTCGAGTCCCGTCCCAGGAGAAATTTGTCTCTTGGCTATGGATGTTGTGATTGTCCGTAGGTGGTAGACGGTCTCTGACTGTCGAACGCGGAGGTACGACCCGGCAGTTCTCGTAGGCGGAGCCAGAATGTGTGCATGTTGCATGCACAGGTGTGTCCATGTGGCGTTCCCCCTTTCACATGTATCCCCCTATAGCCCCACGGTATCCAGTGGGTGCTTAGGCTTTAGGCCTTCGTGGTAGTTGGGGTATAAAAAAAAAAGATGATAGTTGCTCAGCATTCATTCGTTCTTCTACTTGCCACAAAGAATAGATCATGCGGATGAGTTGACAAATAGTAAGAAACAGCTATTCATAGTTGGCTGTCTGTGGTTCATCGGCGAGTAAATTGCATTTAGTAAATCACCAAAATCGGCGGCATCTAGCGGTCACAGTGGTGACCCGGCTGACAATGTGAACTGTTCTACCATTCCAACAGACAGCTTGCTGTTGTCACTCTCGCAGTGGTTGATTCTGGCAACAGATGACACTTTGTGCTGTCTTGCATCCAACTAGCAAGGTAGTGCTGAAAGCTTTTGGTAAAAGAACCGTTCAGCTATAAAAGCTCTCTATTGTTGTTGCCTGAACAACAAAATGCTGGCTTAATGTTGTGTGGAATGCAAATTTGCTTTCTGCAACATATGTATTTGCTCTAAAATGAGGTGTTTAAAATATTCTTATAGCATAGTTATAGGACAAATTTTTAACTGTTGCATAAACCTTCATACAACTATTTTGTACGGCATATTTGCAGGTTAGTCAAAATGGTTGTGTTGTGGCATCCATGGTAACGTTTATAAAACAAATCCGAGCCTTGTTGTTTTGCTGTGCAAATTTACTACTTTAGCCAACAAATTGCTCTCAACGGAAGCACTTATACTGTTAAAGGCTGTACATATGCTAAATATGTTGGTATACAACTTCACCATAACCTAACTTTCTGCTGTCATATTTTTGTTAAAATGCCATAACCAATGTTTTAAGACAAACAACGCAAGCATATTGGTTAAAAAGGTTTTATCAACTGTTCAAACAGAAGATATAGATCTGGTACAAATTCTAGGTAAATCATTCAACTCTGTCGGTATTTCATTTCTGACATTTGTCAAATTGTTGTATAACACCTGCAGGCAACACCAAAGTATTCTAATGAACTAAAGACAACATGGACAATGCCATGATTATACACAATCACCCGCCATATTGGGAAAACATTTATTGCTCTATTTGATATTAAATAATTATGTTTCAGTTCGAAATTACAGAAATAAAGTGATAAACATTAGTGTAATTGTGTCGAAATATAGGATTTGTGGAAGATTTAACGCAGATAAGTTCAGTTTTCCATCTTAAAAATCTAGACATACTTTTGATCATTATCAAAATATGAATCAAACACGAAGCCCGTAGAAATTGCGTAACTACTTTGCACGATAATCACAATAAAATTTGCTGCGAAAGTAATTCAATAGCCCTATATCACAGTGTAGAAGTTTATCATATACCTGTGTATGAAATTCACAATGGCCGATATGCAAGTAAACAAGATGACTGTATTGTGTTAGTTATACATTCTTCACTTCGTCTATTCAATACATAAGAAATAGTTTGGCTGCAATAAAGTAGAGTCACGTAACAGAATAGTTGTATAGTTGACAAAAACTGAATCTTGCACTGACGCAAATGTCTTATAGCGGCTGCAAGAGGCTTACACTTTTGTTGTATAACTGTTTCCTGCAGCCCTTATACAACCTCTTAAATGACTGAAGTGTCCTATTAGGTGTGCCCATTCCGCTTGTATAGCTGTTCTAAGAGGGCTTTGCCAATGTTCTTACAGTATACAATACTGTGTAAGGAATACTGTATAATCATTCTTGCAACTCTAATAGGAGTGATAATTGTTAGTTGGGCATCCACTAATTTTTACTTTCTAGGTTTATCTGCGATAAATTTAAACTCGTTCAGAACCGATCCAGCTCTACCAGATATTATACATGTCTTGACCAACAGACATAAGCATTGTGACAGATAAGTCATATGCACAGGGATTTTCTGATACTTCCTTAAACTACATTAGAATCATTGAAAGTTCATGGTGTGAAGTCCGAAGATTACATCACAGAAGCATATGACATTTGTCTAGGCGTCCCCCAAGGTTCAACTTTGGGGCCGCTTATATTTATACTTTTTATCAACGATTTACCATCAAATTATCTCAAATTGTTTAGTGCTCTAGGTAGATGGCACCACCACTGCCGTAGGTGCTAAATCTATAGAGGAACTGAATCACAAGATACATTCACGTCTGCAAGTCCCATTCACATGAACCATAAACTTCTGAATTCATTGCCGAAACATATATAATGCCTTAATGAAAAAATACCCAAAACTGATCTCAAGCACTTCTTACTGGACGGTGCATGTAGTTGTTTATAGTTTGTTTGGTCTGTCGTATTTGGAAATTTTTAACATGTCTTACATGTCTAGTTTTTTTTAATCTATTTATGTTATTTATTTATGGACTATGAGATGTATGGTTATCGCGATTTATCCAATATCTATGTATTGCAGATCTTTCTGGATTAATACATGAAAGGTACACTATGCTTCGATAGCCTGCCGTAAGCGCCACCGATGGGAAAACGGCGCAATAGTTGTTATACTGATATTGGCCTAAACTACTGCAACCCGCACTTCGCTAACACGGTTCTTCGGTTGTGGACCCATAGGACGCTATATGGAATATACAGGATGTCCGCAAAGTTGGGGTTTTCCTTTTCAGAAACAACTACCCTTGAAATAACAAAGGTAATGTGTAGTGAAACGAGGGCGACCAAGTAAAAAAAAATAAAGGAAAAAGTATTCACTCTCCAGTTGACGAGAAGGGCTAAGTACGTCTCTGCCCGAAATCATACCGCTCCAACAGAAAATTAAATCAGCTGATGCGCTACCGAGCAGACGCAGAAACCACATTGATTGTCTTACACTTAATGGCACATCTTCTAACAAGGAAGGCAAAATGTTGCGTAAAAAGTCTAGGTATTGCATCCCGTCCAATCGATTTGGGAGAATAAATGGTCCAATGAGCATACCGTTCACCATGCCAGCCCAAATATTCACCGAAAGTGTGTGTGTCTACTGACCAAACATGAGTGTTGCGAAAGTTATGCACCCCATTACGCGTGAACGTAGATTCGTCTGTCACCAATATGCACTTCAAAAAGTCCGGATTATTGTCATGTTGATGCAACAATCACTCACAAAACCGCACTCTTGCTGGAAAATCGTCAGGTTGAAGGGCTTGTACACGTTGGACGTGAAACGGATACAGCCCCTCTTCACGCAGCGTTTGCCACACTTTAGTTTTTGATACTTGCACTTCTCTAGCCATGTCTCTAGTGCTTGTTGAGGGATTCTCGTCTACGCGATTACCTCTACACGCGTGACCGTAACCGTCGGTTGAAAGTTGCATACTGACCTGACACACTGACCCCGACCCAGTTATGTCGTCGGGTTGAGTCAGTGACCTTGTACCAGTCGGTGATATCGCGGCTACAGGACGGTATTCAGATATTTTTGATGTTGCAGAGCTCTTTATCTCGGTTCCCTTAAGACATTGGTGTATATGGTACTAAGAAAAATTGCTTATGCTTTCAAGATCTACACGTCGTGTAAAGGAAAACCCCAACTTTGCGGACACCCTGTAACTTTTGGAAAAAGGTATGGCGCATGAAATATGTATGCTTGTTGAGCATGAGCTGAAAAGGGTTCGATAGACAGTTCCCATCTCTAGAGCAACCTCAAATCAGGCAACACACGTAGCTAGTGCAAGCCACTGACAACCAATCAATAGTAGTGATACTACTATCCGTGGTCATAAACTTTGGTGAAGATGAGTTGCTTCACAAAGATTTCTTTAGTGAATTACGGCACGAATACCACTTTGTAGTGCAATTTAAAAGGCCAAATCGAGAAAAAACTTGTATGAAATGCTCATAAAAATAATCGAGGAGAAATGGCGGAGAAACGCGCCTGATTTATAACGCTAGGAGAGCCAATGAGACAGCAGGAGTGCCATATCCAATTTCTAAGATTGTTAACAAGGCGCATTTTCTGCAATCGTGAGTTGTGGTGCAATATTGTCAGTGATTGGGGCTATTAATGTTGATGTATGTATTTGTACGCCTTTCAAGGTATTAGAGAATATCCTGTACAAGTTAAGTTAGAATTTTGTACCCACATATGGGGTGATTAAGAAGACTAATACGTAAAATGCAAAATTTGTACCTATTATGTATCAATCAAGTTAGCACGCATTCTGGCACGCACCCTCTTAGGAAGAAGTAACAATGGACTACAGGATGTTTTCAGCAACATTGAGAGAGAAAAATTTCGCACAAATATAGATCCGAAAATGATTTGAAATGATAAAGGTTTATGTTCGGGGAAAATCAGTCATTCTGAGTATCTACGAACATGTATGATGAGAAAGTAAATGGATCGAGTCAGTAAAACAGGCTCATACAATTAAAAGTTTCATATTTAGCATGTATACTAAGTGACATATAAATCCGAACACCCAGTTTAAATGGTTTTATTTTAATAAAAGTTGGTGAATGTATTTATCTTACTGTAAATAACAAGTGAAAAAATTTTCAGCCTTATCAGTTGGACTTTCTTTTCGGGCAATTGCAGTTAGAGTGCAAAGAAGTGTAGACACTGTGGTTAGGTGTTGTCAGGCATGGCTTCGAGAAGGCCGTACGCAAAGAGCAAGGACTGGACGCCGCCGTAGAACAACCGTTTCTCCACTACCAGGTCCATTGCAAATGAATGGTTTGCAAAACACGGAAGACCTATTGGCATGCGAAGTGTTTACCGACGAATGAGAAGTTTTGGCTTGTTTTCATACCGGCCACACTGGGTCCTCCCTTTTACTCGAGAACACCGACGTAATCGCCTTGAGTGGTGCAGATAACGGTCACTCTGGGATCAGGAATGGAACAGTATTGTCTTTAGTGACGAGTCTCGATTTTGTTTGAGCATGCACGATGGTCGTGCCAGGGTTAGAAGGCGACGTGGTAAAAGGAGGAATCCACAGTTTTTTGTTGAAAGACATGTTCATCACACTGTTGGAGTTATGGTTTGGGGTGCTATAGCTTATGGTTCCAGGTCACCTTTAATCTTCATCAGAGGTAACATGAACGCGCAGCGTTACATCCACGAAGTTCTAGAACCCCATCTTTTACCCTATCTTGACACCCTGGCAGATCCAACTTTCCAACAAGATAATGCCCGACCACATGTTGCAAGAGTCACAATAGACTTCTTTCAACATAATGATGTCACATTGTTACCATGGCCACCAAGATCTCCCGACTTATCCCCAATTGAGCACGTGTGGGATATGATGGGTAGGAGATTGCTCAATTTGCAACGTCCTCCTCAGACTCTAGAAGCACTTCGAGAGGATTGCCTGGAATGAGATATCACAGGAGGACATTGACCACCTGATCAGAAGCAAGCCTTGGCGCGTTGGAGAATGCGTGGTGGGTGCATCCACACATTATTAAAGGTCAAAGGGCTTTAAAGCAGTGCAATCATTTTGAAATTTTTATCATTTACTTATTATGCTTCATTAAGTACTTATACAAAATTTTATTAAAACAAAACCATTTAAACTGGGTGTTCGGATTTATATGTCACTTAGTATACTTGTGTCCAACTTTGGAGCCTTTTTATTTTTTTTTTTGAAAATGAACAGAGGCCGTTAAAGAATGAAGAGACGAAGGTTGAAAGATTTTTGTTTTTTTTGCTTTTTCCTGTAGTTCCGCTGCCACACGACCGGTTTTCAAAATCTGCAAAGCTTTTTCGTCCTTGGCATAGTAGTAATACTCAGTCAAAAATTCATCGAAATCCGCGCAGTACTTTCCAAGTTATAGCAAAGGATTAGCGGACAGACAGACTGACAGACTGACAGAAATGAGCGACATGCTTGTTCGTAATGCTTAACTATACTTAACATAATATCCCATTTTCGAAATTTCTCGCGATAACAATACTTCCTCGCCAGTAGGCGTGGGTAGTAAAACAGCAAGCACTCTACTGATTTTTGCAAACAGAATTACATGAAGCTTAAAGCCAAGTTGAACCTGCAAAAACTGCTTTTTGCAGGTTGTCGCTCAGACGCATCGTTTTCGAAATCAAAATTGTTCTATCAATCAGTTACATTAATTTACTGGCAGTTTATTTAATGCACTTAACGAACAACTTCAAGAGATACTTTTCAAATAGTACCAATAAGGCTTTTGAAATATGATATGATACTTACTTTTATAAAGACCATTATCGTTAGACGGACAAATTTAAAATACCCATGTATGAATGTGCCTTTTCATATGCTTACGTTGGAAATCTGGCCTGGCAACATTATGTAACACCCTGTAGGCTACAAGTAAGTCTTGCGGATATACCAACCCATCAAGATTTCGCATTTCGTGTTCTCAATTTTATAATATAAATACACAATAATAAATATAAAAGGAGATACCGAAGATAGTATTTATCACAATTACGATTCAATTTGAATCATCTTCTTGCTGACAATAATTGATGGTTGTCGTGACAGAATGCATGAAAATATTGCATAACTATATATCATTCCAAGATGATGAAGACCCCTCATAGCGTGACGCTTTAGACAAATTGTTCCATGCGATCTCATAATAAACTCAACAGAACTGTGCATTCTGGTAATAATTAACTCTGATGCAGATGTAATAAATACTTGTTTCTTAGCAATTGGTAGCAGTGATTACTGTGCTAAATAAAGGAAATTACTTCATTACTGGACGAACTGCTGCCATAGAAAGAAACGGTGGAGAGAAACTATGTATGTTTTTACGTCCAAATTGAACTCTGTTGGAATGCTGCTTAGAACAGTGTATTTGAAATTTCTTATTTTATTTTTGCGTGTTAGTAGCTTTTCAGGCGAAAAGAATAGCTGCCACTTGAAGGTGACATAATCTAACTTCTATGTGGCAGTAATTTTTATTTTCATTGCGGTGCTACCGCAGAGTCTACCAGAGGCCAAAGCTTGTCGAAATCGGGTAATTTGAGTTGGGTAGCGTTCCCATTAGTGTCACCGTTAGACATTCTAACAGTCATTTAAAAACTAGATCAAGCAAATAACAACTTGTATGTCTTTCAGAGCTATTTTCCTCACGGGATCATAAAAAATTAGTTAGTGTTCATGAATATCACCAAAAATAAGTTAGTTTTAATTAATATAACATCTAACTAATTCATAAAAGCATAATCATTTTTTTGGAGACCTTCTGGCAGGGTCTTTAAGATTCACATAAATAATATGTTCTGTCGGAGCTGTTTTCAGTTTTTCAGCGAATTTCGTATGCTTGTATTGGCACTTTCGAAAAAAAAAATTCTTCGGGCACCCATGGTAATTGGTAGGATAGTTGTCTAATAGTTGGACACCCTAAAATCAAAGGGACGTATGATATCTGTGTTTTATTTCTCTGCTGGAAAAGCCTTTGTATCAATTTTCGGGATGATGTTCACAAGTCATGAAACGGTTGGCCATAATTAATCCCTAATTTACGGTACGTCAGCTTTGTTATGCACAAATTCGTGTATGCTCAACCTCAAGCTTTACCAACATGCAGCTCTATTGTATTGCATACATGGATACTAAACCGAGCTATTATTCTACTTATCAATCAACAATTAACGCTTTGTTGACATCCTCTCTATTCAAACGTACACAATTTACAATGCTGCCATCTTTGTTTATGGACCCAAACATGGCAGGTACAATATAAGTACAGCTGTGCAACAAAACCATGAGGAAGCCGTCGTTCACTTCATGTTCACTTGTAGTAAGCAAGCAGACTAGCCTACTTTTTTTTGACATTATGTAGGTTTGTTATGTAATAAACCTGCCGAATGTTAATAGCTCTTGAGCAACAGTACGCCAATTCAATCACTGTGTTGTTTTCAGGGCAAGATTCATGAACGTCTGAATAACAAAATATTATTTCAATATTTGTTGGATAGTTCTGTTATTCCATTAAGCAACATTAAGTATTTGCAGCGTACTGGTCTTCTGGGATGACCACCAATTTGCCTGGCTCCTGATGGTATTCTGACGTCACCACAATAACTACCGACTTAGGCTTTTTATCAGCATTGAAATGGTAGGCAATGAAACAGCTCAGTTGGTGCGAACAGCAGATATAGAATCTTATACCTTATGGAAACGTTCAACTCGCGATATGGGACCTTATATCAAGCACAGTAATGATTATTTTGGTGAATTTGATCAAAAAGTTCACAAATAATAAGAACCTCTATTTTTGCCACATATTGGCTGCGTCAAAAGTTCGTATTTATCAATATAAAGGTATACAGTATGCTACATCGAGTATTATACAGCTTAAGCTGGGATTGTAAATGAAAAGACCGACATGGGTATTGCGCATCCTGAAAAGTGGCATTTTGTCGGCTTTTGTTGACAATTTGTAGATTTCTTGTGACATAACATAGGTTTTTCTACTTTCTCTTATTCATTCTGGAAATTACATATGCAAATTTGATGAATTTCAAAAATAAGAGCAATAAGAAAAGAAAAAATCCCTGGTTGGTGAAGTAATTAACTTTGTGGAATCTTATATTTTACACTTACATACTGCCACATATTACACTTATATTATTTGTTACGGTTAAACTACTTAGCTAGTTTATAGACTAGCTGAATAGTAGAAAAACTATCCATATCTCTGGTTTCTTTGATGGAACACCAGCTTTTCTCTAAAATAGCTACGAACATTGGTTGGTTTGTATACTACCCAGTTAGTCAATATACAAAATGTATCGTAAAAGTACAAGCCACAAGAAAATTATATAAATTAACCAGAATTTGTGGCTAGTTCACTATCCACAGTAGTTGGACAAAGTGTGTACTTAATATCACTAGTACTACATAATAACCAACTCGTTGGTTAGTATGTAAACTAACCAATCCTCTTTGGCTAATTCAGTTTAAGATAATAATATAATACTAGATCAAAAATATATTTTATTTTGAGGTACAACGTAGGTAACACTTCCAGTACTACTCAAAAATAAGTAAAAAAAGTGACAGAAATAGTGTTTGTGTGGCGAAATATCAATAATAAACCTGAAAACATTGAAGTTCTGAAACAAAGAAAATTATTATTTATTGGAGCAAGTTGCACTGTCATGCACTTGCTGTTACAAGCATATCCGGTAGCAAAACATTTACACCTTTTATTTGTGCAACACTTCTTTTGACATCGCACATAACCTTGGGTTGAACCGGTAATTGAAAATTTCCCTGCAGCACTTCGTAATGTTATTTCGGTAGCTGTCTTGACATTTACTAACTTTATAAATCGTTGTTTGCATATTTCAAATTTGTTGCGGGTATACAGCTGTTTAAAGACACCATGAACAGTTCCAATTCGGTAAAATCCATCTTCTACGCTCATTATTACACCCAATATATTTCTGTGGTCTGATCTGCTACAGTCTACGTCTGGAATAGGCACACTCACGGACATGCCGACTGATCCTGGTTTAAATTTCTTCCCAAAAGTTTGTAGCATTTTTTCTGCTTGTCGTTCTAGACTTTCAGGGCATTTATCTCTTATAGTTTTAATATTATCTTCATTCTGACAATAATCACATACCTTTTCTTTAGAACATGAAATGCAGTTGTGCGACGATGATGATTCATTGAGAAGTTTCATAGTTTCGGTGCCTGGGATCATTGTCATTGCTTGTTCTTTAAATAGAACTATAGATTCATTGTTATCTTTGAGTAGACCTGAAGTTTCACTATTATCTTCATTATTATATTCGGGTAAGATTGAGGTTACAGTAGGTATCATTATCCAATATAACGAGCTCAGCATTTTCAATTAAACCAGTGTCATTAGTAGACGATAACAGTGTTTCTAGTTCTTCTTCAATGCGTATGTTTTTAATTTTATTAGTAGCAATGGGGAGGCTATTTAAACCATCTCTACATTTTGCGCCATATAAAGCTTCATATGGACTGCGTCCAATTCCAGAATGAATAATTTTAACATTTCCTGTGCTAAGTTGTAATACTTCTCATTTAATAATTTTTTTGCTGCTTGGCGACCTCCATGCTCAGTTCCCTGGTGGGCAGCTTTGATGGCATCATAACAATCACTTAAACGTACAATAATCTCTCCGGATTTTTTATGTAAGGTTACATAAGATGATTCGATTCTCTGTAAATCATAACTATTTATCACATAATAATCATTCTTGTTTGTAGGGTTAGGTCCAGTTTCACGTATTCTATTTATACGTTGCAACAGTTCAGTATAATCACTATCATTCATTAATTTTGAGTTCTGTGACTTTTGGTCATAAATTTGTAAAAGTAGCTTTTCAAGTTCTTGCTATTGATTCATTTTTAATAACTAGATGCTTATTTAGGAACGAATTTCACATGATACGACACTAAGCAATAACAAATGCTTGCTACAACCATAACCTCACTTTTCCAATAAATTAACCAAAGGATTGGTTAGTTTGCATATTAACCAACGAATTGGTTATTATACAGGGTGTTTCAGTTTATTGTTGCATAACTTTGAGATTCGATAGAACTTTTAAAATTAATTCACAAAGTCTATATAAACATGGGTCGAAAAATGCGTGGCTTCCGAAATACAGGGTGTTTAAATTTACTTTCTGAAATAGTTTTTTTTAAATATTTCGAACAATATTTGATGTATAACAGTGAAAATTGGTATACAAGGGTTTTTTGGTACGACAAAAGGAACCATGGGCATAGTTTTACTGTAGTCGCTAGAGGGCGCTCTCTACTGTACCTGTAGTGTATTAAAATGACCGAAAAATTTTTCTTAGTGCAATTTTTTGCTTTCTGAATAAAAAAAATGATTCTTCACACTTTTCAACATAAAAAAGCTCTCTTGTGAGTTTTCGTTATAGTTAGCCGTTTTTGAGATATTTCGATTTTTAAGGTTCGATGCATTTTTAATTATTTATGATAAAATAACGTTAAAAAGTAAGTATCTCGATAATCTTTAGAAGTAGGCTGTGCATGCAAATATTTTTGAAATTGAAAGCAGAATAAGGTTAAACGTCAATTAGTTGACAGTTAGTTTTGTTGTCTGTTGAAACCTGAAACGCCTTTTTGCAATTGTGAATGCACGAAATTTAATTTCTTTTACCTGTTTTTTTTTGTAAGTTTTATAAAAATGCCATTTTTATTCTCCAATCAAGAGTAAGCGGATATTCATTTTGTGTATGGCTTTGTGAATGGAAACGCAGCAGAAGCAGCCAGAGAATACGCACGATTTCCAAACAGACGACATCCAAATCGCTCAGTATTTGTAAGAGTGCATCGCCAAATAATTGAAAATGGTTTTGGAAATCTCCAAAGGGATCAAAACATAAATGTTCGTCAGCGCAGATTTACCCGTATGATTCTGCGTGAGTTTGATAGAGATCCGACCACAAATGTTAGGAGAGTTTCTGGTGCCTTGGGAATTTCAGCAAGCCATGTTCACCGTGTTCTTAGAAAGGACCATAGACGTCCTTACCATTTGCAACCTGTGCAAGGACTACAGCCAGTGGGCGGAGAACGAAGAATCACATCTTGTCAGTGGATTCTTGACAGAACTGATAATAATAGGGAGTTTTTAAGTAACGTTTTATGGACCGATGTGTCATGCTTCACTAGACGTGGAGTGGTAAATTTTCATAATCAACATATTTGGTCGCATGAAAATCCGCATGCAGTTCGGGAAAGAAATTTTCAGCATGAATTTAGTGTGAACGTGTGGATTGGTATCTACCGTAATCGACTATTTGGACCCTACCTTTTGCCTGCAAGGTTAAATGCTGCGACCTTCTTGGAATTTTTAAAGGCTGAACATGCAAATATGTGGCATGATGTTATGTTAGATTTAAGAAGATTGGCCTGGTTCCAGCGTGATGGTTGTCCAGATCATTATTCGAGAATAGTTAGAAACTGGCTGGACGAAAATTATCCAGAAAGATGGATCGGCCGTGGAGGACCAGTCGCCTGGCCTCCACGATCGCCTGACCTAAATCCATTAGATTTCTTTGTGTGGGGATTTCTAAAAGAAAAAGTGTACCAGACTCCCGTAACCACAAGAGATATGCTAATAGACAGAATCAGGAATGCATGTGATGAAATAAGGCCTTATTTGAATAATGCTATACCACGTTCGATCATCCGTAGATGTGAATTGTGTATTGAACAATTGGGCTTACATAGCAACTGCTTTAGATTTTGTATGTTTGTCCTAACTATCCAATAGCATTTTAGTTGTAAATAATTAATTTAATTTGTTAAAAATAATATTGGAAAATTAAACAAATTAATATTGTTTTTTTGTGTTTATTTGGAGTTAGGAATTATTGCTGTGTTTAAAAACACAATCTAAACGATCACCTTAATTACTTGTAATGCCCAAATCGAAAATGTAAAAAAAATATTATTTTCCCATAAATAATTAAAAATGCATCGAACCTTAAAAATCGAAATATCTCAAAAACGGCTAACTATAACGAAAACTCACAAGAGAGCTTTTTGATGTTGAAAAGTGTGAAGAATAATTTTTTTATTCAGAAAGCAAAAAATTGCACTAAGAAAATTTTTTCGGTCATTTTAATACACTACAGGTACAGTAGAGAGCGCCCTCTAGCGGCTACAGTAAAACTATACCCATGGTTCGTTTTGTCGTACCAAAAAACCATTGTATACCAATTTTCACTGTTATACATCAAATATTGTTCGAAATATTTAAAAAAAACTATTTTAGAAAGTAAATTTAAACACCCTGTATTTCGGAAGCCACGCATTTTTCGACCTATGCTTATATAGACTTTATGCATTAATTTTAAAAGTTCTATCGAATCTTAAAGTTATGCAACAATAAACTGAAACACCCTGTATAATATTGGAAGTGTCATTTTGTATTCACTGATACTAAATCTTTATACCTATAATATCCGCTGAACGATTTATTAGTAAAAAGATGAACCTAACCGCAAAGGGTTTTAAAGATCTGTCAAAAAATACGCCCTACCGGTTTTCTAAAATCTATTAAACAAAGCTACTAAGGATGGATTGACCATGCAAATTTCATCAGCTCACATGTTAAAAGTTGCACTCGAGTTGTACTAAGAGGTATCCTCGTTGTTCAAAATCCAAAACGTTTCAAGTCGTTCTGCGGATATGACTTGATATGAAAATAGCGTTTTTGAAGATCAACTTTAAAATGACTACTAACTGATTGAATCTTTGCTTGTCGCTCTCTTGATTTTTATTTTTATGTAGTGTGTTGGGTGTTATCGATACGACGTTGCGGTAGCTTTTTCAAAATTAAACTAGCATATCGGCTTTCTGCCGTTAATTTAATCAGATATATTGGAATCTCCGAGAAACAAAGTTAAACTATACAGGCTAAGAAAACCGGATTTTTCAGTGCATTCTAGGTCGCTAAATAATTGACTCTCTAACTACCTATTAAAATGACAATCAATAGCAGCCCAATTAACCTTAGCAAATTCAATTTTCAAAACTTTAATGCAGCCGATTTCCTTTGCAAATATTACCCTATAATACTAAAAGGTTATATACGCACCCTACAACGCTCCGTTGCAGGTTTGTATATCAACAAGATGAATGTAGCACACTGCGTGGTTACAGCAGACTTTACTTGCGCGTTTAAAATATCCGCTATATTGTGCAAACAGTTAAAGTAAACTCGGCCTAAAGTTTGCCTAATGAACGTGAATGTACGCGCCAGTAATGTATTTCGTTCATTAGGAACATTTTAGCAGGACTGAGAACACCAAATATGTGGACGTGCAAAGAGCATTGGGGAGACACCTACTACGACTGAGAACATTACTACTTTTGTAAATAGAAAGAATCATTCACATTTCAACTATCTAATACCGGCGACTTCGTACGATTAAAGCAGTGCTTTTCAGAAAGCTCCAACTCGACGTACTTTTTCTTTGGACGGCTCAAGTTATGAAGCTGACTATCGGCGCAGTGATAATTGACACATGGATACAATAATCAAATTCAAGCGGATAACCAAATGGAAATGGTATTTACCATTTTGGCTTGGTATTTACCAATCCGTTCAAGCGAGTGTAGTTATCAGTTTGGTTAAAAGATCCGTGACGTCACGAATCAGCTGTTATATGTCATAGTTATCACCGCAAAATTGTGGAATTTACCCAACTCAAGAGTAGTTTTATATTTCTGGTTATTATTTGAAATGTGACAAGTTAGAATTTTGCCGGGTATTGGATATTGTTATTGTACAATTTTTGAGAAAATTGATACAGGCCGACTTCTGTTTTACCATAAAGTGGAGCACCTTATTAGTTATACTCATTACGGTTGTTGGGGACACTTTAAATGTAGTTCCTATGATTAACAAAGTATCCTGTGTAGCCATATACCACAAGAATATTAAAATATGGCCATATAAACTCACTAGATGATATCCACCTGTATACGGTTTTGCTAATTTCTTTTTTCATCATTTCTGCTGAATCAATACATGTTTTCTTTGACATGCGGAAAAATTTAGAGAATTGAAAGTTATCATAGCTACAAAGCCATGGTTCCATCATTAAAAAAAAATCTGAAAGAAACATTTCTCCCATGAATATTATGAAAGGTTTCTTATTTAAACTTTCCATATACAGTTGTAGACGAAAAAGCACCGATTATTAAGTGATAATAAAAATAATCAGAGATTATATACGCGCTTTTCTAAAATAAACAACTTGCAACAAAACCGCGGTTAAAACCAACGCGTTCAAGCGATTCGTGTAACTGACGTCATCAACCCGTGTGTCATCTTGAACCATATTATAACCGCGGCACATAACACAGAAATGTTGGTTATTCGCTTGGATTTGATTAATATTCTAAGATAAAAGTAATACCTGAAAATGTCAAGATGACGGCTGGGTGTCATTTTGTAACATTTTTCAAATGGAATGGGGACATTGTGTGATACCTTGTTTTAAAGCTCTTCGCGAGAATTTTATAACCCTACAATATGAATTCATGGTCTTTCAAAATGGCTATGAAAGTTGAGCGTTTTTGTACCTTGAATTATAACTCAATCATCAATCATCAACATGTTATATCAATTTTCTTCTTTTGGAAGGGTCTCTCTCAGTGGTCTCCAACCTGTTCAGTGTGTTGAGCTACTTTGACAATAGGAAGAATCGCCATTTTTTGATTTTTACTCAAATCGAGAGATTTAGCTATTAAAAAACGATAAAAAAATATTGATATTTACGTGGACTAAGAGTGTTCAGCGAAAAAAGGGCAAGGCAGAAAGACATCGCCAAATATTTGCAGCCAGCGGCGGCACGCCGGGCGGGACCCTCAACCGAAAAGTCCGAGCCTGAAGGCGTGGAAGTTGTTGAGGAGGAGCTTTATGAACTGCTTGAACTTTTAACAGTAGAAGTTCAGTCACAGGTATGTGACAAGGCATGCCAAACCAAACAGGTACATTTTAGGAGCAAGTCAGTTCAAATTTCGCAAAAATGGAAAGTAATGGATGTTGCTGTATCGCCAATAAGAATTCCTGCGCTTGCTAAACAGATTTCAGAGCGGCCAAAAAAACGTTTGCAAGTGGAAAGTGAACGGGCAAATCTTGAAAGTCCCGCAATAACAGAAACATCCGAATATGATTCGTATGCAGCCAGTGGAAGCAGTACTGAAAGTAGTGACAGCAAAGCTGACCAGCTTACTGCCGAGAACGTAGTCATTCTAAGCGCAATATGAACCCCGGGCTCTCAATAGGCGTAACAAGGGAAAAACATATGCAGAGATAGATAGCCTTCAAAATTATTGTCAGGAGCAAGCATTATTATGTCTTAATATTATTAGCTTTCAATAGACTAAAGCAAAGCAGGATCAATTTTTGCGGAGAAATATAAAAAATACTACCCATTGGAGCTAAAGAAAAGAAATTAGCTTCATATAGGTACTTACCGAACTACTTTAACACCGCTGCTCTAAGGTTCATTTAAATTTTCGGTATTTGCCAAAAACTCGTACACCATTTTCACATTCACAGACTACAACTATTTAAAACTGTAATGACTCATACGCGTGATCAACACGTGATCAGAGCTCGATCCCGGCTTCCTTCCAGTACAGCCGTATAGCGTACGACATATGTCGTTTCTGTGGCTTTGCGGTGGTCAACAGCACAGACAGAGATGGAAATAATGGCTGATTGTTCTCCGCCGGTAGAACCAATGAAATCAAAGACGCGCCTCGACCGGCAGACTCATAGGCGTCGGCAACGCATTGGAACGTGTTTCGTTGAGCGATCGCATATTGTGTGTTTTTATAAGAATTGTTATGTGATTGTTATTGTTGTGGTTTCTGTGGTTACTGTTTTGGTTATACTTATACCATGGAGAGTACAAATGGCACGAGTGGAAGTACTGGAAGCCAGGGAACAAGTACACGGCTTCGTAAAGCACTGAAGAGGGACGCGAAAGAAATCGTGCTCAACGTGTTCAATTATCTGAACAGAACTATGTCGCAGGGAGACGCACTCGCGCGTAGTGAAAGTATGACAGGCGTTCCAGAGTGGACCATTCGCAGGGTGGTGCATGAAAAGAAGAAAACTGGAGCTACTACTGATCCAAAGTTTAATTTGAAGGGACGAAAGGCCGTTAAATTGAATGACGATAGCAAAATGGCATTAAGGCGAACCGTACATTCATTCTTCTTTAGGAATGAGATACCAACCCTCAAGGCTGTACATGAAGCGATCAAGGAAAATGAAATTATACCCCAAATGAGCGTCGAGGTAATGAGGAAATCCCTGCACGAAATTAATTTTCGTTACGAAACGCGTAATCGGAAGTCAGTATTGATAGAGAGACCTGAAATAGTCGCCTGGCGTCGAAAATACCTACGCGAAATGATTGAATATAGGCGACAAAGCAGAAAAATCTATTATTTGGACGAGACATGGGTAAATGCAGGTCACACAGTTAAAAAAACCTGGATAGACAAAAACGTAGTGAGTAACCGACAAGCAAGCATTGAAGGTTTGTCAACAGGTCTTCTTGGACCGTCAGGGAAAGGTCAAAGATTGATCGTAACTCATATTGGTAGCGATAGTGGCTTTTTAGAAGAGTGTGACTTGATTTTCGTCTCTAAGAAAGGAGGTGATTACCATGACGAAATGAATGCCAGCTGCTTCGAGAGCTGGTTTCAAGGGGTGCTTCAGCGAGTTGAGCCCAACTCTGTGATCGTCATGGATAATGCTTCCTACCATAGTCGTCGAGCCGAACGTGTACCGACTATGGGATCTCGAAAAAGTGACATGCAGCAATGGTTGCGCGAAAAAGGAATCCCGTTTGACGATTCATGTGTGAAAGCGGAATTGTATGAAAAAATTAAACAGCACAAACCTGCGAACATTAGTTACGTGACTGATGAGATAGCCCGTCAATGTGGTGTCACTGTGCTGCGGTTACCGCCCTACCACTGTGAACTGAACCCAATAGAGCTCATCTGGGCTCAAGTGAAGGGTTATATTGCGCGCCATAACACAACCTTCAAATTACCAGCCGTTAAGGTTTTACTTGAGACTTCCATACAGCTAGTAACGCCCGAAGCTTGGCAGAATGCTATCCGTCATGTTGTGAAGGAAGAAACAAAAATGTGGCAGCTTGACCACCACATCGACACCATCATAGAGCCAGTTATAGTCAATTTCAACGAGGAAAGCGATAGCGACAGTTTATTACTGTCGGATGTAAGTGGAAGCGACGATGAATAAAGGTAATTCCCAAATTTTTTACTTACAATATGTTTCAAACCACTCTTTATTAAGTATGTAACAAATCTAGTTCACCCATGTTAAACATTCAAACCCCGCCTATGAACAGCCGACTACTGGTAGTTAAGTGATGTTCACGTGAACATCGATGAGTCATTACAGTTTTAGATAGTTATAGTATAGTCGTAAACAATGTAAGCCAAATTAAATGAAATTATACACAGTTGTATGCGATATACATGTGTTTATTTTACTAATACTAGATAATTCATACTAATAAACTTAAATAAACTAATAACTAATACATGCTACATAACTACATCCATTTCTACCAATCGTAGTTGTTTTTAAAAATAAACAAAATTTTTTGTCTGCTATACGATTTAATAAAGGTGACTAAAAATAAAACAAGCAACGCAGTATTTTAAATACAGATATCTTTATAGTAACAACAAATGGCTGCTCTGCACTCTCTGCAGTCTTTGTTTTTATTGATAGATCGCGCTTTGCGCTGACTTATTTCATGCAATATTCAGGGGCTTTTACGATATCCGCTGTACGAATTATGAAAAAGAGAAGCCGCGAGGAACTTCCGAAATGATGCTCCTATCCTACGAGTGTTCTTCTTTAGAAGGCAAATAAATTGTTAAAGTATGGTCTCATGGTCATGCTTTAACCTGACGTTAAATTTAACTCGGTCTCAGGTGACTTGTACTTATGGAAGCCAATCACAGTACTTAAGATTACGACACTGATTGAAATAACTTTTCTTTTTACGGTAAACACACCTATTCACGATCGTAAAAAGACTACGCATCTCATTTGGGATAGACTCTTCAGGAGATATAAAAGCGATGTGCATTCCCAGTAGTGCGTTTCGTACACAAAGTAGCAGTTGAACTGTGTAGAGATGACCTCACAAACAATGCTCCTCAATTATCTTTAACGTTTCCCTTCGAGTTAAATATCGTGGCGGACGAGGCTTCTCACAAGCTACATGCATTTCTTGTAACTGCAATATCAGTAAAATATTGCGGTCATATAATGGGCATACTAAGATTTATGTTTCCCGTTGAATTGTGTACTCGCACTTGTCTTATTACCTTAGTGCCGCCGTTCGGTGTTAATAATAAACCAGGTCGGGCCGCCATTTGGACTTTTTCGTCTCAAAGTCTTAAAGATAATTACGATTAAATGTTGCAAGCGTTAACGTAAAACTGATTAAAAGGCGGGGATATTTATTATAGACGGAGAGCCAGAAATGTTGGGAAGTCCCAGGGCTTATGTATGGAATGGATTGTCAATGGTCAAGAGTAAAGGAAGGTGTACGAGTTGGAAACTTTAGTTTTGCTGAATTGACAGTCAATGCATCCAAGTCACCAAGGAAACGTCTGTCCAGTGCTGCACGAAATCCTTAGAGCCGTTTCAGATGTAGCCGACGCTCAGCGCTGACGCTCAGTGATGATGAATATTAGCGTAAATGAATCATTTCACATGCGTATGATCCGTTCGGCACGTATCGTCCGTCGGGCGTCTGCTGAGCCCGAGCTGATGCTCACCAATCACCATCAGCACGAGGTAGGGCCATTGTAAATTTGGTATATTTCACATGCAAGCTGATTGTCGGCGAGCGGTGTTGCAGGGTTATCCTGATTTGGTTTGTTTATTGGTGTGTTGGTATTTGCCGAAAGTGTATAAGATGAGTTATAGGAAAAGTAATAACATTTATATTGATACCGAACTATTAATAGCTGCAATACAAGAAGAAAAATGTATTTTATATATCAGGTAAACAAAACAAGTTGATATCAGATTGCATAACTTTTATTGTACAAGAAATAGAAACTCGTATTTCAGATTACTTTCTAATTTGGAATGCAGTTCGTCAAAGGATTTTATTGATATTCGAAAATATTTATAAAATTTTCTTCCATTTTTTCTGAGGCTGGCGTATAATGTTACGAATTTTTTTTATTGCACAGATATAGGAATGAGACTTCTGTAAATGTAAATTAAACTTCTAAAAAAACATAATAATGATTTTCCAAAATCAAAATACAACGTCCTCACAGCATTAGCTTTCATACATATGTATAACAGGCACAATCATTATAAGAGTCTAAAATCCGGCCAGTTTCTGTCTTTTTAATTGCATCACCAGGATAAAATCGATGAAAAGGTCTAACAATACTCAGATACCAAAACGGAAGAGGGAAGCATGACCTGTCGTATGCTACTGCATTAACAGTGGCATACGATGTGCTTTGATACTCTTTTCCAGGCTGTATCATTTCTCGGTCAAAAAATGACTTTATTTTTATTCCGAAAAGTGTAAGTGGACTCTAGCTAAAAAATAATTTACATAGAGGATCAGGCTGACTGGATTTGTCACTAAACTGTTCTATTGAAATATCAAACCATTTCAATCGTCCTTGAGATCATACTAATGTTTTTCAAAAATACTAGAAATCATGCTGCCATTAATATTGAAATTGTAATGATGATTCACCTCAGTCTACATCCCTCGTGTGCCGATTGCTTCAAGTGTACGCATATTTATGATTGGTGTATGGGACATAAACGACTAGAATTCATTTATTTAACTTTATTTTTGGTCCCTGCTCGTATTTGGATATATCTCGAATATCTTAAAAAGTCAAGGAGAATCAGGACGTTTTCAGTATTTCCGTAAATAAGGAGATACCGGAAAATACATAGGTTCCAGAACACTGATCTAAATTAGTTTAAAAATCGTGGAAAATGAGGACGTTTTCGGTATTTCGGTAAATAAAGGCTCATTTCGGTAGAAATACCGAAAAATCGATAGGTTTGGCAACACTGTGTACAACCAAGGTTTGAATCAGAGGTTTCCTTGGCGGGACTTTGGTACCATGGGAAAATCTTTTCACTTTATTACTTATATACATAGTCGAACAAGTTCGCAAGTATCTCAAGCCGCCGCTCTCACTGTGAACAATGATGAATCGCGAAATTCCAAATAATATAAAGCAATATTTGAACAAATCTCCAACCAAATTATTTTTCGGCATTAACAATTATTGCAGTAATTTTCAACGATTCTCAGACCTTGTGTCTTGTCTAGCAAGTGAAATTGTTGTTCATCGAGGGAAACAATTAGAAGTAGAAGAATATAAGATATAAGATTCAAATATCTTTGAGACTTCTCGCTAAAATAAATAAACCAGATACATTTTCAGATCTCAGAGGGCAAACGTTGATATGAGTTTGTCTTTAAATGTCTCATTTCTTCGGGAGTACCGCAAGGGTCAGTACTTGGGCCACTATTATTCACATTATATACTCGCATATCGGATCCACATGCCGCTGTTAAATATTTGAGTGTTCAATTTTTCATTTCCTAGGTTCTAAGATCCAACCTGCTCTATCTGAGGTAAATGATGACTTAAAATCTAACTGTAGATTGGCAAAGAATCCTTTAAAATCAAAAGTCATTACTTTTCCACCATTTAGAAATGATGCAAAAAGAAACTTGATTGAGGTAAGAGAATTAGTCAAAAACCTTTTTCATATTCGATGAATGTCTCAAATTAAAATACCACATATGAGTAATGTCAGAAAAAATTGTTTTTCCACTCTGTGGCAACTTTACCGAAATGAATAACTCCTTGACAATCAAAAGGAAAAAAAAATATGTACGGAAAGCAGATCATGTCTAAAATTACTTATTGTGGTACTTATGTTCTATTTTTACATACAAAGCATTTATTTTCTATAACGAACTTCCACGAGCCATGCTAAATTATGAGAAATTTAGAAAACATATTAAAATATTTATTTTATATAAATATAAGACTGTTGACTGTTCACACTGTCACGATTCAGTTTATTACATGAGGCCGATCATGATACCTTCTTCTGACGGAAAGAATTCCACCGATGCAATATCACGTGTGAGTGATGAGTCTGAGATGCGGTACTTTTTCGATCTATACTAAGTGACATATAAATCCGAACACCCAGTTTAAATGGTTTTATTTTAATAAAAGTTGGTGAATGTATTTATCTTACTGTAAATAACAAGTGAAAAAATTTTCATCCTTATCAGTTGGACATTCTGGTTTTTATACTGCTTTTTTTAATTCACCAACGCTCTAAAAATGAATATTTCAGCCGCAGTAAAGAATCAACGTTGGCGGATTTTGGTTCTTGACATCCTTTACGATCGGTTACGATGCCTAGAGTACGGAGACCTGTACGATTTCGTCAACTTAGTGAGTTTGATAGAAGTGTAGACACTGTGGTTAGGTGTTGTCAGGCATGGCTTCGAGAAGGCCGTACGCAAAGAGCAAGGGGCACTGGACGCCACCGTAGAACAACAGACCGTGAAGATCGCCGCCTAAGATTATTGGCCTTAAGGGACCGTTTCTCCACTACCAGGTCCATTGCAAATGAATGGTTTGCAGAACACGGAAGACCTATTGGCATGCGAAGTGTTTACCGACGAATGAGAAGTTTTGGCTTGTTTTCATACTGGCTACACTGGGTCCTCCCATTAACTCGAGAACACAGACGTAATCGCCTTGAGTGGTGCAGACAACGGTCACTCTGGGATCATGAATGGAACAGTATTGTCTTTAGTGACGAGTCTCGATTTTGTTTAGGCATGCACGATGGTCGTGCCAGGCTTAGAAGGCGACGTGGTGAAAGGAGGAATCCACAGTTTTTTGTTGAAAGACATGTTCATCACACTGTTGGAGTTATGATTTGGGGTGCTATAGCTTATGGTTCCAGGTCACCTTTAATCTTCATCAGAGGTAACATGAACGCGCAGCGTTATATCCACGAAGTTCTAGAACCCCATCTTTTACCCTATCTTGACATCCTGGCAGATCCAACTTTCCAACAAGATAATGCCCGACCACATGTTGCAAGAGTCACAATAGACTTCTTTCAACATAATGATGTCACATTGTTACCATGCCCACCAAGATCTCCCGACTTATCCCCAATTGAGCACGTGTGGAATATGATGGGTAGGAGATTGCTCAATTTGCAACGTCCTCCTCAGACTCTAGAAGCACTTCGAGAGGAGTTGGTGGTTGCCTGGAATGAGATACCACAGGAGGACATTGACCACCTGATCAGAAGCATGCCTAGGTGCGTTGGAGAATGCGTAGCACATCAGGGTGCATCCACACATTATTAAAGGTCAAAGGGCTTTAAAGCAGTGCAATCATTTTGAAATTTTTATCATTTACTTATTATGCTTCATTAAGTACTTATACAAAATTTTATTAAAATAAAACCATTTAAACTGGGTGTTCGGATTTATATGTCACTTAGTATATTAGTCCTTATCTACCACCTCTTTTCTATTCATGTTACTAAGTTATGAAAAATGGGAAGACAGAACAAACCACCTAACGGAATACTCTCAGTCTGCTCGTAGCTCTCGTGCTATTAACACCATAACTTATTAAAAGGCGAGGAAATTTATCACTTATCACGGCATTACAACCTTGTTATTTGTTGGTTTTGCACTGCCTTGTGCAGGTGACATTTGTTGAAATGAGCTCCACTAAGTGAAATCGCGATTCCAACTTCATTATTAATGTTGATATCGATCGTTTAATAGCATTTTCTTTGTTAATTTTGTTTTGCACACAGGATGCAGGCTTCAGTGGGAAGTCAAAGGGAATTATCATAACTCTTTTAATCAAATTAAACATCTTCCTGTCGTATAATGGCGGACTGTTGCAAGGATTATCATGATGATGATGATGATGATGATGGTGCTGAAGAATTTAGTCATAACATTTCATTAGGTAGGGGAGACACGAGCAGAGTAAATATCCCCGATTACATATAAATTATGACTCGGACATCGTAACCAAGTCCACACGCATATTCGTCAATCTTACTTGTAATATTTCTCAAGTAGTAGTAGGAGAAATGTGGCGACCAAAAACAAATTTAGATTTTCTCTAAGATAATGCTTGCAAAACTAATCTTGTGCTTATAATCCCAGTTTCGTGCCATTTCCATGATCGGATTTTTAAGGTATCTAATGTATGATGGATTGAACCGATTAGCTTTAAAAGAAAACACTTCTTTCCGGGATCATTGTTTTTTGAGTGCAAGGTGTTCAGCCTTCTTGGCGACTTTTACAATATGCGATTTTCGTGAGTAACGGTGCAACATGAATTTTTGTGTTAAACAGAAGAACTTTGAATGCTGAGTTTTCCGGAGATATTTCATTAAAAATGAGTATAACTTAAAAAGTGACACAATCAGTAGCTGTGATGGTATACGTTAATTGTATTATTATTATTATTTTATTATGTTCTCTTTGTGCTACAGGTATTCTGTGAACTTAATATATCAGCGTGATTTAGTTGTTGGTAAGTTCTTTAAAATTACATGGAATAGTTGTTTCTGGAATCAGTCTCTGGATAATCCTTGTAGTTGGAACCGTTATATAAAGTGAAAAAGTTTTGTTGTATCGACATCAATATTTAAATAATATATGGTAATACTGAATGCAAAGGGTACACTCATAAAGTCATAAGTTTTATAAAGTATTTTGTGCAATTAGCATTAATAGTAATAATCATTCATCCACATTAATATACAACATGGTGAATAAATTTCAATCCACAAAAAGATGTCCTTGTGCGTGGAAAAAATAAATAATAATAATAATATTTATTCACTCAATGTACAAAGATAACATAGAAAATGAGTAAATAAATATAAAATCAAAACAGGCCCAATAGAAGGCATCGCCTGTACATGGACCAATAATTTAAGTTGAAACTGTAGAATGCAAATGACAAAAAAGGACAAAAATTAGCTACAGTAGATTATGTATTTAGTTGATGTTCGTATTTATGAGTTTATGAATTTCAGTCCTAGATATAGAATGTAGCCACTTTTTTAAATTTCTTTTGAAACAATTTCCGAAACGTAAGTCTTTAGGTATAATTTCATAAAATTTAGGCGCTAAATAGAGATATGATCACTGCATTATATATTTATGCGGTTGAGGAACTACTGTGCCACGAATTTTGTACCTTGTATAATCATTATGTTTAATTTTTTGGTCGGTGTTTACAAATTTATGGTAGTGAGTGATACTGTGTAAGAAATGAAGCTGTCTTATATCATACAATCGAACATCTGCGTATAATTTTTCAGTGGGATAAAGTTTCGGTTTTTTAAATATCATTTTTAGAATACTTTTTTGAAAAACATCTAAATTATAGATATGTGAGGAACATGCAGCTCCCCATGCTAATATACCATATGTGAGATGAGGCTCAATCAGTGCGTGTTATAATGTTCGAAGATATTTTTCTGTCAATATATTCCCAAGGTATTTAATTTTGTAGGATACAAATCTAACTTTCTTTAAAATATAATTGACATGGATGTCCCATCGTAAGTGAGGATCCAAGACCACTCCAAAGTATTTTATGTTGGGCACTCTATTAATTTGCATTTTTTGATCATTAATGTTGAAGGAGAAATTTGTGTAATTTGGCAGATGTCTAGCATAAGATCCAAATGGTAAATAATGTGTTTTAGAATAGTTAATGCTTAATTTTCTACTGTTAAACCACCGAATAATTTTGATAAAATCATTTTCAATTACATTTTTCAGATCAGACCAGTCAGTGCCTTCATATAATATTGCAGTATCATCTGCAAAACTAGTTATTTTGCCAACACAATTAATTTGGAAAATATCATTTAAATATATATTGAATAACAGCGGACCTAAGACAGTTCCTTGTGGGACACTACACTTAATATACATTTCTTTACTAAATGATCCTGATATCTGCACAGATTGTGGGCGATTTGACAAATAATTTTCGATCAGTGAGTACGCGTTTCCTCTGAAACCGATTCTCTCCAATGCTTCTAATAATAATTTGTGATTAATTGTGTCGAAAGCTTTCTTTAAATCAACAAAAATGCAGATTGAAGGGATTCTGTTATCAATATTTTGATGTATTTGATTTACAATTTTAGTCATTGCGTCCGATGTCCCTTCTGTAAATCCATATTGAAAAATACTTAGGTACATTAAATAAAAGTAAATATTGGTTACCAAAATAAATAACCATGATGTTATACAGCGTATGCGGCTTTGTGTATTATCAATTTCAATTCTATTATTAGAATGCAAGTTTTTTTCATTCAAAGTTGTTATTTGGAATTTCCCTTAACCAACCTTTCAGTTGGTTAATTTTTGCTGGTACGTTATTAAATAATAGTGGAGCCTGATAGATAAATGATCTTAGCATGTATTTGTTTGGGGTAGGTAGTAATTTGAGAGTTCTTGTTTCTCATGTTATCTATTATTTTAGAACCTCTTTCCAGCGGAACTGCTGAGAGAGATATTGCCCTTATAGATGATATTTTACGAATCGTTCATGAAATAATGCTTCTATGTCGGAGATGTCATTTTTAACAGATTTCAAATTATGAACTAATGAAATCTTTGGCATATTCCTGGCATTCCTTAGTTGCCGTCGGTGCTGCCATCGTTTAACGTAGAGCTTAAACTTCTTCAATCTTATGTATTCTGTAGTCACTACTGTGGAGGTGTTTTGAAACGATCACGTGAAAAAAATCGCAAAAAAGTTTTGACGAGACAACTCATGGTTGATTCACCGCTACAACTCGCCAGCTCGCGTAGCTTTGCCAATTCGCCAGTTTTGTGACATAAATCAACTGGCTGCCCTGTCCCAACATTCTGACTCACCAGATCTGGCACTCTGCGATTTTTTCTTCATTCCTAAACAGGAATCAGTGCTGAAAGGCGTCGTTTCGACACCATTAAAACAAATTCTTCACAGTCATTGAAGAACATTTTCAAAGAACCTTACCAGGATTGTTTTTCAAAGGGGGAACATCCTGGGAAAAATGTGAAGAGGGAGAAGAGTACTTTGAAGAGGACAATGACTAATAATGTGTAAAGTAACAAATCGCACTTTGAAAAATTAAATTAAAGTCTTTTTCTAACTGACCGCGTATGTTGTGTCTTGCAAAGAGAAAACACCGTTGGTAAAAATGTGTGATTAGGTAGGGGAGTACTTTCCAGAGGACAATGACCAATATTACGTAAATTAAAAAATCGTAATTTAAAAAATAAAATATTTTTTTTAACTGACCTTGTAGCTTCTTGGTGCATTTTATCACCAGCGCTTGTTCCGCAACATATTTTGCATTTTGTATAAATGTCTGACACTTGTTATAATGGAAACGTATGTTAAGATGTAACGTGAATTATTTTGTATCGATGACCCTTTACTTTCCCCTGAACTCCGCCATTGTTCGCACTAGCATCCCACATTCCTTTTTGCTCGGGATCGTCTGAACCTGTATTTACCCTGAGCGTACCGCTGCGTAATAAGGAGAGCCACTACTTATTCTGCACCGCCATATTATTTTCGACGGTGCAGATGAACTAATACACCTGCGCTTGAGGTTTTTAGGCTTTTACGGCCAACCGAGATTATATGGTGTTCTTTATGGGGAATCTAGGAACTCCTGTACTTATTGATTATCCACTTAAGATACCGATTTCGGCGATGTAGATGTGTTTTAAAGTATGGTAAGATTTAGCTCATTCCAAACGTTTGTGAGGCAAGTTTTATCACTGGTCGTCGCTCTAGGTGTTGTAAAGTTTTGACCAGTTATGGTATGTTGGTTTTTTGGAGAAACTTCCGATGCGTTTGAAAAAACAACTTTCATGTTTACCAACGCCGCAGCACCTGGATAGAGTACGAATGTGCATCGTACGTATTCAAAAATCCTTGCTTCCGACTTACTATTTAGTATCGAAAGACTTTACTGGGTTCTCTTTGGTGGAAGAATATGGTATTTCAGTCATGCAAATATAGGCAACAAGTAAATCTTCTACGTCATAAATTAAGTATAATTGTGGCGGTTGCTCCGCGAAAAGTACATCAACTTGAGTTACTTTAGTCTTCGATGAAAAAATCACGGAAAGATTAACTTACCGTTAGACTTACTGTCTGACTTACTATGATCTTCGCGGCATATTTTGAGGTTACGGTAATTAATAGCGAAAACGTATCAAGTAGTAGCTGTATGAAAGGAGCGGTTTTCAAAGCGAACTAAAATGAATTCAAGAACCAAAATAATTCTGGCAGATGCAATCCGTTAAATTGAGTTTGGTTCATAAATAGTGATGAATTCTTTTAACGCAACAAAAAGGTTCAAACATAGAATTCTGTTCTGCACGTTATGCATTGGAGTCTATCGCATCACAGTCTGTTTCTCTCACGCCTATGAAATAAAAAAGTTTAACAGAGAATTCAACTACTACAGTCCTCGGTTTTGCTAAGACGACACGTGTTTGTTTTTCATTCGTTCATCTCCAAGTCTGGACTTGATACAGAGCTCCATTACAGACCTACATCCTACTGATGAGGGCTAGAGAGCCCTGTCTGAGGTTGGTCGTGGATCCATTAGCTTTAAATAAAAGGTAAAATCGGAAAATTGAAACAAAAACGATTGTAGAGAAAAGTTGAAAATAAATAAGGCAAGTGCCTGGTGAAATTGAATATAAGTGTGACTATGCTGATGATCTCATGATAGTAACATTCATTATCAGATAATGAGACCTCAAAACAATACGCTTCAGGAACTACGTTTGCTGTACACAAGCTTGCTTCCAGTAGATGCTAGAGAATTAAATGGGTTATTATCAATTATCAAAAGCAATCAGTCTTCCTAGCATTCCTGAGGCCTACATACTTTTCATTTTCCTCTAAAAGTCAAGGAAGATTAAAAAAATGCAATGAGGATATAATATTAACAGTGCTGAAAATACAGAAGTTGAGAACGATGATACTCGTAGTGGAGAACACGAAGATGAATATATACTAAGTGACATATAAATCGGAACACCCAGTTTAAATGGTTTTATTTTAATAAAATTTTGTATAAGTACTTAATGAAGCATAATAAGTAAATGATAAAAATTTCAAAATGATTGCACTGCTTTAAAGCCCTTTGACCTTTAATAATGTGTGGATGCACCCTGATGTGCTACGCCTTCTCCAACCCGCCTAGGCATGCTTCTGATCAGGTGGTCAATGTCCTCCTGTGGTATCTCATTCCAGGCAACCACCAACTCCTCTCGAAGTGCTTCTAGAGTCTGAGGAGGACGTTGCAAATTGAGCAATCTCCTACCCATCATATCCCACACGTGCTCAATTGGGGATAAGTCGGGAGATCTTGGTGGCCATGCTAACAATGTGACATCATTATGTTGAAAGAAGTCTATTGTGACTCTTGCAACATGTGGTCGGGCATTATCTTGTTGGAAAGTTGGATCTGCCAGGGTGTCAAGATAGGGTAAAAGATGGGGTTCTAGAACTTCGTGGATATAACGCTGCGCGTTCATGTTACCTCTGATGAAGATTAAAGGTGACCTGGAACCATAAGCTATAGCACTCCAAACCAAATCACACGGTTGGTAAATATTAAAGTCATTTGATGTTTCAATACAGACATAAAAGATGGCGCACCCGGTACACCAGCATTAAAATTAATGAGATGTTAGGCTCCGCCAAATCAAACAAACGTAAATATATCCCGATCTGCCCTGCACCTCGATCAGATAAAATCGACCCCTGCAAGGAAGACTATTGTATGTAACTCAGTTTTGGTTGAACGGAGATATAGGCATTAGAAGATTTTCTGATGAGTTTCATTGTCAGAAAATTGACGATCTCATCAAAAATATGTAATTCTTGTATATAGAAGGTTATAAATTACAATACAAACCTAGTTTTATTAATTTTGTTGACATACTCTAATTTTCGTTGGTTCAATTAAAGAAAAAATTACACTTGCTCTAGACTTAGTAGGATATTTATTGAAATATCACAGTATTTTTCAAACAAATGGTCGAAAATACCGCTTTAATGCCAATCTGAGTCACTCAAATTATACTAAGTGACATATAAATCCGAACACCCAGTTTAAATGGTTTTATTTTAATAAAAGTTGGTGAATGTATTTATCTTACTGTAAATAACAAGTGAAAAAATTTTCAGCCTTATCAGTTGGAGATTCCGGTTTTTATTTTGCTTTTTTTTAATTCACTAACGCTCTAAAAATGAATATTTCAGCCGCAGTAAAGAATCAACGTTGGCGGATTTTGGTTCTTGACATCCTTTACGATCGGTTACGATGCCTAGAGTACGGAGACCTGTACGATTTCGTCAACTTAGTGAGTTTGATAGGGGCCGTATAGTGGGACTTCGGGAAGCTGGACTTTCTTTTCGGGCAATTTCAGTTAGAGTGCAAAGAAGTGTAGGAATCCACAGTTTTTTGTTGAAAGACATGTTCATTACACTGTTGGAGTTATGGTTTGGGGTGCTATAGCTTATGGTTCCAGGTCACCTTTAATCTTCATCAGAGGTAACATGAACGCACAGCGTTATATCCACGAAGTTCTAGAACCCCATCTTTTACCCCATCTTGACACCCTGGCAGATCCAACTTTCCAACAAGATAATGCCCGACCACATGTTGCAAGAGTCACAATACACTTCTTTCAACATAATGATGTCACATTGTTACCATGGCCACCAAGATCTTCCGACTTATCCCCTATTGAGCACGTGTGGGATATGATGGGTAGGAGATTGCTCAATTTTCAACGTCCTACTCAGACTCTAGAAGCACTTCGAGAGGAGTTGGTGGTTGCCTGGAATGAGATACCACAGGAGGACATTGACCACTTGATCAGAAGCATGCCTAGGCGCGTTGGAGAATGCGTAGCACATCAGGGTGCATCCACACATTATTAAAGGTCAAAGGGCAAATTTCTATCATTTACTTATTATGCTTCATTAAGTACTTATACAAAATTTTATTAAAATAAAACCATTTAAACTGGGTGTTCGGATTTATACGTCACTTAGTATATTTCATGTTCACATACCGACATAAGAGATGGCGCACCCTGTACTAGAAAAAACTACTCGTTTTTCCAAGATCGATACGCCGTGTGAAGGAACGTCCCAACTTAGTAGCTTAGTATAGCAAAAAGTGCCTCTAAAGGCATTTTAATCACTATTGAAAATAGTGAATTACGCTATATCTGAAACATTTCATTTTATTCCAAGCAAGACGATCATTAACGGTCCGTGGTTCCAAGCCGTGTCCACAGAGCGTGAACTCGTCAATTCAGTACAAGTCTCATTACTCCATTCATCGCTGTTTGAAAGCCATCCGGCTAGTGGTAAATGGTAAACCGGCGAATAGCATCAGCTTATCATTTCCTCGATCAATGCGCTGTCCCACTTTTCAAAACCGATTCGTCTTATTTTTTCTTCGAATCCATCTCCAAAACGACCAATAAATCCAATTAAACTGTCCGGCTGTCAAACTTGACTGCAAATGTAAGTTGATCTAGCGATCTTTTTTTCGATTAGCGCTTTTAAGAGAAAACTGCGTAGAAAAAGTGGATGTACTGAATTTAGACGAAGGTTCCATTTCAAACATCAACAGACATACAAACTAGATTGGAAAGTGTGATATTTCAACGCCAGAGTTCAGCTTATAAATAATACAAATTCACTTAAGAGGGTATACCAAAAGTAGGATCACCTATTTTTTAAAACTACAGAAAACATTTTTTGCTTTCAGTAATCGGTCGTCAATTTTTCTACACAATTTTTGTACAACTTGGAGGACATTTTTGAATATGGCGGCCTAAAGTCCACGACTTGGATCGCGTGACCGCGTTTTTACTTACCACGTTTAGCTGGCAAGGGAGTATTGACTGGGGGACGGATGACAGATGGCAACCCTTCCCTTGTACCCTTAGGGTACAGCCTAAAAGTGATTAAAATATTAAATCTAATTTAAAAATGAACAGTTTATTGTTAAATAACAAAACCAGTGCTTCTTTTTTATCTTCCTGTGAATCGATTAATATTAATACTTACCATCTCCTTTGAATCCAGTGCAACAACTTTTTTGTGGTTTTGTCCATCACAGTGGCAGATTTAAGTAATGACCCCCATGACCCCGCCCCTTGATCCGCGCATGACCTGTTCATGCATTAACAAGGTCCTAAGGTAGCCTGTTCCAGGTATCAAATACTCAGGTAGAGTGGGGAGGTGTAGTTCGAAACTTCTGTTTCAATGAGTTTATAGTTGTGGCTTCGCAAGTGGTTGGTGTTGAGACGAAAAAGTGAGGATATGTTAGTGCCGAAGATACCATGCAAAGCTGTGTAAGTGATTAGCGAGTCCCCACGTAAGCATCTATCGCAAAAGTAAGTTAAATTGAGTAGATTCAGCCTTTCCTCGTAAGAACGTCGTACGGGATGCGTGTAGCTCTCCTTTGTATGTTTTCTAAAAGGTCTCGGTCACGTTGATACGAAACAGGAGTCCAGCAGTAGAACTGTCACAGCCCTTGAAGGATCTTTCCATAAGATACAGACTCCCTTTGAAATATAGAATGGCAGAATATCCGATACAACAGCCCCTAGATCTATGTGGCTGAAAACAGAGGAGATCTCCTGGTTCCCGATGATGTAATTGATCTTTGGATTGTCTTTCCGACGTGTAGTACACAGCACTTCTCCAAGTTGAGGGAAAGCAGCCATCTTCTGGACCATTTATAAACGTCGTCGAGGTCGTTTTGAAGGATTTTATCATTAGCATGGGGGATATTGTATGTATTTGGTTCATCAAGGAGCAGGTGGAAGATATGACACAGGGCAGGTCCGATGTGTGGAGGAGAAACAGCAAAGGCCCCAAGACGGAACCCTAGGGAACGCCGCTAGTCACAGCCCTACTGGTTGACAGTCAATCGCTTAGCCTCAGCGTGAACTCTCTGTTACTAAGAAAAGCCCTTATCCACTTCATCAGGTCTCCAGTTATTCCAAGGTGTTCCAGATTGTATAGAAGGTGTGCATGTGGTACTCGATGGAATTCAAAAAATATATATTACAGCCATGTTGATATCTATTATATCAGTCCAATCGGTGACACACATCTGAGAAAGTTTGTATGATAGAGAGTCCTATCAAAAAACCATGTTGATTGGTTGGTAGGATATTATTTTCAGTACCAAACTTGAGCATTTCACTAAGTATGATTTTTTTGGCTACTTTAGCAATTATGGGAGTGAGACTGATGAGACGATAGTATTTTGAGTATTTTGCATTGTATTTATCACCTTTCTTGAAAATTGTCGTATGAGTTCAGACGTGAACTGGGCGATCCTTAACTTTGAAAGTATCACAGCGTTACTTGAATTAGTATTTGCGAATATAATACATTTAACGGTTCGAAATTTGTTTTTACTCAACGAATAGTGGACCATTTTTCCATGTAACCTATAACTGCATAGATTGATGTAAATTGAAAAGCTTGGTTTATCTGAATAACTACTGGATTATCCAAGAAATGTGTAATGGTAAAATATGCTTGTTTTGAAAAAAGGAGAGCAAACTAACCTTTACAAAGGACCACGATTTGGATCGCGTGACCTGGAACCTGTAACACAACCGCTACGAGTTGTATAAACTCCCTCTACACTTGTAATTATTTCGTATCAGAACACCACTTGTAGCTACATGTGTGGTATCAGTAATTACAATTGTAGGCGTATTCTGTAACACAGCTGTCGTGACGATATCCATTTTGGTCCTGCTTTTTTGATTTATAAAAAACATGTCAAGAAGGATGTGTTTGTTTTATTTAATATCGTTCAAAAATTACATCTTACGTTTAAAAACGGCAAGAAGCTTTGTGGGTCTAGATCAGAGTTCTCCAAACTTTTTTGTGTCGTAGACCCCTTGCTATGTTTTTCCGTGTTGGGTAGACCCCCTACTTACCTGACATTGATTTCCTGTAAATTTCTAACTGTAGTAAAAGCACATGTTAATTTATACATTTATTCATTGAATTTAAATTAAAACTACTCAAAATAAAATTTTGTATCTGTTATGTAAAATATACGTAACATTAAATAAACAGGTGTCTGACTAATAAGTGCCCGCATTGGGAATAAGTGCCCGCATTGAAAAAAAAATAAGAGGGACAAAATAAAAAAAAGTGAAAAATAATAAAAAAAAAGTTTTTTACTTAAAATAATACAATAAGCGAGTTCGTTTATTAATTATAACATAAACGTATATTCTACAATAATTTCACTGTTAGTTTGATTAAATTCCGCTTCTTATACGTTTAAGTTATCTAAAAATAGGCAAAGATTAACGAATTTTAGTGTGTACCTATCCTTGAATTTTCAGAATAATTTAAAAAAAATATTTTCTATAACGGGGGGTTCTTTAAAAAAATCAATGTGGGCACTTATTCCCAATGCGGGCATTTATTGGTCAGACACCAATAAACATAAAATAAACTATAAATAAAATAACATAAGCAATAAGTCAATATTTTTAGTGAGAAGGATGAACCTGATGCTTTAATAATAAATTATCAACATTTGGCGTCAATTTTGTAAGGGTTAATCTTAAATCTCCTTGGCTAATGATGTCCAGTCTGTTTCTTTTTTTCGTTAGGAGATTGGTAACAGCGCTGAACCCCCTTTCCACTAGGTATGACGATGGGGATACGGGATAAGTAACGGGTATGTTGTTTTGCAGCCAGAATTGCTGATATCCGTTTTTAAACTGAACCTTAAGTTCTTCGTTTGTACTTAGTTCAGTCAGTTCCTCTTGTATTATGACATTCGTTTCTTCTATGTCACCATATGGATTAATTATCCACGGTGGTATTACCATAGTCAAAATATCCTCAAACATAGATTCAAAATCTGAATAGAGGGCATTTAAATGTTGAACGTAAGTTGAAACGCTTGTCTGTGACAAATTGGGAAACTGAGAATATTTTGCTTCATTAGTTTAACTCTGGCAAGAAACGCTGATAAGATGGACTTTGTTTTAATCAAATTTAAACTGTCGCCTTGTAATTGCAAATTAACCATATTAAATTTTGTAAACAAATCTGTTAAATAAGCGATGTCTGTTTTCCTCTTCATTAAATTTTCTTTTAAAATTTTATCTTTAGTATCCAGAAATTCTAAAATAGTCTCAAAAAGTGCAATAAATCTTGTCAAACATAAGCCTTTCGACAGCCAGCGTACTTCAGTGTGAAGGAGTAATTGATGAAAGTGTTCGTCATTTTCTTCACACAACTGCGCGTTGCTTCGGATTCGGTTTACTGCATCAATGACTAAATGAAGTGATTCATGCAATCTAACACTCAAATTTTTAGCAACTAAATGTTGTCGATGCAATGTATTGCTAACACCCCTGACACATTTTGTTTTAAATAGCTTATAAATCCACGATAACGTCCAACCATGGCAGGTGCTCCATCTGTAGCTACTGATATTATATTTGATAAAGGAATTGCTTTTTCAATGAAGTAATCCTTCAAAACATGAAATATTGATTCACCTTTAGTGTTGGTTATCAAAGTTCTTACGAAGAGCAGTTCTTGCGAAGAGCAGTTCTTCGTAGATTTCTTGATTCATAATAAAACGAACATATACCAATAATAATGCTGCATTATCAGGTAAAGTTGACTCGTCCAGTTGTATAGAGAAATGGGTCGTTTGCAAATAATTACATAAGAAGCTTTCAATATCAGAACTCATTTCATCAATACGTCTTTCAACAGTATTGTTGCTTAAGGGAATTCTTTTAATGATATCAGATGCAGGTTTGTGTAAAACAGTTTTTAAAACCTCTTCAACGGCTGGCAAAATTAACTTCTCTCCGATAGTATGCGGTTTTCCGGATTTTGCTATAAGTAACGAGATATTGTAACACGCCCGCAAACCATCATCATTTCTTTGTGACGTCGAAGCGAACATTCTGTCCAGTGTAGGTCTCTTCTGAAATTTATCTTTGATTGTTTGAAAGTATTTCAAATCTTTCTCTGTTTTATCAGGGTGGCATCTTCTCAGATGATCTTGCAGTTTAGATTTGTTGCATAAAAGGTACATAGGCGATTGTTTGTCCGGCAATGATGGAATGAAGCCAAATTTCAAATAATCAACACTGTACTGTATACATTTATTTTAAGATTCGGACATGGCATCAGTCATCTGTGGGCAAAATTAAATTATTTAAATAAGACAGAAAATCCAGCAGCTGTATATTAAAAATATTTTTTGATTTTTCCGAAAACATTCCATAATTCGAACATCTCCTTGCAACAATTAGCACGAATTACGGAGATTGCACTGTAATTATATTACCGATTGCTAAAACTTTCAAAAAGAAACTATTGAGGAGTACTCGTGTAATTTTGCATGATTGAATATTTAACTACTAATAACTAAAGTCATGATTGGCATAATTTATATATCTTTGCTAACTACGAGTACAAAACTAAAAGTTAATAAAAAATAATGTACTTACTTTTCTCCAGCACTCTCAAACAAAATAACACTGACTCACTATAATTTGTGTGTATTCTATCTGTTTATATTTTTTAAAATATTTTTTAAGCACTTTCCTTTTCAAGATTCAGGAAACGAATAAACGTATTTGTCCCACATTCGTATTTATAGAGTGACGAATTGAACAAGTCAGTGCAAGGTAGCGAAGCTCTGAGACTGCGACTCTCAGGTTTTTACAAGTTCAAAATGTATTGCGACCACAAAGCGAATACCAACATCCTACAACTTACACAATTTTATAAACATATATAATAAATTTTTTACTTCATAGGTACTTTTATAAATAATGTATATGTTTTGATATTATAAGATAGTATGATGTAAGTAAATAGGTACTATCAGTGTATGTGTTGAGATCCACTATCGTGGACCCCCATATTCATTTCATGGACCCCCAAATTTTTTTTTCGCTGACGTAGACCCCTTGCAGGTTGTCATAGTCCCCTAGGGGTCGATATAGACCACTTTCGGAATCAATGGTCTAGATGATCGATCCAGCTTTGAGCAAAAAACAAAACATTTGGGTTCGCTTTCTAACTTTTTCGTTTTGCTAATGTGATAATTAACACCATATGAATTTGTTTCAGAAAATGCAGTTCAAGAAGTTCCGGAGAAAAGAGATGCGGATAATTGGCTGCTACGTCATCGTACTTTCTATATTGTTGATAGAGATGACGTCAGCCGCCCGCAGGCAACACAGGAATGGCACTTGGATGTAAGTATAAAGTAAAAAAGGTTTATTTTGTTGATGTACCCTAATTAAATCTCATTCACTCGCTTGACAACAAAGATGAGAATCCGATCGCCGCCAGTATATTCACTAGTCGCTACCTGTCCAAGCATTTGTGCCCCGCTGGCCAATTGGAGCACCCCCATTTGAACGTCGCACACTGGATTTTGTTTTGATGGGTGAATGAGACATGAATACACTTTGGCGATCTCTAATTGATAGCTGTAAAATCTCTAAGAACACAAAGAACAACACTACAAAAAATTTGAGATTTATGAACAATTGCAGTGCAGAGTGCTTGTTTTTTATCCTGATCAGTAGTTATGGTACACGTCCGCACCGATGTATCCATATTAATGATAGTGCGTCCATTATATCCTTTTTTATACTGAAGCAAAAACCTAAACACCAGGACTCCGCGGCTCCTACGAGGAGCTGAAAGAAACTTTGTTAATGCGATTTTTGAACTACATATGGTTAGTACAACCGGGAAAAGCCTCCTTAGATACATTGCTCCACAATCTCGATACCCTAGAGACATAGGAGCGGTCGTATCGGCCAGTTCTAGATGTACGAAGTTTGACACGGTTAAGATGGAAGGCCAAAGTCAGGCGGGTCTGTCTGGCAGACACATCACGCGGCGGCATCATGGCTTTGAGGAGCAACGCATGTTGACATAGCGTTAAAATAGAGCTAGAGATCGCCGACGACCAATCAGACAGCCCTTCTGTGAATAACATCGGGCATGGCTAATATAGTCAGGACGGCAACACCCCTAACATGTGAGCAGTACTCGAGGCTAGATCTTATCTAGGCCTTGTACAAAGTAAGGAGGTTATGTGCAGAAAAGTACTAAACAAATAGCCTAGATTTTTCCTAGCAGCTGCCGCTATTGTCAAGATGTGTTACTGTCAGATCTTGTCCTCGGTGATCTGGACTCCGACCAGCCGAAATTAATGGCTCTGAGGTAGAACTTGACCATTTATCGAAATCGGAAGAATTTTAACCTGATGAAGTATATTGGAAGGCCTCAGGAAATGTTACGTCCGGAGTTTGCGAACTTGGAAGATGCAGCACTTTAAATATGCCTTGAGAGCATAAAAAATATCCATTTGCGCTTTGAAATGCAGAATTATGCAGCTTCCGCTTTTCATGAATATTCAGAAAAAACAAAAACTTGAAACAAAAAACCTGCTTTTTATAAGCTCTCTTCCAATTCTAAGAAGTTTACTGTTTCATCTTCCTTTTTTTTGACTAAAAGTTAGACAATAGTAAACGAAACAGCATGACAATCTATTTTCATGTTTTTTTTTATATTTGAAAACAGTGTAGTTAGGTCTGATTCTGGAACTGGTCAAGGACTTGACGTAATTCTTACCTATGTTTACATAATTTGTTCTTATGCTTAAATATATTTGTGTAAGTTTGAAAATATTTTTTCATAAAAAGTTGTTATTTACTTATATAATGACTTCAAAAAATTAGTTTGTGATGAAAAGTATCCATTTCTTTGATCTATCATGCTTACCCTCAACTTATACAAACCGCATATTCAGGGCGTTCCTAGTAGGAATAATTTTATTCATCGTTCAGAACTAACAATTTAAATGACGTAAATTTCAGCAATACGCATACCTTTGCAAACTAGTATATAATAACGCAATCTCGGATCTTGACTAAAAACCGATATAAGCTTCACCGCTTCGAGATAATTACAACAGTTTTAAGAGATAATGTAAGATGTCGATTATTTATTACATCGACGATGTAACGGACCACACCTGTCTAAAGTAACTTAAAGCAAACATAAAGCATAATTGCCAACCGTCTCCCTCAATTATAATCTGGCAAAATTGAACTTTCTACTCTTTATTATATTTTATTACGAGACACGACTGAATTTATTGCCATTCGACGAAATGATCTTGCAAGTGTTATTGAACCGTGCTAAGAACCTTGCGAAAAATATACGTGCTAAGGCCGAACCTACGTTCCTCAGTTTTCTTCTGACATTCGTTGTCTTGCCCAATACGCAATGAAAAAGTAACCTACATAGGATAAATAAGATGGCATGTTTGAAAGTCTCAGAGCTAGATGATTGAGCCAACATACTTAAGTATAAAGGCCGCTTCACGTCGGAACTATCCATCTCAAAAAGGAAATAAAAAACTTGTGCTACAAAATACCGTCATCGGATTAGGTAATACGGCCCATGTCCAGTAACCACTTCATCAGCAAAACAATGTCACGACCACCATCCCTTACCTGGCGTTCATATGAGTTTGAGGATTTATTGTCCCTTAATCGTTTCCTGATTCTGTTCGGAATGTAAGATTGACAGTGACAGGATGAAGTTCACATAGAATTTTCTTAAGTGAGGGTACCTACAATATTTTGCATATCTTGTGCGAACGTTATTTAGGATATTTGATTAGCTAATGGGTGATTTTTTGCTAGTATCTTTTGGCAATACTGTTTTTGACAGATGACGCGTGAATCGTGTCTTGTGTCATTGTCAAACTTGTTCAGTTTGGTCTATAATTTAACCATGAATCGACTTACGAACGAATAACGCTTGCAAATTATTAAATTTTACTATCAAAATTCATGCTCGGTTAAGAGAGTGCATCGAGTACTGCTTCCAATTTATGGGCAATTTGGTCGGACTACTGAGGGAGCTATTCGGAAGCTTGTGACTAAATTTCGAACCCAGTTTACATTATTGGACATTAAACCACCAACACGCAGACGTAGAGTGAGGGCTGAAGAAAATATTGCGACTGTATCCGCCAGTGTTAGTGATGACCGTGAAATGTCGATTCACCGCCGTTCGCAGCAATTGGGCATCTGTTACTCCACTACGTGGACAATTTTGCAACAGGATTTGGGTGTAAAACCTTATAAGATACAGCTGGTGCAAGAATTGAAGCCACACGACCTCCCACAACGTTTCCAATTTGGTAAATGGGCGCTGTGAAAGTTGGAGGAAGATCCACATTTTTATCGAAAAATTGTGTTCAGTGACGCTCATTTTCGGTTGAATGGGTACGTTACCAAGAAAAATTGCAGCGTCTGGAGTGAAGACCAGCCAGAAGTATTGCAAGAGCTACCAATGCATCCCGAAAAAAGCACTGTTTGGTGTGGATTATGGGCCGGTGGCATCATCAGGCCGTACTTCTTCAAAGACGACAATGGCCGGAATGTAACTGTGAATGGCGAGCGCTACCATGCGATGATAACAAACTTTTTTTTGCCCAAAATGAAAGAGCTGGACTTGGTTGACATGTCGTTTCAACAAGACGGTGCCACATGCCACACCGCACACGAAACAATGGCCCTATTGAGAGGCGAGTTCGGTGAACAGTTTATCTCACGTTTGGGGCCCGTCAATTGGCCGCCTAGGTCGTGTGATTTAACGCCGTTGGACTATTTCTTGTGGGGCCATGTTAAGGCTAATGTCTACAGGGATAAACCAGCAACGATTGACGCACTGGAAGCCAATATTGAAGCATTTATTCGTGAGATACCGGCCGATATGTTGGAGAGAGTGTGCCAAAATTGGACCTTGCGCAGGGGCCATCTAAAGCGGAGCCGCGCCCAACATTTACATGAAATAATCTTTGAACATTAAATTATATGTACCGTTCTATCGACTCAAATAAAGATTTAATCGTTTTTTCAAATATTTTGTGCTTTTTTTGAAAATCAAATCCTATACCTCTTAAAAAATCACCCGTTAAAACGTATTTCGAATGCCATAACAAGCATTCTGATTTCAAATATAGGGCGATTGTAGCATATATTCGTTGCTCAATACTTCGATACAAACACATTAATCGAAACGTATCTATTAGTTTCGTAGAGAATATGAACATTCGGTACTCAGCTCGCAAATGCATTGAGAAATTTGTAAAGATGTCCTATAATGTAAATAAAAAACCGATAGTGAGAATAATAACACCCTCCGTTTTCTCAACACATGAAGTAGTACTGGAGAATTTTAAAAACGAAATAGCGCACCCCAAACACACTTAACATTGCCCAATACTTTTTATTTTATGACAAAAACAATAACAATTTCAATAAGGGTAGTTGTTCATTGGATCAGGCTTCAAAGATTATGGTATTCGTTTTTACACCATAATATCCAAGGAATGTACAATAAGATTGGCCAACCTGAATTGCTTGGTATGAATAGCAGGTACGGCGTTTTGTGATTAAATGAACATTGGTTGAAATCGGATCAATTGAGCTGTCTGCACATTAGTGGTTATAGAGCTGTTTCTAGTTTTTGCAGGAAAATTAAGATCAGAGGTGCTGTGGTAATTTATATTCATGATTCATTTGCTGCTGAATCCCTTCCCATGGATATCTTGAGTCTATCCGATGAAGTAAACTTTGAACTAGCTGGTGTTATTGTTGGTGATGTACAACTGGCTTCGTTTTACATATCCTTAATGGCAATTTTAATTCTTTCCTGTTGACGTTATCGATGCTTCTAGATAAGATTAATAACAATAAATTGCTTACAGTAACTGGTGACTTCAACGTTAAATTCAATACAAATCAATCTGTGACCTTAGAGCCAAATCAAAAATCTTAATTAAGGAAAACCTGGATGAATACATAACAATGATGGAAAACAATATATTGAACGACAGCCGATACTTTTGGAAATACGTTTCAAGTAAGAAAAAATGTCATGTCTCTATACCTAGTTCTATAAATCATTCAAACTATGAAGTTAAAACCGGAAGTGGGGTGTGTAGTGCCTTTGCTGATTTCTTTGCAAGTGTATATGTTAAATCTAAACATTTTTATTTAAACAAGGATGCTAGTCCTATTGATGTTACCTTAATATCCATTGAAAAAATATATCAACAAATAGTGTCCTTAGAAATTAAAAAATCAGTAGGCCCTGACGGCATACCTTCTGTATTTATAAAAAACTGCTCCGCTAGCTTATGTTTACCACTTCACCTAATTTTCAAACTATCATTAACTCAAAGAGTCTTTCCAACGAGATGGAAAGAAGGTGAAATATTGCCTATTCATAAAGGAGGCGATAGACATCTTGTGGAAAATTATCGACCTATCAGTAAACTTTGTATTTTCTCAAAAATTTTTGAAAAGCTGATTTATGATGCTATCTTAAACATTACAAAAAATATCATTACCGAACACCAGCATGGATTCTTCCCTAAAAGATCTGTAGAGACGAATTTGATGAGTTTTATAGAATATGCCTCTCACGCAATAGATGAGAAACTGCAGGTGGATGTTATTTATACCGACTTCAGTAAGGCTTTCGACAAGATTGATCATTCTATCTTGATGGAGAGACTTGCTGAGGTGGGTGTAGATGGTCCATTATGGCAGTGGCTAGCATCGTATATAAGTAATCGTAAACAAGTGGTGACTATCAATGGGTATCGTTCGGAGACATTCTTAGTAACTTCAGGCGTACCACAAGGTAGTCACTTAGGACCATTGTTATTTAACATATACATGAACAACCTTACTTCTGTTTTTCATTTCAGTAAATATTTGTTATATGCTGATGATCTAAAGATGTTTACTATTGTTAGAAATGTAAATGACGGTGTAAAACTTCAAAGCGATTTGGAATCTCTGCAAAAGTATTGCACTGAAAACAGTATCTTCCTGAATTTAACAAAATGTCATTACATGAGGCTTACTAGAAACATAGCGAACACTATAGATTTTAGATATAAGATAGGGACGGCAGAACTGGAAAAGATTCATGTAGTAAAAGACCTAGGGGTATACATTGATGAGAAACTCTCATTCATCACCCACGTAGAGAACATCGTAAATGATGCAAATAGAACACTAGGGTTCATAAACAGGACATGCAGAGAATTTACGAACCCAAAAACACTTCTTTCACGTACATACAACACACGTAACATGCATAAGTTACATATTCCTAAACATCGTCTGCAAAGAACTAGAAACGGTTCTAACTACTATGGAATCCACTTCTTCAGCGGAAAAGATACGAGGTAGCGAAGTGAAACAAACCCCCTTTTAAAAATTTCCAAGCAGCACCCTTATTGAGCAGCAAATGATTAGATAGGATACTTCGTAAATAAATATAATAAATGCATAAAAAACCTTATAGGTGGTCCATGTACCGGTAAATCTAAGTACAGGATACATCTTTCATTCTCTAATTGCATCGTGACCCTGAATTCAAACTTGATATCCTGCAATTTTCTTCACCGCACGCAAGGAATTCCATCGAATGTACAAAAAACACAATTCATGACCAAACAAATCTAGGAATTTACCGAAGAAAGTACAGACTAACATTGTCTGCAGATAATTAAGCCTCAAACGTACCAAGTAGCGACGTGAACGTAGTCGTTTAAGAGGATAACTCGAAAAAATAATCGCATTACAAATTTTTAATGTCCGTTTATCCGACAATTAATAGCACACAGAAAAGACCGAGTCTATCCCCTTGTGGGCAGCGCATTGCGCGGTTTATAGTGCAGGAATATTAGTTGAAGAATTATAAAGATGGAAACGTTGTCTTACCTGTCACTTATCTTTAATGCCTGAAGATCTGGCTTGTAGTAATTAGTTTATAAATCTAGGTTCTATTGTATCTTTAACATTTGTGAGATTTTTTGGTTTCTGCCACATTTCTCATCTAAGTTCACAAATCCCATATTGAATAATGATTTATGATGCATAAATAATTCGCGTACTCTGAAAGGGAGAGTGTTTCAAATGGACCGCCCCCTTTTTTACACCGGAATGTTACGTCTGAATATGACTTTCACCATGACTTTCAAGGTCATTTGAAGGTCAAATCAACAATATGCTCCAGCGAAAATATTTGACGGTACAGTTACGAGGTTTGTCGAGGTCGTCCAAATAGTGACCTTGGTCATAACCTTAAAGGCGAAGTCAAAATTCAACTCGTTTAAATATAAAATATCTTGCTCTATGCAAATTCGGCATAAGATTGCCTCCAGCGCTCTTCAATTGTTACCAGGGTACTCGCACTCAGAAGCACTGATACAGACGAGTCCTCGCCGCTTTTCAATTTTTAATCGCCGATATCCCTAAGAGGGGCATCAGTGAACAGCTTTTATGTTGTAAGTACAACATGGATTGCTTGCATTTAAAAAGAATCAAGCATTCAGTGTCACCTCTTTACAAGCTCCTTCATGGTTTCATAGACTGCACAGATCTACATTTCAAATTGATTTTAATGATCACTCAGTTGCATTGCGGTCATTTGCTTGTTTCAGATTGAGATAGAATACCAACTTAACAAAAATTAAGAACTGTAAAATACACGCTGCCTCTTTAAGTTGCATTCTATGCTCTCTCACCGAGGCTTAATGTTCTACTCGCAGGTCTTGATTTCCGTATTGTATTTAGTTGTAGTTGTTTATGAGTTTATGTCTTCCTTTATTCTCAATTTTCGCTTAATGGAATTTAATGTTCTTTCTTCCTTCGTTTTTTCTCTTTGCTTTACATATTTGGCACACTTTTTAGTTATTGTTCAACTTGTTCTGTAATTAGAACTCGGACCTGTTGCATAATAAGTACTTTGCTTGTTTTAGCGGCATCCGTAACTCTACAAAGTACAGTTTTTTTACGTAAGGCTTGTTCTTAGATTTTATTCTACCAGATATTGTAGTTATTTGTAATTCTGGCGCCTATTCTACCGTACTAAATGGGCAGTACGCTGCACGGTTTATGGTCGCTATTTGACCATTTCTGTAATAACTGTTCATTAGACGTTCCAGGTTAATTTTGTAAAATATCGGGGAATATCGCGAAATGAATGGTTACTGTTGGCTTTCTTTGGTATGCTTTCTTATCGCAAAAGGTCACGTGAACTACAATGAGAGAATTATTGGCAGACGATTCCTTTCCGAAACACGAAGTGAAGAAATGATGCTGGAAATAGCACACGTATCGCTTGGAATGTTGATTAGGTTCAAATGGAACAGTTAGATCTAGCTCCTTATCTCATACATTTGTTTTGGGAGAAATAACTGGATGACAGTACCCCTGTCCTCAATAACGAAGGTTAGGTTAGGAAAACTTTGAATTTCAAACTGACAACTTTCTTTTGATATTATTACTAAATCGTGTAAATCTTCCCTAAAAACTAGTCTACTAGGAAGTACCTCAGAGGTTTTACGAATAACTTTTGTCTGTCTCATGTCATAAAGTCAAAAACCACACATTTCACGGCAGAAAGCTCCCCAGCTCCATGAACTAAATATAACGCCCCTCTTAATGAAGTATGGCTTGGGAGATTTTCTAGAAAAAGTTGCTATTCTGAGGGATTTTTGTACCTGTTTTGGGGGAAACCTGTCTTAACCACCTGGCAACGCTGTCGGTGTAATCATATGAGTCGCTGCCAGGTCGCGTCTGAAAATATTTCTCTAAGCTCAAGTACAAATATACTGGACCTTTTTATGTATGAAATATGTACTGATACTTTTGTCACGCCCCTCGTACGAAAGAATTCTGCGGCTTGATGACAAGCGCTTTTGGCTTCCTGACGATACGGCGGCAAGCTTTGTACAACCGTAGAACCAAATCACCGAACCTGTGAGTCGCGATTTTCTCACAAAAGACGATGTTCAATAACAAACTAATGGACCGATTTGTCATGGGCTCATCCATCAACATTTTTCAGTGTCTGTAGTCTGTCACATGCATTAAGAGAGGCGTTCAACCGCATCACATAGTGTGTTCAAGACCGTTTTAGTATTTGTATAAAAATGCATTTATAACAGTCTAAATGTTTAGACATATTTCACACTTTAAAGTTTTCTTAGCAAATTTGCCCTTAAAAGAATATTTCCAGCCGACTGCCGCATACCTATCGGTCGCACTTGCGGTGTGCCACGGAGTTGTAAATATTGCTTTTTTGGTAGTGGATCTGAGGGACTTTGAAAGCAGATAGCAAATGGCGCAGTGAGGCATTATGCTTGCAGTCTAATTAAATAAGGTTATTTGATTTCGTGATTTAATATTAGATAATACAGTAATATTATATATAGTATACAGGGTTTGATAGTCCTTTTTTAAATGAGTTAAAGGGGTTAAAAGAAGCAAAAAGTTTCATATAATATGGGGGACAAAACGGCATTTTTTTTAGAGAAAAGCGACTTTAAAGTAAAATAAAATCTGACAACGCCGCAATGTCAGACGCATACGACGGAACGCAGTGTAAATAAAGATGGAGTTTGTTATTTTTGGCTCTTAGGTATTATTTCATTATTTGATAATGTACTCGTAAAATGCAAACAATTAAAAAAAAACGGACTCTACCAATAACTGTCTCAGCGCTTCACCTGGTGTGTGAAAATTTATTGAACGGATTAAAAAAATTCACTTATATACAGTGTGAGTCTTCATAAAGTGCACATATCAAAATCAGGGAAACTACACTCTATTTCATCGACGTATAAATCATCAAAAAAAAATTAAAAACAATAATTGATTTTTTATGAATATTAATTTTTAGAGTCAGCTGCTAACCCTATTTAAATAAATCGTTACAACTTTTAAACTGAATGTCCTATTATATTGGAATACATTTTGTAGTGATTGCTGGTAAAAGGACGTGCCTCAAAAGTGAAGAATTCCAGGAAAAGTAATGACATCCATCCAGAATAAAGAAAATTTTGATGAAAATCTGTTTTTTTTTTCATCATTTTTACAATAATTTCAAATTTTCTATAACTATCGTCCCTTGTACCCTACCTTTTTTTATTTGTAAGTTATTCTACATGTTATCAGCTTTATAAAAGTAAAAATTGCACGTTTATTACTCAAATGTAACAGTTTCTATGAGTGTTTATAAAAAAGCCCATGCGCATCGTCTTGCTAGGCACCATTGTTTATCATGTAGATACCTTTTTTTGGTGATTCAATGTAGAGTCGCGCGGGCTGAAGTACGAGTGGGGAGGCGGGCCCAGTTGAAAAACAATTGAATGTTGGGCAGTTAGGCAGCTATTTGTGTTTCTCCTGCCAACTTTATCAGTTTCGTTTGCTAAATATCACGCTTTCGCTTTTTGGTCGCGATGCCACGTATAAGTGATTTCCCTCCGGCACACATTGCCGGTATCCATTATTATTATGGAATGTACCGAGGGAGTGCTAGAGCTGCTTGCACAGCTTATCTAGCTGCATTTCCAAATCGACGCCCTGTTCCATCAGCCCGTAACTTCCAAGAAGTACATAGAAGACTGGCTAACACTGGACTTGGTTTGCCTCGAGATCGCCGCGAACCCGGTGTTATTATTCATGTTGCTATCGAAGGAGCCATTTTGGATGATTTGTTTGCTGACCCGACTACTAGTACGAGACGTTTGGCGTTACGTCATGGCGTATCCCAGAAATCGGTTTGGCGCATCTCGAGGAAAGCAGGGTTGCATCCATACGATTATTAAAGGGTGCAGCACTTGCATGAAGATGTGGATTGGCGTCCAAGGTGCGTTATGTCCACATGGATTTTAATAAAAACAAGAGACAATCCTGAATTCCCGAAAACAATTCTGTGGACAGATGAATCTTAATTCACGAGAGACGGCATCGTGAACTGTCGTTATTTACATAAGTGGTGCCCAAAAGATGAAAACCCTAGGCTGAAAAGGGCTTCAACATTTCAAGTGAAATTTAAATTTTCTGTAAATGTGTGGGCCGCACTGATTGATAACTTTTTGATTGGTCCAATAATACTCCCGAGGACATTAAACGGAGAGAGATTTCTGGAGCTTTTGCGGACTGAACTGCCCTTGCTGTTGGAAGAGGTGCCGCTGAAAACCCGTCGAAGAATGATGCTTCAAATGGATGGATGTCCTGCCCATTACTCGCTGATTGTCAGGTCTTTTCTTAATGAAAATTATCCAGGCCGCTGGATCGGTCGACAAGGACCTGTTGGGTGGCCGGCGCGTTCCCCAGATCTCACATCTCTCGACTATTTTTTATGGGGGACAATGAAACAAAGGGTGTACAGCAGTTCCATAAACAGCGAAGCGGAACTTGAAGAAAGAGTTTTGCGTGTTGCAAACGAAATCAAAAATGATCCCGAGATGATTTGTAGGGCAACTCATCAAATTTCACTTCGCGCTACAATGTGTTTGCAGCAACGGGGTGGCCATTTTGAACATTTGATGCATTAAGCCAAAATGATTATCCTATAGACAAGTCTATTTGATTTTATTTGTTAAAGATAATGAATGATTCAAGTAGGTTAATACTGTTGTTTTATTCCTACTCTGGCGTTGAACTGAGTTCACTGCTTTTTGAAACGCTGATTTAAAAACTTGTATCTAAGTAATAAACTTGCAATTCACCATTAGGAAGCTAATAACATGTAGAATAACTTAACATTTAAAAAAGGTAGGGTAAATAGGACAATTTTTATTGAAATTTAGCAATTATTTTAAAAATCATTGACAAAACAGTGAGTTTCAGCATATTCCTCTTTATTTTAAATTTATAGCATTTAATTTCGTGGAAATTTTCACTTTACTGGTACGGTCTATTATTTGCAATCACTACAAAATTTATTCCAATATGATAGGACATTCAGTTTAAAAGTTGTAACGATTTATTTAAATAGGGTTAGCAGCTGACCCTAAAAATTTTAAAATATTCATAAAAAATCAATTATTGTTTTTAATTTTTTTTTTTGATGATTTATCCGTCGATGAAATAGAGTGTAGTTTCCCTGATTTTGATATGTGCACTTTATGAAGACTCACACTGTATAAATAGGGAACACAATTTCTCGAGTGGTATGAGGATTTTCTTGGGCCCACGTGTCAGTATTATGGAATACAGAATATTAGTCTGCGAGGATAGTCTTCTGGTAACAAGGCCTGCACTCGTTGTCCTACGCGGCGGCCTAATTTCTGAGTGCTGATATCTGTATTGATTTCCACGATATTTAAAATTCGTTCCTTCTGCTCTACAGTAACCTGTCTTTCACGAATGCTAATATTAGTGGGCTGAACACTTCCTGTATCTCGAAGTCTTTGGTACACTTGCACAAATGTCCTTCTGTCTGGGTGTACCCGTTGGCAAAATCTGACGAGATAAATTTGAGGTGCAAGATTTGAATTCTGACGAGCTTCACCGTAAACTAACATGTCGGCGAACTCTTGATTCGAGAACATTGTAAATCAAAACGACGACGTACGAGAACAAAAACAAAACAACATACTAACCACTGTTACCGTTCGCGATCGATTGCCGGTTGATAAGAGTGATGATGACTGACGTGCTGTTGTCATGTGTGTCTTCAATTTAATGAAACTTACTTACTGACTACAAATTTTGGCTTAACTTAGAAAAATTTAATGCCATTTATTTGCTAATTACCCAATTTAAAAACGTTTCAGATTAGATTATAAAAATTAGTAAGATTGTGGTGATTTAGGTCGATATAAGACACTTAAAGTCGTAAACTATAAAGCCATTTAGACAAAAATCTATTGACTTTTGGACCATGGGTCACATGAACTTTTTGACTTGTTTTGACTCCCCTATTACCCATTGCAATAATGAATACCATAACGTTTACACCTGTACATATCAAGAGTTTTTAAAGTCATCACAAGCATTATTGACAAAGAGTTTTACACCTGAGCTCCAAATCAATGAGGCTACCGGCTACGAACTCGCTCATAGTTGCAATTTGAGTAGTTTTTTCCATAAAAATCTCAAATAGTGGACACACGGTTATGACACAATCTGCCTTTTTGATGCCATTCCACTGCAAGGAAAATTATACTAGACGTTATGTCAAAGACGTGGAAGTATAGAGTTTATCTTCTTGACGCCATTTTCTTATAACAGATACATATTTCAAATTTGAATGTCCCACACTTTATGTCATACTCTTAAACGCACCTCTTAGTGCGTGCGTGGTCGATTCTATCATTTCTCAGAATTTCCCTATTTAATGTCAAGCTGCCCCTGTACGAAGACACCTGATAACTTCTAATAATCCGCGGAAATGTTGCTAGTTCGAAGTCTTTAAACCGAGTTAAGAGCTACCATCAATACACGGACCACTCAGTCGCGGGTTTTACGACCTAGCGGCGAGCCAGTTAAAGCCATTGTTTCCAGATTCAACGTCCGTCCTTTCGTTCGTGTCATTCTCCTCCTAAAATAGACACGTGGTTTATTAGCGATCAGGAAATACGAGGCCTGTGAATTAACTATTTTTTTTTGTATTTAAATATACGTAATTACATTCAGCTAATGACCCAGTAGTCGATGCTGCATAATCGCAAGAACTACTACTATACGTAATTACAATTTCACATTGTCACCCGTAAAATAACTGGAATAGCCTTCAGCTGGTAGGTTACAGGCATTTGAATGTTTTCGACTGCCCCAAAATGAGTTTGCTTGAGGTGATTTTTCAACTTCGAGAAAAGACGTCAAAAAACCACCGACGGAAATGAGTGATATGGTTTTTCGTGATATGCATCTCGTATAACATCCAAAAAAACAATATCTCATTTTCGAAAGCTTTTGCGTTTACAGTTCCTTCCCGTCAGTATGCGTGGGAAGTAAAAAATGAAAGATCGGTCCAAGCAAAGATATACATATATACATTTATTGTCGCATAAGTTTAAGATTCGATGGAACTTTTAAAATTAATGCATAAAGTCTATATAAACATGGGTCGAAAAATGCGTGGCTTCCGAAATACAGAGTGTTTAAATTTACTTTTTAAAATAGTTTTTTTTAAATATTTCGAACAATATTTGATGTATAACAATGAAAATTGGTATACAAAGGTTTTTTGGTACGATAAAACGAACCATGGGCATAGTTTTACTGTAGTCACTAGAGGGCGCTCTCTACTGTACCTGTGGTCTATTAAAATGACCAAAAATTATGTCTTAGTGCAATTTTTTGCTTTTTGAATAAAAAAACTGATTCTTTGCACTGTTCTGCATAAAAAAGCTCTTCTGTGAGTTTTCGTTATAGTTAGCCGTTTTTGAGATATTTCGATTTTTAAGGTTCGATGCATTTTTAATTATTTATGGGAAAACATTTTTTTTACATTTTCGATTTGGGCATTACAAGTAATTAAGATGATCGTTTAGATTGTGTTTTTAAACACAGCAATAATTCCTAACTCCAAATAATCACAAAAAAAACAGAATATTAATTTGTTTAATTTTCCAATCTTATTTTTAACAAATTAAATTAATTATTTACAACTAAAATGCTATTGGATAGTTAGGACAAACATACAAAATCTAAAGTAGTTGCTCGAAATGTAAACCCAATTGTTCAATACACAATTCACATCTATGAATTATCGAACGTGGTATAGCATTATTCAAATAAGGCCTTATTTCATCACATGCATTCCTGATTCTGTCTATTAGCATATCTCTTGTGGTTACGGGAGTCTGGTACACTTTTTCTTTTAGAAATCCCCACACAAAGAAATCTAATGGATTTAGGTCAGGGGATCGTGGAGGCCAGGCGACTGGTCCTCCACGGCCGATCCATCTTTCTGGATAATTTTCGTCCAGCCAGTTTCTAACTATTCTCGAATAATGAGCTGGACAACCATCAAGCTGGAACCAGGCCAATCTTCTTAAATCTAACATAACATCATCCCACATATTTGCATGTTCAGCCTTTAAAAATTCCAAGAAGGTCGCAGCATTTAACCTTGCAGGCAAAAGGTAGGGTCCAAATAATCGATTACGGTAGATACCAATCCACACGTTTACACTAAATTCATGCTGAAAATTTCTTTCCCGAACTGCATGCAGATTTTCATGCGACCAAATATGTTGATTATGAAAATTTACCACTCCACGTCTAGTGAAGCATGACTCATCGGTCCATAAAACGTTACTTAAAAACCCCCTATTATTATCAGTTCTATCAAGAATCCTCTGACAAAATGTGATTTTTCGCTCCCCGTCCCCTGGCTGTAGTCCTTGCACAGGTTGCAAATGGTAAGGACGTCTATGGTCATTTCTAAGAACACGGTGAACATGGCTTGCTGAAATTCCCAAGGTAAAAGAAACTCTCCTAACACTTGTGGTCGGATCTCTATCAAACTCACGCAGAATCATACGGGTAAATCTGCGCTGACGAACATTTCTGTTTTGATCCCTTTGGAGATTTCCAAAACCATTTTCAATTATTTGGCGATGCACTCTTACAAATACTGGGCGAGTTGGATGTCGTCTGTTTGGAAATCTTCGTGCGTATTCTCTGGCTGCTTTTGCTGCGTCTCCATTTACAAACCTTACACAAAATGAATATCCGCTAACTCTTGATTGGAGAATAAAAATGTCATTTGTTTAGAACTTACAAAAAAAACAGGTAAAAGAACCTAAATTTCGTGCATTCACAATTGCAAAAAAATGTTTCAGGTTTCAACAGACAACAAAACTAACTGTCAACTAATTGACGTTTAACCTTATTCTGCTTTCAGTTTCAAAAATATTTGCAGGCACAGCCTACTTCTAAAAATTATCGAGATACTGACTTTTTAACGTTATTTTATCATAAATAATTAAAAATGCATCGAACCGTAAAAATCGAAATATCTCAAAAACGGCTAACTATCACGAAAATTCACAAGAGAGCTTTTTTATGTTGAAAAGTGCGAAAAACCAGTTTTTTTATCCAAAAAGCAAAAAATTGCACTAAGAAAAAATTTTCGGTTATTTTAATACACTACAGGTACAGTAGAGAGCGCCCCCTAGCGGCTACAGTAAAACTATGCCCATGTCGTACCAAAAAACCCTTGTATACCAATTTTCACTGTTATATTGTTTGAAATATTTAAAAAAAGCCATTTTAGAAAGTAAATTTAAACACCCTGTATTTCGGAAGCCACGCATTTTTCGGCCCATGTTTATATAGACTTTATGCATTAATTTTAAAAGTTCTATCGAATCTTAAAGTTATGCAACAATAAACTGAAACACCCTGTAGATCTTGCCAGTAATCAGTGAAGTGAGGAACAAATCCAACAACATGAAACGTCTGAAATTATATCCAGCATCGCTGCTTGTTTGATTATGCATATGCGATGGATTTCGACCTTATAATATCTATGGTATTCCTATGTCCGGACAATTTCGCTTCGCAATATCATCATATTTTATAGGAAAATCTCTACGAAAGTATGTCCACTGCCGTGAAAGTACCTTACCTTGGCCTTTTTAAAAATCTCTGCCAGATGAAAATCAGAATCACGATCTCTAACTGCGAAAAACGATCTACTTTCATGGCAATACCATCCTCACGAACGTCAAGTCGGGTACCGCTATCACAGCAGACGGGGAGACAGAAGATGTGACGCTGTCTAACAAAAAGCTGGCAACAATAAGAGAGACACAAAGAAACATGTCAAACGGCTTGGAATACAGATGGGGAATAGAAATTAGTTATACAACCTGAAGATTCGAGTTTAAAAGGCAGAAGAAGAAGAAGGTATTCTATAGTTTCTTTCGACTTTACAAGAAGGGAATGCCGTTTTTATACTTCTTTGATGGTCTAGTGAAACGACCAAAAATAGTCAGTAGTTCAGTCTCTTAGGGCCAATTTCACCAACATTAATATTCGACGGTCAGTTGGACCAGTAGGAAAAGACCTTATCGAAATGCAATTTGACGGAAGCTGTCAAAGGTCTCTGAATATCAGTGATTTCTATTGAAATATTGAATGAAATCGTGAAAATTCGACTGTATCATAAACAAGACCACTTTTTGATTCCAACATGATGCTTTTGTACAGAAAAAACAGGACAACTTTCATGTATTTTGATATATGTTATAGGTTTACATTTAACAATTCGTTATCCCCCTCAGCGAATGGGAATGCGGCAAGTAATAGGTCGATTTTCTAGCTGTTAATATTGGCAGCAGATTTGGACGTTTGTTAATGCATGGCACTCTCGAATTTACCAACTTCAATATACTGAAAGTTATCATTACATACCTGTTGAATAGTGTGGATTTGTCTGTATTTTGCAAGAAAATAAAATATAAAATACATTCCATCCAATTCCTCATCTTCCTTTACGTCATAATAGTAATCATTTATTAATTTATGGGTTAATGAATTTCTTTAAAGCAATAAAAACATCAAGTCCTCACCATCCTAAAACACAGATAATATGTGTAAGACGTGTCAATCCCTACATCTCCCTAATGCAAAATGCAATTACTATGGACATAGACAAAAAATTATGAAAAATATTTCACAGATAATGGCTTTTAAGTCCAAAAATCAAAAAAACTAGTAATGTTTATTGTTTATCTATTTTTATTTTTTGACTGGCGGGGATATCTATCTGACACTCGCAGGGTTGCTAAGTATAACAACGATCACGTCCCGTGGTAGAGGGTGCGAAATGAATCTTTTATATTTGCTGGTTTTGAATTTTTTTCGTGAAAATTCACTAGGTATCATGATTATAAGCATCTTTGGTAGATTGTTCGATCCGGAATGGGAAAGATCTCCTATTTATGATACTCGTGAAATGTATTGATACTTCTAAATATAGGATCCTATCGAACATACCTACTGTCAAGATGTATAACCCAAGGTACCGACGGAGCTATTTTGCGGCGTCATGGAAATAATTTTAAATTTTCATTTGCATTTTTTCAAGTGTTGTGCAATGATTTTGGGAAAAATGTCACGAATAATCTTATAAAGCATAGTAAAGTATATTTCAACAGTTGGCGGAACTTACTCCACTGGGACCAGGAGGGTGAAACGGGATATTAATGCATAATCTGGCAACCCTGTCGCACCCTCTCAAAATGGCCGTTGACAACCACACAAGTCACCGTGTTGTGATTGAATAGCATGGAATTAAACCTTCAGAGTATACATGTTTTGTGACTGGTACCAAGAGTTGACAGATCCCACACATGTGTCACTCCTTGAAATGCAATAATCAGCTGTATTCAAATAATGTCTAATATAAATATAACCTAGAATGTGTACTCGTGAAAAAAGAAAACTATGGCAAATTTGTAGGTTTTTTTGTAGGTTTTATAGGTTTGCTGGTAGCTTTAACGCATACATTTGGGAATTTCTTAATCGCTGTGAATATAGTGTGGATGTTTGTTCAGTTCCTGAACAACGAAAAATATTCAACTTTATGGATGTATGGATATCAAAAAACCTGAATGGTTTTGTGGGAATATCAATCTAAGGTGCCATAATGGTTCTGATGAACGGCAAGTAAATGAATGAATGTTTGGAAACGAGCAATATCTTTTTGTAGAGCCTGTCATCAAGTAGGTGCTTAATGGCTATCTGCAAGAGGTTTATAGGAAAAAACACCCAGCATCACATATCAACTGAAGAAAATAATATAAACATGAATAAAAAATCAACAATAGTAATTAAAACATGAATTTAATTCAAAAATCAAACATTTCTTAAAATTTTGACTGAATTATATGTAATTTCTTAATATTCAATAAGCTGGTAATATTTCAATAACAAGATGTCATCTCATACTTTGACATTATTTTGTTTTCAACATTTCATAGCTATTGGTTGCTAAAATTTGTTGATTGGAACTTGAAGCTCATTCGCTGTATCTGACGGTCTGTTACCCTATAGGTGGAGAATAATGAACTGTTGTTGGTGAAATTGGGCCTAAGAGTACCATGTAATTGAAACTGCCAGAACATCCAAAGCAGACTAAATTTATAAGTATAAAATGTAGGGGCTTCCTAATTGTATGTCAATATTTCAGAAAGAAAAGAAGAAAACTCCATATGTATATCTTAAACATCTTAACTTGTGACATACAGGGTGGTCAAGTTTTCAATTTAGAAAGTCAGTCGATATGAAATCTGTACTCATTTATGAGTAGATTTGAGCTATTAAATTTATTTAGTGCGACGCGCGGTTTTCACAGAAAAAAATAAATGTTATTCCTCTGGATGGTGTTATTGCCATTTTAACGATATTGTTATGATCATGCAGATAGGTTTTAATTTTTTTAAGTGAAAATCGGATTGAAAAATTCAAGCAAACAACTTTGCTTAGAAATTACTGGGGATTCCACGAAAATGTTTAATCTTATAAGAAATCAGTAGCGTACCATAGGTAGATCAAATTCTCTACGAGCGCCACTGGTGGAAATTAAAAAATGTAGCACATTAAAAATACATCTGGATACATTATCCATTAATTAAAATATTTAAAGTAAATATTTATAGTAAATGATTTATTTTTTAAAGCTTTAGCGCCTTGATTATCAAATGTTAATACATTTAGTACATAGGTTCACATGAAGATTCCTTCTTAAAATCGCCCCCTTAAATACTAGCATTCAGTTAGGCAACACCCTGTATATCTGAATAAGAATGTGTGCGCCTATATTACCCCATCCGATCCGGGCATCTCTACCGACCAGTTACGGATAGCGAGCCCATCAAGTGAACCATTGAATTTTTTCAATCGGTACGCAACGAAAGCCGCCAAGTGCACCATCAGCCAGCTAGATTGCACTTTTATTTTAACTGGTGAAGAGCATATACAACACAACACAGCAACCATATATTCTGCAGTCACAAATAAGGGATCTGAATGATACTAGCGCCATCTATGAGACAGTAATGGAACACAAAAACGAGCTTAGACTTAGACACTTTGAAAAGAGCTACACTGTTTGGTCCAGCCACGGTCTCACAGATGGCGCTACGACTTTAATTCTCTTTTTGCCTGTCTAATGCTTGTTTTAATTGGGCATCTTTAGGCTTTCATTAGATTAGTAGATTTCTAAATTTGTTCAAATCCTCATAGATAATGCCAGGACATTTCATTTCACCTCGGATAATTTTCTTCAAGAATAGAATATTTTAAACAACGGTAAAACTAAGTAAACTAGTCTTAATCATCCTTCGTTTAGGTAATCGTAGATTTTGAAAATTGATTCAGAGGCAGCGGAAGTAAAATAGCTGAAACATGGTGTTACGTTGTAAAGATTGCTGCTCATTTTCAGACATGTTTGGGAGGGATGAAACCTTTCCAGCCGATTTGACCCATCCCGTTTTTTTTTGAAACTTCCAAGGAAGTCGTAGGAAGTATAGAGTCGATCTACTAGACGCCATTTTTTAAATTGTTGCGTTGCTGTGCAGCATTGAATATGCTGTGGAAGTGCGACAGCAAGCCAGATTGCACTTTTATTTTAAGTACCGAACAGAGATTTATCGCCAACTGGCGCACCGCATAGACGGCATTTTCCTTTTTTTATCCTGCATACCTACCATGGTACTGCCTCTTTGGTTCTGCAACTGCAACACCAGGTGCTACTGCCCATACCACGGTAATCTCGTAAAGTTAGATTGTGCATACATTTATAATTCTCGTGAAAGTAGTGCCTAAATGCGTCGGTCATCTGTGTTTACTCGGATGGTGTCGGTTTCTAATCAAAATGGCATTCACAATTGGCCATTATCAATTATGTAGTCAGCAACTAGTGAGTAGTCGGAAAAGCAGTAGAAAGTTAGTCAACAAATAATTTGACACGTGTCTTCAATGGAACATTCAACAAGAATTGTAGGTTCTTGCTAATATTGTTATATGCATGTAAAGCTCTTTGGTCACTAGGATTTATCATACCAAAAACGTAGAGTATTTTTTTTTTGGTGTGTAATAATAATGATAAACGATAAACGGCTAAAGTATAAAGACCTTCAAATGGAGACGCAGTTGTTGTGGAATATGAACACGTTCCATAGTACCAGCTGTGACGGGAGCACAAAGACTTGTATCTCATAAAATGCGTGAAATCATTGAACAAATTCCGGGAAAATATAACCTTCTTGCGTTACAGATCAAAGTTGTGTTGAGTACCGCCCAAATAGTGAGAAGAGTACTTTACAATATATATAACAAAAATAGGAAAATAATGGGCAAAATCCGCAAAAAGTGGATTCGAGCAGAAAATAGGATAGGTAACCCGAGCGATACGTATTTCTGCTGGTTGGCTTCATCAGGCCCGAAATGAATGCACATATGCAACTACAAAAGTAGATACACATCCCCATACATCTGGATACGGGTGTAACCTGAGGAAACGAAGATGGAGAGGAAAAAAAGACACACGAAGTCCACAACATCCATCCATCCATTCCATACGTAGTAATATTTTTCGAACTGATCATCCTTCCAAGTGAAATTTCTCTTTACACTGAATTAGCGGTGCGGGCAGAAGACTTAATGCCCAGGACACCGCAGTTGGTATGAGGATCTTAAAGAAACTTCACGTGATGACATCATGGAAGAGAGCTCTGAGAAGTAAAACCCTGTGTTTGTCTATTATATGCTGATAGAATGTAGGAACTGCTCTTAATGTCATCTTGTAAGATGTAGGGCGGCCATAAATACACAACTTGGATTCAACCTTTTTCATTGTATTTTAAACCTTAAAATACAGTTGTAGAAACATGATGATACAATTTATAAGATTCTTTTTTAGAAAAAAAATACTAAGTAGGTACTAAAAATGTTTTCAGTATTTTTATTTTAGATATCGTTTTAGATCAATATTATTAAATAATTAAATAAATAAAATAAAACAGTTCATAATAAGGGAAAACAAGATAATTAAAAAAAAAGTATGAACTCTAGTACTTGTAGTACATTATAATGGCAACAATTAACCTAACAAGTCCAATACAGATTTTGACAATATGTATTTTTTTTAACAGGTAAGTTTCGTAAACCACTACCCTCCTTATAGTGTCTCGAAACAGAGTACCTAAAAAACTTACCTAAAACAACAACAAAATTTAACTTGGAAAACACCTTTTTTTGGACTATGAACATATATGGTTTGGTACCTCACAAACCTAAGAAGGGGCAGCAAGATGCAGATGAAACCTATATGTCCTTAATCTAGACGGTCTCTACTTTAAGATAAAATTTATCTCAGCTGCAGCAAGGTGCTGCCAAAAGTTTATAACTCGAAATGAATTAATTTTGTAGAAAAAAATTAGCAAAAACAACTTTCAATAAAATTTATATAAAACTCCAAAACGCATGTTTTTATATAAAATAGGTAAATGATAAGAGTACATACCATATTCTTGCACCTCGATATTATCACTACGTGAAAACAGTATGTTTGAAATTATTATCCACAAAAAAGGTAAGTAAGTTGCAATGTCTCGAGAAGCTGCCACTTGTGATGAACAAAAGTAAATGACTGTTTGAACTACTTGCATTGTTATTCATATTTTTTAAAAACCTCGCGCCTACTCGATAACTAAGGGCTTCGTTACAATCTCATGAGTTTTTGGCATTTTTGGCCTATGGAGGAATCACTGTGTAGCGATCCTTATTTCTTCAAATGTGTCGTGAATGTGACTCTATATCTGCCTCTGCTTTTCTCGACTTGACAAGCCACCTGTATAGAGACTATCCCACAAATTGTGCTTATACCGAATGGAAAATGGTCATTCGCTATTATACCGATAACATTTCAAGCTCGTATGCATAATGCACTGCTTACATAGATGCTTTATCTTATCTCGACAGCTTCTCGAAAGGAACACATTTCGGGCACTGGCAATTTTGCATTAAAATTGCTATAAATACAACACCGCCACTTAAGTAACTTTGTATGTCCAGCGTATGGAAGATATAAATTAAGATTTTGCGTTATGTAAGTACTGAGACAGTGCACCTGCGAGATATACGGAGATACAGAGTCGCATCGAGGCAGAATAACAAATAGAACGAGGCTCTTATCTTGCCGAGAGTCGCTTTTGATGTTCGGAATATACTTTGGGTAAAAACAAACAAAAAAATAGCAACATTATCTTCAAACTTTATCCTGTAGGATTATTTGAAGACTTAGCTGCTGTAGCATTGTTTGATTTACCACCTTGGATAATGTTTAAGGCTGCCATCACCTTAATAACCGACGCCGGACAAAAGCTTCAAAATCCCCGGAAATTCGGATGAAATTGAGTTTTTTCTCTGTTTGATCAGCTGTGGTATGCTGCCCTTTTATGCAAACTTCCATCCTATGACGTCCCAGAGAAGATTTGCAAATGGGTGGCCGACATCCATGTTCCATAGAAGAGAGATACATCACTGACGACCTGAAAGTGCGAGTGAGTCTCGAGACTGTTTGTTAGAGAAGCAAGCATATATTATTCTGCGTACATCCAGTTGGTTGAGGATGCCATTGCCACATATCTTATTAAATTCTGGTCATTCTTTCTTTAAAAAAAAACAGCAATCTAGAATTCCATCTAGAATAACCCTTAACGGCAATGTCTCCGATACTCCTCACGATATCGTAGACAGTTTCGCTGTTCTTTTTCATCAGTTTTTATACACTCTAATCCACAAAGGAACTTATCTTCAATAACTAAATCCAATAGTACAATTTCTCTCAATCATATAGGTAAGTGAAGATGATGTTACCTTGGCTTCCAAAAGATTAATATGATGGTATCCCAAGTTTTCTTGTCCAAGATTGGATTCACATACTGGCTAAACCGTTGGCTTCAGTATTTAACCTAATTCTTAAATTAGGGACATATCCAGATATCTGGAAGACCACTAAAATATGTCCCATTCATAAGAGTGGTGATATCGCAGATGTTTCCAACTACCGACAAATAGCAATTCTATGCAACTTCGGTAAGTTGTTTCGATCAAGGGTGTAATCTCTGTCAATCAGCATGGATCCATGAGCGGCAGATCTACGGTTACCAACTTCGCCCTGATTACTCAGTATATCTCCCAAGTATCAGACACTCAGGGGCAAGTTGATGTAATCTATACAGATATTCAGAAGGCATTTGATTTACTTGATCATTATGTACTTCTGGATAAGCTTAGAACCGTAGGTCTATCGGAGGGACTGTTGTCGCTCCTGAGTTCATACTTGATGGACAGAAGCTTATTTGTTGAATATGGTGGTTATAGGTCGAGTTATTATCAGGCCACATCTGGGGTGCCTCAGGGATCAAATGTAGGTCCATTATTGTTCCTGATCTTTATCAACGATTTGTCTCTTGAGCTCAAGTGTTTGCATCTGTTTTTTGCTGACGACGGTAAGATTTACGCATCGGTCGAGTCAATTGATGATTGTCTCATGCTGCAGGATAATTTAGACTTCCTGGTGCTCGCGAAACTGTCTTAGTTTAAATGTTTCTAAATGTAAAGTTGTGTCTTATACAAGAAAGACTAACTATTTAATATATGATGATTATAACGTCAACGATCAGGTTCTAGACAGATGCTACTCTTTTAAGGACCTTGGAGTAACCTTTGATAGCATGCGAACATATACTTAACATCTCATCGCCTGCCACCAGACTACTTGGCTTCTGTATCAGAAACTGGAAGGGGTTCTCCAATGTCAGCACTTTAATGACTTTGTTCGTTACTTTTGTCAGAAGCAAGCTGGAATATGCAACCCTGATCTGGTCTCCAATATACCTAAATTCAGTTTCAATGATTGAAGGCATTCAACGTAAATCTATTAAGTATTTTTACCTGAAATGTACTGGTTCTTAACCAGAAAGAGGTTTTTGTCATCATACCCTTTTGAATTTTTTCGATTTAGATTCATTATCAATTAGGCGTAATATGTTTGCCTTATCGTTTTTATATGGCCTTATGCATAATCAAATTGATTGTCCGGATTTACTTGAAAAAATATATTTTCGTATTCCAAGGCTTGAAAGTCGTCAACAATCAGCCTTTTATTGTCAAGCAGGCCGGACTAACGTAATGTTGAAATCTCCAGTTTATGTAATGTGCAGTCTGATAAACTCTATTTGTGATCTGTGTGATATTTGTGACAATCATAAATTGCTATAGGTCATCGATTGTTCTCTGAGCTTACTTAGGCCAATTGATGCTATGTTTAAGTTTTCAATGTCTCTTTATTTTCTTTTTGTTAGTGTATTTGAGCTTTTCCTGTAATAGGGTTTTACCTGTAGGAAATATGAAATATAAATAAATAAATAAGCATAATGTAGCCAGAGCAGCAGCACCCCAAACATGTGAGCAGTCCTCAAGGTTAGATCTTATCTGGTCACTTTACAGAGTGAGGACGTCATGTAGAGAAAAGTACGTCTTAGCTCTAAACAAATAGCTTACCCTTTTCCCAGCAGCTGCCGCTATTGACGAGATGTGTTCATGCCAAAACAAGTCCTCGGTAATCTGAACTCCGACCATCCGAACTAAACGATACTTTGTTAATGATTCATCACATATTCGCTCGCTCACCGGATTTGTGTCCGAGCTAGAGAAAACCCTATTGTCATATCAGATTGTCTCCGCACGCGCGTTACGATGATGTCGCCTGGCTGGTTGTACAGGGCCGTGCGAACATGCTTGTACAGAATGATGAGGATCGTTGTACCGGGGTGACGACAGTCGTTGTACAACAAAATATTTTTGTTTGATCATACGTCTTACATTTTATACTCTCACAGACGCCCAACTAGCAAAGTAGTGGTATAAGCTTTTGGTAAAAGAACCGTTCAGCCATAAAAGCTCTCTATTGTTGTTGCCTGAACACCAAAATGCTGGCTTAATGTTGTGTGGAATGCAAATTTGCTTTCTGCAACATATTTGCTCTAAAATGAGGTGTTTAAAACATTCTTATAGCATAGTTATACAACACCTTATAGGGCAAATTTTTAACTGTTGCATAAACGTTTATACAACTATTTTATACGGCATATTTGCAAGTTAGTCAAAATGTTTGTATTGTGGCATCCATGGTAACGTTTATAAAACAAACCCGAGCCTTGTTGTTTTGCTGCGCAATTTACTTCCTTAGCCAACAAATTGCTCCCAACGGAAGCACTTATACAACTGTTGTTTAGTAATTGTTAAAGGCTGTACATACTATGCTAGATATGTTGGTAAACAACTTCACCATAACCTAACTTTCTGCTGTCATATTTTTGTTGAAATGCCATAACCAATGTTTTAAGAGAAACAACGCATGCATATTGGTTTAAAAGGTTTTATCAACTGTTCAAACAGAAGATATAGATCTGGTACAAATTCTGGGTAAATCATTCGACTCTGTCGGTATTTCATTTCAGAAATTTGTCAAATTGTTGTATAACACCTGCAGGCAACACCAAAATATTCTAATAACCTAAAGACAACATGGACGATGCCATGATCTACACAACCACCCGCCATATTGGGCAAACATTTATTCCCCTATTTGATATTAAATACTTATGTTTCAGTTCGAAATTACAGATATAAAGTGATAAACATTAGTGTAATTGTGTCTAAATATAGGATTTGTGGAAGATTTAACGCAGATAAGTTCAGTTTTCCATCTTAAAAATCTAGACATATTTTTGATATTGTCAAAATATGAATCAAATACGAAGCCCGTAGAAATTGGGTAACTAATTTGCACGATAATCACAACAAAATTTGCTGCGCAAGTAATTCAATAGCCCTATATCAAAGTGTAGAAGTTTATCATATACCTGTGTATTAAATTCACAATGGCCGATATGTAAGTAAACAAGATGACTGTAATGTGTTAGTTATATATTCTTCACTTCGTCTATACAATACATAACAAATAGTTTGGTTGCAATAAAGTAGAATCACGTAACAGAATAGTTGTATAGTTGACAAAAACTGAATCTTGCACTGACGCAAATGTCCTATAGCGGCTGCAAGAGGCTTACATTTTTGTTTTATAACTGTTACCTGCAGCCCTTATACAACCTCTTAAATGACTGAGGTGTCCTATTAGGTGTGCCCATTCCGCTTGTATAGCTGTTATAAGAGGGTTTTGCCAATGTTCTTACAGTGTACAATGCTGTTTAAGGAATACTGTATAATCATTCCTGCAACTCTAATAGGAGTGATAATTGTTAGTTGGGCGGTGTCTGGGAAAACCCACGACACTTTTTAACAACCTCTTCCAGGCGGCTTCCGGATAAATCCGGGGAATTCCGGACGGATTGTAGCCCTATTCGTGTTTTAACTTCAACTAAGGGAATGGTCTGAAACTTCGTTTTTTTGTCACACTTTTTATGTTACAATTTTCGAAAGCAACCTGGCTATTGTGATCCAAGTACACACAAAGCTTTCCAAATTTCATCAAAATTGATGAAGCCGATTCGAAGATTTAGAGGAAGCAACGCCAACATAGAGACTAAAATGAGTGAAATGGACTTTTAGTGATTTGAACATAAGACATTTAGGAACCTGTGTTCCGAAATTCTAAAATTTTGTGATAATTCCCGCGCTCAGGGTGAAAAATTTTACTCACGCTTAAAAAGATGTGTTATATGCGCACCTTTTAATCTAATTAGTATACAGGGTGACTTCGAAGTTGAGTCATTTATTTTAACAGTGAGTAGATCTGATCAAAATAAATGTTTTTTTCCTTTAACATTTTTGTGGTAAAATTAAAGTAACAAAGTTATAGCCCTTTAGAAGTTTGAGTACCGCCGTGTCTCAATAATAATATTATGTGCTCGTGTTTGGCAACAACGGATATAATCGGCCTTATCGGTTCATCGCATCAGAAACAAAAAAGCGAAAGAATTTGAAACGCTTATCACGATGTTTTTACTACAATTTTATTCAGTTGTATTCAGTCAATGCGGATCGGTTTCCCAATCGAGTGCAACCAACCGCTCGTGCCTTTGTTAATGTAGTACAAAGGGCTCGTGAATCAGGTGACCTAAGACCTCACAGGGGAGGGCATGCCGGTGCTCCAAGACCGCACGATCAAATACAGGTCCGCACTGAAATACTTGTCGGGAGGATACTTATAAAACAAGGTAACATTTTTTTTTTAATTTTTTTTTTAGTTTTACACACATACTTTGGTTTATCTTCCTTCTACAATCATTATCTGAAAATTAATGACTCAACTTCAAAGTATTTACTATTTCAGAAGAGATTTTTCAAATAATGGGTATTGGAGTTGATAGCCCTCTTAAGACAAAATCTAGACATACAGTATATCCACTGAATCAAAGCCCTTACGTCACACAAATAATGACAGTGACGTACATGGTTGCCATAGTACTTAAAACTACTAGATCCTACGAAACAAACCACAAATAAACAACAACCGTCGGCGCAGTTACCTGACAATCTTTGCGACAATGTCACAATACAGAAAATTGTTACCAACATAAATGTACCCAGCAAATTCAAATTCAGGACCTATTTTGCATTAAGGTTGGCATTCAAATTTACTGAATGCGACGTAACTGCTTTGTTTCAGTGAAAGACCCAATTTTAAACAATACAGATGAGTTGAATACTCTACACGGAAAATAAACACAGCCGGTTCTGTTGGGTACTTCGAGAAGATCCCTGTTGCGAAAAATGTTCACTTAAATTAAATCTGACGGATACTATGAAAAACGGTTGCAATGCATCATTTCACCTTAGTACTGGAAATAGTTCTGCGACAGTGTATGTAAGATATGCTGGCTTTGGCACATGGAAGCATCACATATATATTTACCATCAAACGCTAACGATCCCAGATAGGAGGAGACTAATTTTTGCTATTTCGATGAAATAGGCATATCATTAGAATTACCAGATACCGGTACGGCGACTGTGAGTAGAGATGGCAGAAATCGTTATTTTTGTAATATCTGTGATATCTGATATCGCTACTATATCTACAGTGAGCATCAAACTTGTCTGCCGGCTTGAGTTCAGTAGGTACGAGAAAGAAGTGTGTAATGACACATATGTTAGAAAGAGATAGGAGCCTGCTGGTTAGCGAAACTCATCATCGCGTTGCCTAGCGACGCTAACGCGTCAATCTGCCGTGTTGCCAGTATGTTTCACCAGTTCCATGAATTAAGATATGCATGTTGAAAATATCCGTTAGTTTATTCTCTATGCCCAAATAATGGTTTTACTTTGAGCGTACACATTTTCGAATTGTTTAGGTTCGATTTCGGTGCTCCATGTTAGTTTGAAAGGAAGGTTCAGAATCGCCACAAATTCTGCAACATTGCATCATTGGTTTGCTTGGCAACACCGCATCTCGTACATTCCAAGGCAAGGTTTCCACCTCCATGATCATAGATGAGCGATTTTGGTCAGTACCCGTCTAGGGCTCATTGGCGAGTGTCGACCTGCTTCAAAGTGGTTTTCACGCAGGCAGTGATAATTTGTATTGCGGAATGGAATTTGTTACATTTTTCCGTTGCTAGACAATCAGGTGATGCCCTTCGCCTTCACCCGGCTTTATAACACGTATTGATGATACACACTTCTCGCGCTGCTCTCTCGTACACATTGAACTCAAACCGTCAAACAAATTTGGTTCTCCCTGTATACCCAGTAGTTTAAAATCGTGACGTTGTCATGATACGACTGATACATTGATCAAAATCGCATAAACGAGGGCTACTAGAAAATAAATCTACCTAGCCATGGAACAAAAGACGTACGATTCTTTTAACAATTTTATTCCTCAATATAATCCTCCCTACATCCATTCACTTGCGCCATTTCTTCTCCAGCAAACGTATACCCTTAAAAAAAATGTTTCCTCTGGACTCTCGAAAAAGTCGTCGACGGCTGCTTTTAGGCCATCATCAGAGCCAAAAGGGTGTTCTCGAAGATTTTTATGTAGTAATATAGAGAGATAAACGTTAGGCAGAGCTAAGCCCGGACTATAAGGAGGATATTCTATCTTAAGGCGGCTCCGACGCAGTGAGTTTAAAGCCATTTACAAGGGTTCAGCTGCTTCGAAAATGACACTCTATTTTTCAATATTTTTGAATGAAATTCATACAGTATGTTGAGAAGATCATTTCCCAGGGTGCTATAGGAGCACTTTTTGAAATTTTGTTTTTGCACAAGTTTTATGATGGGTTGAAGTGTGCACTTTTTTTGTTCTACTTCGCGATTTTTTTAAAAAGAACTTAGTTAAAAAAAAGGAAAAAGTGGCTCTATAGCACCCTGTGGGGTTTTGTTTTCAGCACACTGTGAAAATTTCATCCAAAAATATCAAAAAATAAAGCGTCAATTTCGAAGCGCGCAAACCTCTACAAATCGTATTTTGGACGAATTTTGTCTACTGTTTCGTGCTGCCAAACCAAGCGTTGCGGCGCAATGTACGGACTAAGAAAGGACGTATTCAGATAATTTGGTGGCCCTATTTCATATAATATCGCGTAGATAAGTCGTTCTGCAAATAGGTACTCATAATCGCGATCGCTGATACTCCTCGGTTTTAAAGCCGTTTTACTTCCCACGCCATTGGCGAGGAAGTATTGTAATCGCGAAAAATTTCTAACATGAGATGTTATGTTTATGACATCTACATCACGAAAAACTATATCACTCATCATCAACTTGGAAATTACCGCTCGGATTTTTATGAAATTTTCACACGGTGTTACTAGTATGCCAAAGCTTCGTAGTTTTAGTCCAGTGGCAACATTGCTATAGGCAAAAAAGAACAAGTAACAATTGCTGAAACTCCGTTTTTGACGTTTCAGGGGTTCCTAATCATTGACATAAAAAAATTGTACTGCTTAAAAAGGGGAAGTTGAAATCAGTGAAACACATTCTGTTATTAAGAAGCTTTTGATCCCAGTAATTACAGGAAATTTAAGTAACGAAAATCCGACGAATAATGTGCTCACGATTTGAAAAAATGCTCTATAGGTTTGACACCAAGAGCCAACAGATCTGCAACCACCGACAGTAGGGAAGAATAAATACGGATATCGCTCCAGTCAAGTACAGGGGAATTCAGCGTGGAACTATAAAATTATCGATATGTCAAGGAAATATGTTTTTGAGAATGATAATTTGGTAGATTTTATACCTGCATTTTCATTTGAATTTCATGACCCGTGAAATGTACCCATTTCGCCGTTACCTTCAATTTGTGTTCTGCAGTTTGTGATGTTTTTCTGGACATAAGCAGGACATAATTGCCTACGGTGCTATCAGAGCTTTTTACAAAATTTTGTTTTTGCGCAAGAATTATGGTGGGTTGAAATGCTTACTATTTGTGCTCAACTTCTTGATATTTTAAAAAGATCCTAGTGGATAAAACCGAAAAACTGGATCGATAGCAACCTGTGGACTTTATTGTTAGCACGCTGCAAGACTTTCATTTGGCAATAATAAAAATGAAACGGAGGCTGTGAAGTGCAAATCGGTTTTTGGGGCCAAATTCATCTACTGTTTCGTCCTGTCAGTCCAAGCGACGCGACGGTGCGTTCCGACTAAGAACAAATGTATTCGAGTAATTTTATATCTTTCCTAAAATAAATTCAAGAACTCAAATTCAAATTCGTTTATTCATGTCAATAAACACAATTATGTTTACAAGGGTCATGTGGTAGATGGTAACAATTGAACGAGGATCATAAAAATATCCTATGCCGTCCAAATGAGAGGAAACAGTTAGGTAGTTTTTGCAAAGCAATAAACAGGTAGGCTTATACCTGGATTAAGTACATGTCTTGTCTACTGTAATAGGTAGATGGAGGTGATGCTACCAGAAATGGATGTGTGCGATCAATAAACAAACCACAAGATTGAACTGCCGTGTCCCATGATCTTTGTATTGCCTTTTTTTATTGTCTTACTAGAAAACTCTGTTGGGTATATGATGGTGTTTACTAGAACTTTACAGCATGCTGTCTGCCTTCTACAAACTTCACCAAATCGGGACGCTTTTAACCTCATCCTCCGATGAAGACGCCACAAAGTACAGTCCTGTGATTTGGTGACTTGTTCGATCTGCAAAATCTCATTGTCACTTTTTCTAAGTTTCCCTAAAAATTCTTGCTTAGCAACCTCCAAATCAATGTCGTTCGTGTCAGGTTTTTGACAGAATTCGCCATAAAACAATTCATTTTCTTTGGAATTGCTATCCGAATTGTTAGTTATTTTTATATCAGCTTTTTTTGCTCTGAGTTTCTTTTCAAGATCCTTGCGTTTGAGTCTTTGTTCAATCTTAGTGATATGCGAGGTTGGACTAAGCTTAGAATGCAAATTTATTTGAACCACATAGACAGGCCGCTCGGTATTGTGGCTCACTACAGCTGCAGCACATCTTCCATGGTATGACCTATCCTGGCAATAATTTATTCGCTTACCCCAATGTATTTAGCGATTATAGAGTTGAACTGCTCCACACTATTGTTGTCCTCATCATGAATTAAACTCACTGCATTCGTAATTAAAATTGTCGCATATGACGTTTTATTGTCCATTATCAACCTTGATAAAAAAGGCACTCAAGAACAATCACACCAACTAAAGTACAGCACAACAATTCAACAACACAATATCGACGAACAATAACAAGGGTAGAACAATACTAAATGATCACTTGATGAGTACCAGAATAGGAAACGATTTACAGGCTAGATCGCTAATCGAAAATTTACCTCGGTACGCACCCGCAGTCATCCTTTCCTCTTTTAAAGTAGCGCCGACGAGTGTCTAAGGCCAGCCTGCCCTCGTTTCCTTTTCACCCCTCCGTTACCTCAGCAGATGGTGATCGTGATTGTAGGAGAACCGTTAGCGAATGAATGAAAATGAACACTTTCACCACTTTACAAACTTTCCTTGCCTATCCATTATCCTTTTTCTTGGCTCATTTTCTGATGCCCTATTTTATGTGCATTCTAGCCATGCTACGCAAGGTATCTGGACCCAGCGATTTGCCACGTCCTTTGTAAACAGTGAAGTAGATGTCAATAATAACATGACGTGCATTTTTGTTTGCTATGAAGTTATGTCTTCCCACGACTATCTATCGCATCGCCTTCTAGAAAGCGAATCCGGTAAAATAGCAGCTACGTAATAATGTTACCATAAAGATATGACCTGTTTAACAGCACCCTTTTCTGTCCACATACCATTAATAAATTGCGAACCGACATGGAATGAAGTGAAACTGAAAAAATCCCTTTGTTTTCCATTTCTGTCGACGGTAGGATCTCATTGGCGTGGACTGCATTAAGCTGCATTTCTAACGCGCACCGTGGTACACAGGCAGAAAATGTATTAGATGTAAAACGGGATCATCTAGGAAACGTTTCCACAGTCTATAGGTCATAATAGGAGATTTGATCCCATTTCACCAAAGAAAAGAAACTTCGATGAAAAACAAAGGACAATCATCGACCTTTTGGCTTTATCTGTATTCACTCATGGGCTTGAAGTACCATGGCTAGAGCTAGAAGATGATATCGTAAGTAATATCATAAGGGTATCTAATTTTAAAGATGATTAAAGATAAGTTATCAATCGAAACGTTGTGATCTCAAAAGTTGTATAGACAATTTAAGTCCGAAATAAAATTGTTGAGACATCTACGCTGTCTCAGAATTTTAAATGAGAGCCTGAGATTATATCGTTATTAACACAAGAAAACCACGTAACTTTATATGGCATTTAAAATAGGAAAAACACGTAATTCCTAATTTTACCTATTTTACATTTTTGTTTTGAAAATTTCAGCTTTCTTTAAGTATCATTCAGAAACTGCTCAACTAAACTATAATATTGCATTTATCACAATAATGCTATTATTCCTAAAGCAATATAATGCATAACTCAATTTGTTTTTACGCTTTCCTCTAAAATTCTTAGAAACGGAGTTAGGATTTTTTCTTGTATCATCGACGATATGTCGTTTTTTAATGTATCAGACAGGTCATCCTTGCCCATCGTCCCGAAAACGCTAAATACCTTCCGAGAACCGAAAAACCTACCCAGAAGTACTGTTGCAACATATCGGTTTTGCAATCTTCGACTAGTAAAGCCGCACGTGCATTGTTCATGGAGTAGTCGACATCAGAGTTAACCGCTTGACAAAGGTCCGATGAAGGATGAAGAATGTAATGCTTAACGACTGAGATAAGAATGCCGCGCGGTACTTTTGAAAACGAAACACTAGAACAATGTCAATTTATATTCGTCACGTTATCATTGAAAAGAAAACTATACTAAGTGACATATAAATCCGAACACCCAGTTTAAATGGTTTTATTTTAATAAAATTTTGTATAAGTACTTAATGAAGCATAATAAGTAAATGATAAACATTTCAAAATGATTGCACTGCTTTAAAGCCCTTTGACCTTTAATAATGTGTGGATGCACCCTGATGTGCTACGCAATCTCCAACGCGCCTAGGCACGCTTCTGATCAGGTGGTCAATGTCCTCCTGTGGTGTCTCATTCCAGGCAACCACCAACTCCTCTCGAAGTGCTTCTAGAGTCTGAGGAGGACGTTGCAAATTGAGCAATCTCCTACCCATCATATCCCATACGTGCTCAATTGGGGATAAGTCGGGAGATCTTGGTGGCCATGGTAACAATATGACATCATTACGTTGAAAGAAGTCTATTGTGACTCTTGCAACATGTGGTCGGGCATTATCTTGTTGGAAAGTTGGATCTGCCAGGGTGTCAAGATAGGGTAAAAGCTGGGGTTCTAGAACTTCGTGGATATAACGCTGCGCGTTCATGTTACCTCTGATGAAGAATAAAGGTGACCTGGAACCATAAGCTATAGCACCCCAAACCATAACTCTAACAGTGTGATGAACATGTCTTTCAACAAAAAACTGTGGATTCCTCCTTTCACCACGTCGCCTTCTAACCCTGGCACGACCATCGTGCATGCCTAAACAAAATCGAGACTCGTCACTAAAGACAATACTGTTCCATTCCTGATCCCAGAGTGACCGTGGTCTGCACCACTCAAGGCGATTACGTCGGTGTTCTCGAGTTAAAGGGAGGACCCAGTGTGGCCGGTATAAAAACAAGCCAAAACTTCTCATTCGTCGGTAAACACTTCGCATGCCAATAGGTCTTCCGTATTCTGCAAACCATTCATTTGCAATGGACCTGGTACTGGAGAAACGGTCCCTTAAGGCGGCGATCTTCACGGTCTGTTGTTCTACGGCGGCGTCCAGTGCCCCTTGCTCTTTGCGTACGGTCTTCTCGAAGCCATGCCTGACAACACCTAACCACAGTGTCTACACTTCATTGCACTCTAACTGCAATTGCCCGAAAAGAAAGTCCAGCTTCCCGAAGTCCCACTATACGGCCCCTATCAAACTCACTAAGTTGACGAAATCGTACAGGTCTCCGTACTCTAGGCATCGTAGCCGATCGTAAAGGATGTCAAGAACCAAAATCCGCCAACGTTGATTCTTTACTGCGGGTGAAATATTCATTTTTAGAGCGTTAGTGAATTAAAAAAAAGCAGTATAAAAACCGGAATGTCCAACTGATAAGGCTGAAAAATTTTTCACTTGTTATTTACAGTAAGATAAATACATTCACCAACTTTTATTCGGATTTATATGTCACTTAGTATATTTACAACGCTGAAATTTAAAAAAAAGGAAAGACAACATTAATAGTAATACTTCGTGTGCATTTTTGGTACGCCAATGGGCAAGTGGTCTTCGTGGGAATTGATCAAAGGTACTACCAGCTACTACTAACTTTAGCAATTAGTATAAGACAGAATGGCCTTCTGTAAAAGGCAGAGTGTTACCCATTGCCTCGTTCTATCCAGATTTAGCTAGACGACGTGAACAAAATGCCGTTTTGCGTCTACGCGCAGCACACTATTGCTCTTTGTTTATACATTGTTTACCTTCAAGAGTAATTGTACATTAATTGTTAGTTATTTATATTGTTGCTTGGTCGTATTTTTATGCACTGGAGAAAATCCGTCGTCTATGTTCTCTATGATTGAATAAGTAGATATTTTGGATGAAAATAGTGGTAAGTCTACGCACAGAACTGATTGCATCCGGTTGAAAGCAAGAAAGTGCTTTACCTCCTTATGGAGGATATTGATGTCGTGTCATCCGCAAATAATATATATTGATTGATGGCAGATCATTGATGTAAATCAAAAAAAGAATCCGTCCCAAGACACTTCCTTGGGGAACTCCGTGCTTAAGATGTACATTGTTAAATAAACAATTTTGAAAACTAACATATATTAATCGAGCTCTCCACCTCTGCCAAGATCCTGTCTCTCACAAGTGGCGCCTCGCTTTGATGGGATTTAAGAACTTACTTAGCCTTATCAGTCATTTTAAGGTCTTTCTCGAGCCACACTCTCAGATATTCATTCGCATTTTGGCTTCAAATCCCGGTATTTCCAGCCCTAACAACCAATGAAGATAGCATCTGTGTTCTATAGAGCTAATTTTAATCAATTCTCTTTCAAAAGGCAGAAACCTTTCTAGTGCATATCTCTCCTTCCTGGTCGCTATCATCTCTAGGTTATCAGAAGCGATTTCTCGGAAGCACCTGCATCCGATGGACCACTTCGAAGAAAAGGTTCCAAAGTAACGCCCATAGGACGGACCCCTGAGGCACTCTCATGGTTACCTCCATCATCTGTTGTCCTATCGTTAATGTCTTCTCCTTAAAGTAGCTCCTTATCGTCTTTAACAAATAGATAGAAGTGCCTAGCTCCTCGATTATGCTTTGTTGAAGGTATGGTTAATGTCACCATACTAATTACATCCATGATAGAGTTTCCTTTCTAAAGCCACATTGCTCCTGAGACAGTCTGTTCTTAGCCTACCTTGCATCAGTTATTATAGTAGCTTTCCCAGTGGACTCAGCATACAAAGAGAGCGTCATTCCAGCTCGTCAGAAACACTCCAGTTCATTCATTCAACACAGACACCACGATTTCGGCTATTTCTTTAACTAGCACTTTTACGATCCCATTGGTATTTCGTTCAGTCCTGGTGCCTTCAATCGCTAACTAACTGTATTATAAAACCGAAATTCTGAGCCCCTTGCAGTCTAAAAAAGTCCTATTTAAGGGCTGTATCGTCAGTCGTCCCTGCAATTGTAGGACGCCCTTATAGCTTCCTTGATTGTCATATTCTTTTCTCTCGTTCATAAAGGCTGTGAATTGTAGGAAATTTCAGGCGGATAAAAGAGATGATATACATCAAAAGTATGAACAATTTGTTGTAAATAGATATTTGTGAAATAACCTCAAAAGGAGGCCATAAATGCGACCTACAATATTGTATTACTGACGATACGGTCCTTAATATTTTTTCTAAATTCTGCATTGACGAGACAGCACCAACTTTTCAAGATTCCAAGTATTCTAGACAGTTATGCTTTCACTAGAGTTCGGAAATATTCAAAAGGTTCATTGCTAAGCTCCTAAAATTGTCATTTCAAATCAGGTGCAACTGAATAATTCAAACGGGGCTAATACTTGTCATGTCGAGTCGTTTACTCCTGATTGAAGCGGTAATAATTTTATAATGGTCCATATAACGGATTTTATTTAAATAATTACATTTAATGGTTATATGTAAATGCTTGAGTTACGACGATTGAATTTACAAGATCTGAGGCAATTTGTAGCGACATTAAATGCGGTATCGGCTACTAGAAGTTAGTAGGCTGTTGAGGTCGTAAATGTTTATCTTCCAGTTGTTTTTCAATAGATAAGGCGATTGTTTTTGTTTATTTTCATCGTCATCCAGCGGATATGTCTGTGGTTAAATGATTCTAACTGCAAGCAGGTCTAACAGATAACAGTTATGTCTCTAATAGACTATTAAAAAATAGTATAAAAACAAAGCTTTAGCTACAATGGAATCTATAGCTCCTCCCTCTCAACAGAGAAACCTACGGTATTTTAGGCTCTTCAACTGTCATGGGGAAGATGAATTAAATAGACACCAAGTGGTAAAAGCCCCTGTATTTCTTGAACGTATCCATATACATATTTTTCACTACTAGTTGATGTCAACAGCGCAGTGAATGTTCAAAAATCTCCTTTCAATATCTGAGAGATCTTATTGAAAAAATTCCTAAACCAATTTTTCGACCTAACAGCATAACAACTAAATAACCCGTCGGGCACAGCCAATAGATACCTATACAGGGTTATCCAAATTAAGTGTCCACCATTAGTAACTTTGTTATTAGTTAAAATACAAAGTTGTTTGAATTAGCAAACTAGTAGCATTTTTAACGCTGGTAAAAATGAGAAATAGAAAAAAACAATTGAGAGTCGTTATTTTGATTTTTTTCAGTAAAATAACATTTTTTTAAATAGAAACCCCTGTATATTATATTTTTTTCTGTTAAAGCATCAAATTTTAAACAAAAAAGTTCATAATGACTTTTCCGCTAAAGTCAAAAATAAAGTCAAAATAACGATAAATATTTTTAATTATTTGCAGTATTATAATATTAAGACGGCTATGAAAACAACATGACGTTCGCGATTTGACAGCATTCAGATAAGCGACAAATTGTTAAACTGGACATACTCGCAACTAGAAGGCTTTGGAAAACAATGATAAAATCAAATAATGTCAAACATTAGTGTAAATACTTGTTTATAAGCTTTATTGTGTCATTAATTTAAAGAAAAATGTTCTCCCATGAAGAAAAGTGTGATATGTTAGAATGCTATTTAGTGTGCAGAAAATCCTCCTTGAGAGCAAGAGAATACTACAGTGAATTATATCCCGCTCGCATTCAACCGTATGAACGATATTTTCTGAGACTTTATCGAAAATTTAGGGGCAACGAAAATGTTTTTGCTAAAACAAGGGCAAAAAAAGAATTCATAATAAGCGAGGCCACGGAAATTGCAGTTATTGGATATTTTGAAGCTTATCGTGAGAATTCAATAGCAGATATTCTCAAGGACTCTAATTTCAGTTATGGTACTGTTCAAAGGATTTTAAAAAAATACAAATTTATTCCGTATAAGTACCGACCAGTTCAAACGCTTTTGGCAGGGGATCCAGAGAGAAGACTTGTTTTTTGCCATTGGTATCTTAGCTTCTGTCGCCAAAATGTAAATAACTTTCGTTACCTTTTATGGACAGATGAATCAAATTTTTCAAATTCTGGAATGTTTAATAGAAAAAACCACCATTATTGGTCAAGAGAAAATCTTTTGTTAGTACATCCAAGAGGCCCACAAGTCCGTTTCAGTTTCAACGTTTGGTGCGGTATAATTGGTTCAAAAATTGTTGGCCCGTTCTTTTATGAGGGAACCCTAACTGGTGAAAGATATGTGGAATTTATGTCAGAAATTCTGACTAATTTCTTAGACGAATTGGATCTTATAAGTAGACATCATCTGCATTTTCAGCAAGTTGGCGCACCTGCCCACAACTCCAGAGGTACTTATCATTTTCTAAGTACTACTTTTAATGATCAGTGGATAGGAACAAATGGCCCAATACAGTGGCCTCCCAGATCACCAGATCTAAACCCACTTGATTACTTCTTGTGGGGTTACTTAAAGAACCAAATTTACAAGCGAAGGTACGATAACCTTGACGCGTTAAAGACTGCAGTTAGGGAAAAGATAACCCAGATAGATGGTAGGACCATACTTAAGACAGTTCGAGCAGTTGAAAAACGAGCCCAAAAATGTATTGAAGAACAAGGTGGTGTTTTCGAGCATCTTATTTAAAAAAAATTGTTATTGTATTTTGTAAGATTATAAGTTGATGTTGAAAATAAAGTTTGTCGATACAATTTAATTGTTTCAGATTGGAGGCCATAACTTCAACAATTTGTAACCTAGGAGAAAAGTTATTGTAAGCTTTTTTGTTTAAAATTTGATGCTTTAACAGAAAAAAATATAATATACAGGGGTTTCCATTTAAAAAAATGCTATTTTACTGAAAAAAATCAAAATAACGACTCTCAATTGTTTTTTTTTATTTCTCATTTTCACCAGCGTTAAAAATGCTACTAGTTTGCTAATTCAAACAACTTTGAATTTTCACTAATAACAAAGTTACTAATGGTGGACACTTAATTTGGATAACCCTGTATACTAAGTGACATATAAATCCGAACACCCAGTTTAAATGCTTTTATTTTAATAACAGTTGGTGAATGTATTTATCTTACTGTAAATAACAAGTGAAACAATTTTTAGCCTTATCAGTTGGATATTCTGGTTTTTATACTGCTTTTTTTTTAATTCACTAACGCTCTAAAAATGAATATTTCAGCCGCAGTAAAGAATCAACGTTGGCGGATTTTGGTTCTTGACATCCTTTACGATCGGTTACGATGCCTAGAGTACGGAGACCTGTACGATTTCGTCAACTTAGTGAGTTTGATAGGCGCCGTATAGTGGGACTTCGGGAAGCTGGACTTTCTTTTCGGGCAATTGCAGTTAGAGTGCAAAGAAGTGTAGACACTGTGGTTAGGTGTTATCAGGCATGGCTTCGAGAAGGCCGTACGCAAAGAGCAAGGGCTACTGGACGCCGCCGTAGAACAACAGACCGTGAAGATCGCCGCCTAAGATTATTGGCCTTAAGGGACCGTTTCTCCACTACCAGGTCCATTGCAAATGAATGATTTGCAGAACACGGAAGACCTATTGGCATGCGAAGTGTTTACCGACGAATGAGAAGTTTTGGCTTGTTTTCATACCGGCCACACTGGGTCCTCCCTTTAACTCGAGAACACCGACGTAATCGCCTTAGTGGCGCAGACAACGGTCACTCTGGGATCAGGAATGGAACAGTATTGTCTTTAGTGACGAGTCTCGATTTTGTTTAGGCATGCACGATGGTCGTGCCAGGGTTAGAAGGCGACGTGGTGAAAGGAGGAATCCACAGTTTTTTGTTGAAAGACATCTTCATCACACTGTTGGAGTTATGGTTTGGGGTACTATAGCTTATGGTTCCAGGTCACCTTTAATCTTCATCAGAGGTAACATGAACGCGCAGCGTTATATCCACGAAGTTCTAGAACCCCATCTTTTACCCTATCATGACACCCTGGCAGATCCAAATTTCCAGCAAGATAATGCCCGACCACATGTTGCACGAGTCACAATAGACTTCTTTCAACATAATGATGTCATATTGTTACCATGGCCACCAAGATCTCCCGACTTATCCCCAATTGAGCACGTGTGGGATATCATGGGTAGGAGATTGCTCAATTTGCAACGTCCTCTTCAGACTCTAGAAGCACTTCGAGAGGAGTTGGTGGTTGCCTGGAATGAGATACCACAGGAGGACATTGACCACCTGATCAGAAGCATGCCTAGGCGCGTTGGAGAATGCGTAGCACATCAGGGTGCATCCACACATTATTAAAGGTCAAAGGGCTTTAAAGCAGTGCAATCATTTTGAAATTTTTATCATTAAGTACCTATACAAAATTTTATTAAAATAAAACCATTTAAACTGGGTGTTCGGATTTATATGTCACTTAGTATATTTCATTGGCAGCATATTCAGTAATGATTTTCTCACACAGCAAATATCTTTTTTGTCAGAGATAAAAACTACAGACAAAGACCATTTGGCCTCACAAAACATATGCAACCAATAATGCGTTTAGTTTAGTTGACTGATTCCTCCTTAGATGGACGTTCACAACGATCCTAGTGAGCAAACGTGGAATGACTGTTTGCGCCCTAAAAACTACCTAGTTTGCAAGATGACATCTTATAGGTTTTTTTACATGATACCCATGCGGGCCCCTGACAGTGACATGAATTTTCACTAATGACACGAAACAAAAATTGGCGAAAGTTACAACACGCACAAGACGTGACAGTTCAGAGATAGAAGCAGTGTTGCCAGTGGTCAGTCAGGTAACTAGTAGTTAACTTATAAGTTATAGTTACTAACCAGCGATTGAAAAACCGGGCCTTAGTCTAATGTACATTTTTGCTTTGTTATTTGATCTTCACCCAAGTCTAATCTCTTCTGAATTCTAGACATGATTTCCTCCCAGCCATGAGAATGACAAACCGCAACAAATAAAAGCATGTGTACCGCAGCGACAGATTCTCGTTGCCCGCCGTTTTATTTCACGCCTTGGTGGTTTTCATGTAAAACAAACGACTGCGCGCGTAATCTTAAACCGCCAAAGGATACTTTTAATAGGTCTGGCATCAAAGTCGCCGCTGAAATATCTAACAGATGTTGCCCTGTTTTGTTTCTTTTGATCTAGCAGGATCACGGTAGGCCGTTATCGCTGGAAGTGCGGTTTGGTTTCTCCGTGGTTCATATGGTCTTTATCACAATAATTAGAATAATACAAAATGACAAAATGAACTTATAGCTTGCTCAGGCCAATTTGCGAGAAGGTACTGTAATTGCGAGAAATTGCGAAAATGAAATATTATATTCTTTGAATCCTTCCGTTGGTCTGCATGTCGGACTAGCTTACTGCCCTTGCCCTTGCTATAACTTCAAAAGAACGGATCGAATTATGCTTTGCAGTTTTCGATCGATCCAGTGGCAACTGTGCTATGGGGATAAAACAAAAAAAATTAAATCACTTGAAACTTAAAAATACACATAGTTCATTGGTGCCATTGTAGGTCCATCGATTGTACTTACACAAGTCATATTGTATAAATGTATACAGGGTGGCGCATCGAAAACGAAACAGACGCATTTACTGGCAGCTCAGTTTATTTTTTTGAAAAACGCTCAGACCCGTCGATTTTGTTTTCGAGGGGGACACAACTTTGGCAAAAAATCACGTTAGCACGTGCAGCCCCCAAGCGGGGGTGACACCACCCCCAAAATCTTAAATGGAAAGAGTGGTCGAGTGATACCTTATTTTAAAGGTCTTTCAATTCCTTTTATAATGATATAAAATTAATGTACTTCAGTTCAGTAGTTTTGAAGATTTATTGATTTAAAGAGTAATTTGAAGGCACTCATTCACAATTCTTTGTCGCTGGTCCTCTAATGATGTTGGCTGAGTAGCATAGATTTTGCTTTTTAAATGACCCCACATAAAGAAATCCAAAGGTGATAAATCTGTCGATCTTGGGGGCCATTGAATGGCACCTCTTCTACCAATCCATCGATCTGGAAACGTCTGATCTAAATATTGTCGAACACGTAATGCGTAATGCGGTGAGGCACCATCCTGTTGGAACATCAACCTATTCGCAATGTACCGCCGATCATTCTGCTTTTCAATTATGGCTGTAAATGCAGGATCTATGGGCCTTTAGAATCCGTTGGACAGTACGTCGACTAACACCACACACAGTCTCCAATTTGCGGGTACTTAACGTAGGATCTACATAAATAGGGATGCTTCGAGTGAAAAAAGCTCATTCGCCTAGATAAAGATATTTGACAGCATTCCTGTCATCCTCAAGTGCCAAGGCAAGTTAGGCGTCTTAAAAATAAGATCTCGATTCAAGTTAGGACTTTACAATCGGACCTAAGGTATCTCTTTTTTTTTGATGTCTAAGGAGACAAAAACTATGTACCTAAACTTAAGAAACGCCTGTGAGAAATTGAGAATTTGAGCGTACTCATTTATTGGACACACATTTTAGATCTAGGTCATTTGTTTGAATCAATCAGTCTATTGTAGGTAACCTCTCCATCTTGATAAGCGGAAAGAAACAACGATTGACTAAAATTGTGTAATTTTCTGCTTGTTAACATATCAATTACGCAATTAATAAACTACACTCAAACAATAAGTTTTATAATTGCCTGTTACCTGTAATTGCTGCCACGCCTTCGAACAAAAGTCAGCTGAGAAATAGCCTCACTGGAGTGGCACCTACACCTGTACTTTTGCATTAGGAGATATAATGAGGTTTCACTAAATGTTGGGAGCAACTGTAACAATGAATCTCATTAAATGTAACATTTCTAGAGAAAAACGATCCAATCCGACATTCCATCTCGTTCATTGCACCTTATGCCTAAATACTCCTTCAACCAGCCCTTAGGCACCGTTTTTACTGAAAGCAACTTGATTTCAATCCGGTTTCTACTGCGAATGCATTATTTTTCCGTTCTATCCGGGTTCTATCGGAAAGGATCTGCTAACCAACTGGCAGCCTCGTTCTGAGATTGTAGAAAAAGTCACAAGTATTGATCTACTAGTAAAAATGTGGAACATAAAGAGACTATTTTCATTTTTAAAAGCCGTGACTGAAATTTCACAAAAATGTAGCCAGATTGTTGGTCAGTCTCTTAAATGGGCCAGATCGTTTTTAGTCCAAAGAAAACAATATGTTTCAGTACATTATCTTGATGCAGGGAACAATATGAAAAACTTTGTGTCAAGTACGTTAGGCATCTTGATTGGAGTCCCCCAGGGCTCTATTCTAGGACCAATCTTTTTCCTCTTATACATTAATCAGTTTGATAATGTTCATCCAGATACCCATTTTACAGCATATGCTGATGACGTTTATGCCATAATATCAAGTAATTCAAATATAATTTTGGAAAATAAATGTAACAACTTAATTAGGAATATCAATACATGGTTTAACTAGTACTCACTTTACTTGAATCCTTCCAAAACAACGCTAATTCGTTTTCATCATGCTCAAAAACTGTAGAAGAGTTTCAAGTTAGATTGGGTGACGATCAACTCGATTTTAGAGGAGAAGTGAAATTTCTTGGAGTTCATTTTGATTCGAACTTAAATTGGAAGGCCCACTGCGAATTTCTCACATCAAAAATGTACTCTCAAAGCTATGTGTTGAGGCAATTAAAAACCATCTTAACAGCTGAACAATTGATACAAGTTTATTTTGCTAATGCGGATTCCAGATTAAGATATGGAGTATGTTTCTGGGGTTGGTCAACGCGCTCTGAAGATATATTTGTGTCTCAAAAAAGTTGCATCCGATCATTAGCAGGCATCTCACCAACAGAGTTACAAAAAAAATTATAAGTTTCAACATTTTAACTGTCCCTTCGTTGTATATATATATATATATATATATATGAATTGTGCTTACATGTTTTTAAAAATAATGAAAAATCCAAGCGGAATTGTGATAGGACTTGTAATAATTTATATGTAAACTTGAGCAAATCAAAAGCGGCATTTCGATCACCTAATAAAATTGGTCCGCTTCTTTTTAATAATTTACCATGCCACATTACCTCGGGTAGAAATATTAACTACTTCAAGTTTCAGTTGAAGCAATTTTTGATAAACAAGTGCTTTTATCGTGTTGATGAATTTTTGAAAATTGCAATTTGAGATTAGTTGTCGGTTTGTAGCGAACGAAAAATTGACAATTCCAATACAATTATATACTAAGTGACATATAAATCCGAACACCCGGTTTAAATGGTTTTATTTTAATAAAAGTTGGTGAATGTATTTATCTTACTGTAAATAACAAGTGAAAAAATTTTAAGCCTTATCAGTTGGACATTCCGGTTTTTATACTGCTTTTTTTTAATTCACTAACGCTCTAAAAATGAATATTTCAGCCGCAGTAAAGAATCAACGTTGGCGGATTTTGGTTCTTGACATCCTTTACGATCGGTTACGATGCCTAGAGTACGGAGACCTGTACGATTTCGTCCACTTAGTGAGTTTGATAGGGGCCGTATAGTGGGACTTCGGGAAGCTGGACTTTCTTTTCGGGCAATTGCAGTTAGAGTGCAAAGAAGTGTAGATACTGTGGTTAGGTGTTGTCAGGCATGGCTTCGAGAAGGCCGTACGCAAAGAGCAAGGGGCAATGGACGCCGCCGTAGAACAACAGACCGTAAAGATCGCCGCCTAAGATTATTGGCCTTAAGGGACCGTTTCTCCACTACCAGGTCCATTGCAAATGAATGGTTTGCAGAACACGGAAGACCTATTGGCATGCGAAGTTTTGGCTTGTTTTCATAACGGCCACACTGGGTCCTCCCTTTAACTCGAGAACACCGACGTAATCGCCTTGAGTGGTGCAGACAACGGTCACTCTGGGATCAGGAATGGAACAGTATTGTCTTTAGTGACGAGTCTCGATTTTGTTTAGGCATGCACGATGGTCGTGCCAGGGTTAGAAGGCGACGTGGTGAAAGGAGGAATCCACAGTTTTTTGTTGAAAGACATGTTCATCACACTGTTGGAGTTATGGTTTGGGGTGCTATAGCTTATGGTTCCAGGTCACCTTTAATCTTCATCAGAGGTATCATGAACGCGCAGCGTTATATCCACGAAGTTCTAGAACCCCATCTTTTACCCTATCTTGACACCCTGGCAGATCCAACTTTACAACTAGATAATGCCCGACCACATGTTGCAAGAGTCACAATAGACTTCTTCAACATAATGATGCCACATTGTTACCATGGCCACCAAGATCTCCCGACTTATCCCCAATTGAGCACGTGTGGGATATGATAGGTAGGAGATTGCTCAATTTGCAACGTCCTCCTCAGACTCTAGAAGCACTTCGAGAGGAGTTGGTGGTTGCCTGGAATGAGATACCACAGGAGGACATTGACCACCTGATCAGAAGCAAGCCTAGGCGCGTTGGAGAATGCGTAACACATCAGGGTGCATCCACACATTATTAAAGGTCAAAGGGGTTTAAAGCAGTGCAATCATTTTGAAATTTTTATCATTTACTTATTATGCTTCATTAAGTACTTATACAAAATTTTATTAAAATAAAACTGGGTGTTCGGATTTATATGTCACTTAGTATATATGCAAAGGTAGACACTACCTGCGCATTCACTTTTTCTTATTCATCCTGGAAACTACATATGCACATTTGCTGAATTTAAAAAATGAGAGAAATAAGAAAAGAAAACTCTAGTTGGTGACCAACATAGCTAATATCACTGATTTTATACAAATTCATGCCAATACACTCAAACAACCAGATGCCGTCTTGCTACTTGCCAATTTTCTTTGACACATTTCACAGATATACTCTACAAATTATCTCGGCATTCTGCAATCAACACAGCATGCTAGGGAACTACGTTGCAGCTGGTCAGAGAATGTGTCGTTGAGTAATTCCCCACAGATGACACTTTTGGTGTCGCTCATAGCGAGCAAATGCAGAATGAACTATTTGCACACTAGGAACTGTCATGTTAGCAAGTTGACATTTTGTCATTTTCTTGACATTTTATGAGATTTTCACGTAATAGCCCTGCTGAAGCAATCCAGGAATATTCCGATGAGATTTAAATAAATTTGAGTTGAGGAGAATTTTTATCTCAATAGTCAGCGGTTAGATCCCTAGATAATATATTTATATAGTCTTGACGTTAATTATAGAATCCCATTTCACGAGGATAATGAAAAGCGACTAGAACATAACTCACGTGTGTGTTCTCGCACATTTCACGCACATCTGTTACATGCCTAACAAGATTTCTGTCAGCACCTCCCTGTTATTGAGACGTACGTAAAATTTATCCGTAAAATTTGCATACGTGCACGTTGATTTATACGTTGCAACAGGACTTTATACTTCCATTACTACTAGTAGGCTCATTCCGCGATGTCCAAATCCAAGACAGAACATATGAAACGCGGTCACGTGTTCGTTCAGCAACATGACTAGAAATCGATTTTTCTCAATTTCTGAACGGCATTGCGTAATTCAACGGATTTTGACAGCTTAGGAAGCAGATGGCGCCTAGCATGACGGTATCGATGCATGCATGTACTATTCGGGGGCGAGTACTTGTTTGGGTCATTTCAAGAATAGCACCAGGATCTTTGATTTGTTTTATTTTCATATTTATGTTCTATGCTTATCAAAATTCAAATTTTAAATTCACTAAGTACAAAGTTAGGCTGCGTGCGAATACAATCTCCAGTTTGCCAGAACTCACTCATTTAAAAGTTTTCTCCTACTATACTACGTATATAACTATCTAAAACTGTAATGACTCATCGATGTTCACGTGAACATCACTTAACTACCAGTAGTCGGCTGTTCATAGGCGGGGTATGAATGTTTAACATGGGTGAACTAGATTTGTCACATGCTTAATAAAGAGTGGTTTGAAACATATTGTAAGTCAAACATTTGGGAATTACCTTTATTCATCATCGCTTCCACTTACATCTGACAGTAATAAACTGTCGCTATCGCTTTCCTCGTTGAAATTGACTATAACTGGCTCTATGATGGTGTCGATGTGGTGGTCAAGCTGCCACATTTTTGTTTCTTCCTTCACAACATGACGGATAGCATTCTGCCAAGCTTCGGGCGTTACTAGCTGTATGGAAGTCTCAAGTAAAACCTTAACGTCTGGTAATTTGAAGGTTGTGTTATGGCGCGCAATATAACCCTTCACTTGAGCCCAGATGAGCTCTATTGGGTTCAGTTCACATTGGTAGGGCGGTAACCGCAGCACAGTGACACCACATTGACGGGCCATCTCATCAGTCACGTAACTAATGTTCGCAGGTTTGTGCTGTTTAATTTTTTCATACAATTCCGCTTTCACACATGAATCGTCAAACGGGATTCCTTTTTCGCGCAACCATTGGTGCATGTCACTTTTTCGAGATCCCATAGTCGGTACACGTTCGGCTCGATGACTATGGTAGGAAGCATTATCCATGACGATCACAGAGTTGGGCTCAACTCGTTGAAGCACCCCTTGAAACCAGCTCTCGAAGCAGCTGGCATTCATTTCGTCATGGTAATCACCTCCTTTCTTCGAGACGAAAGACGAAAATCAAGTCACACTCTTCTAAAAAGCCACTATCGCTACCAATATGAGTTACGATCAATCTTTGACCTTTACCTGACGGTCCACGAAGACCTGTTGACAAACCTTCAATGCTTGCTTGTCGGTTACTCATTACGTTTTTGTCTATCCAGGTTTTTTTAACTGTGTGACCTGCATTTACCCATGTCTCGTCCAAATAATAGATTTTTCTGCTTTGTCGCCTATATTCAATCATTTCGCGTAGGTATTTTCGACGCCAGGCGACTATTTCAGGTCTCTCTATCAATACTGACTCCCGATTACGCGTTTCGTAACGAAAATTAATTTCGTGCAGGGATTTCCTCATTACCTTGATGCTCATTTGGGGTATAATTTCATTTTCCTTGATCGCTGCATGTACAGCCTTGTGGGTTGGTATCTCATTCCTAAAGAAGAATGAATTTTGCTATCGTCATCCAATTTAACGGCCTTTCGTCCCTTCAAATTAAACTTTGGATCAGTAGCAGCTCCAGTTTTCTTCTTTTCATGCACCACCCTGCGAATGGTCCACTCTGGAACGCCTGTCATACTTTGACAACGCGCGAGTGCATCTCCCTGCGACATATTTCTGTTCAGATAATTGAACACGTTGAGCACGATTTCTTTCGCGTCCCTCTTCAGTGCTTTACGAAGCCGTCTACTTGTTCCCTGACTTTCAGTACTTCCACTCGTGCCATTTGTACTCTCCATGGTTAAGTATAACCAAAACAGTAACCACAGAAACCACAACAATAACAATCACACAACAATTCTTATAAAAACACACAATATGCGATCGCTCAACGAAACACGTTCCAATGCGTTGCTGACGCCTATGAGTCTGCCGGTCGAGGCGCGTCTTTGATTTCATTGGTTCTACCGGCGGAGAACAATCAGCCATTATTTCCATCTCTGTCTGAGCTGTTGACCACCGCAAAGCCACAGAAACGACATATGTCGTGCACTATACGGCTGTACTGGAAGGAAGCCGGGATCGAGCTCTGATCACGTGTTGATCACGCGTATGAGTCATTATAGTTTTAAATAGTTGTAGTATAAAGCTAACAATCAACTCAATCCTCCTCCTTTGTTAGACTGAGAAAGTTCTTCAAATGTACGCTAAATATTTTGAATAGCTGTCCGTATAGACACTATAGAATGGAGTTACACAGCAGCTGCAATGCAAAAAAAACTTTCTCACTAAAGCTCCTCAGTCATTCACTACTCATCCCACCATAGTAATGCTTGCGGCATTTCTTCATAGTGGGTAGCGTTACGCTAGGTTTTCATTCCCAATGTATTAGTCATCTATTCTCTATCGTATACATACCTTCTTTTATACCTATACACATGTACTACCGAGCAAAATAGAAACCTTCTATTGGTTCCTTGGTCTATTTCTCTTCTCCCGTATCTTACTCAGCATCGTTCGCCTTTCTGTTGGTTGATTGTGTCAGCCTTATGGCCCATGCACCATGGCCAGTTGCATGCCATCTCTCCTGCCATCTGACAAAAAGCGTTCTCTTTCGTCGCTTGTAGCTTCGACAACCTTTTTATAGAGTGCACGTCTCTCAGCAGCCAGCAAATCAATTGGTGGGTTACCAGCTACCACCAGCAGTGCATCGGTCGACACAGTTCTGTCCATATGTCTTTTTCCTTAAGGCCTTGTTATATCTGTGTGAAAAATGAAGCTTCCGCCTTGAGTTGGGTACTTCGACAAAATTCAAGCAATGAGTACTCTTTATACTTTATTAGTTTCTAGCTTTCAATGGACTTTGCCATCTTCATCAGGAGCTGCAATAACATTGAGAAGAAATAGCAACTATTGAGCAAAATGATTTTAAATTACTTACATTAGTATGTAAGATAAAATGTTATTAACGGTTAGGTTGGGGGAAACATTTAGTAGCCTGGTGAAAGCTGGATATATGGTACATTCGTTAAAATTAATATGAAATACACACAGCTGTATGTTAGGAATATATCAAAACGTATTAAAAAATATAACGAAAGTAGGATGAAACATATGACAGGTGACAGAGGTTGGTGGTGTCAGCATCGATGGATGGAACGAAAAATTTTTGTAAAATCTGTGCTATGTTGCCAAATCACTTCAGATGGTGTGATTTATCAAGATATGTTAAATAAGAACTTGTCAACAGACCAGAGGCAGTTGAACAAACTATATTGTTGATGAGATGGACAATTGAATTAAACAGTTATTGCAGCCCCTGATGAAGATGGCAAAGTCCATTGAAAGCTAGAGACTAATAAAGTATAAAGAGTCCTCATTGCTTGAATTTTGTGGAAGTACCCAACTAAAGGCGGAAGCTTTATTTTTCACCTAACTGCTCTAGACGACAATGACCACGTCTCAAGTTATATATATATACAACAACAAGTAGAAAAATAATGGGCAAAATCCGCAAAAAGGAGGAAAGTGGATTCGAGCAGAAAATAGGATAGGTAACCCGAGCGATACGTATTTCTGCTGGTTGGCTTCATCAGGCCCGAAATGAATGCACATATGAAACTACAAAAGTAGATACACATGCCCACACATCCGGATACGGGTGTAACCTGAGGAAACGAAGTTGGAGGGAAAGAAAAAAAAACGACACACGAAGTCCACAACAAGAGCCAACCTACACATTGTAGTATAAAATGGCTATACGACCTCGAATTTTCAAGGAGACGTCTAACCACCACCACGCGGCCGGTTATAGCCACTTGCTGTGGTACTTCAAGTCCAAAGGATCTACAAAGAGAATATGATCATGCGGAGAAAAGTATATAACAACAAGTAGGAAAATAATGGGCAAAATCCGCAAACAGCAGGAAAGTGGATTTGAGCAGAAAATAGGATAGGTAACCCGAGCGATACGTATTCCTGCTGGTTGGCTTCATCAGGCCCGAAATGAATGCACATATGAAACTCGTCGTTCTTTTTCTTTCCCTCCAACTTCGTTTCCTCAGGTTACACCCGTATCCGGATGTGTGGGCATGTGTATCTACTTTTGTAGTTTCATATGTGCGTTCATTTCGGGCCTGATGAAGCCAACCAGCAGAAATACGTATCGCTCGGGTTACCTATCCTATTTTCTGCTCGAATCCACTTTCCTCCTTTTTGCGGATTTTGCTCATTATTTTCCTACTTGTTGTTATATACTTTTCTCCGCATGATCATATTCTCTCTCTCTCTCTCTATATATATATAGGAGCTCCGTACAGTATAATCGAGTCTTCATCCCTTGCCAAAATCCTGCGTCTCTCATTACTGGGCCCTCCGTCAGATGACATTACCTTATCAGAGATGCAACGACCTTATCTACCTTGTCAGTGGTGCGCCTGATGTGTTCTATCATTCTCAGATCTTTGTCAAGCCACACACCCAGATAATCAATTGCATTTTAGCTCGGAATTATCACCCTTAGCAGCTAGTGGTCAGTTTCTGTATGCCAGAAAGTATAACTACTTTCGTCTTCTCAGGAGCTAATGTCAAGCCATTTGCTTCCATCTACATGGTGATTCTCGTGAATCCATATACCAAGAGTCTTTCAAGTGTATCTCTCTCCTTCTTAGTCACTATCATCGCAAGGTCGTCAGCATACCCTATGAAGCGAAATCAAGCTGCATCTGTAACCGATGAACACGTTCCAAAGCAACGACACTAGGATGGAGTCCTGCGGCACTCCCCTGGTTACCTTCATCGTCTATGGCACTATCATAAGGGCTCTCTCGTCAAAGTAGCTCTTTATCATGTAAAACAGATAGCTAGGGGTCTCCAGCTTCTCAAGAGGTTCGACGGTTTTGCTGTCATTGTGCGGTGACAAAGGCATTCTTTACCTGAAAAGCAACCATAACGCAGCTTCTTACTACTGTACAGATAGCTCCCACTATCTGCTACTTTCGCGAGCTGTGCAACCGCACTAAATACATATACTCTGAAACCACATTATCCGTTTTTTTTCTTGACGGTTTTTCTTAGCTTTCCTTCTATCAGTCGTTCTAATAGCTTTCCAAGTGAAGACAGAGGTCTATATTTGCCTTCCAAATTAGTGGCTTTCAGAGGATGAGTACTTCTTTCACCTCCCCAGAAAGACTCCCGTTCTCAAGTATACATTCATCAGAGACATGTCGACCTCATTTGGTATTTCATCTATACTACAACTATTTAAAACTGTAATGACTCATACGCGTGATCAACACGTGATCAGAGCTCGATCCCGGCTTCCTTCCAGTACAGCCGTATAGCGTACGACATATGTCGTTTCTGTGGCTTTGCGGTGGTCAACAGCACAGACAGAGATGGAAATAATGGCTGATTGTTCTCCGCCGGTAGAACCAATGAAATCAAAGACGCGCCTCGACCGGCAGACTCATAGGCGTCGGCAACGCATTGGAACGTGTTTCGTTGAGCGATCGCATATTGTGTGTTTTTATAAGAATTGTTGTGTGATTGTTATTGTTGTGGTTTCTGTGGTTACTGTTTTGGTTATACTTAACCATGGAGAGTACAAATAGCACGAGTGGAAGTACTGAAAGCCAGGGAACAAGTAGACGGCTTCGTAAAGCACTGAAGAGGGACGCGAAAGAAATCGTGCTCAACGTGTTCAATTATCTGAACAGAACTATGTCGCAGGGAGATGCACTCGCGCGTTGTGAAAGTATGACAGGCGTTCCAGAGCGGACCATTCGCAGGGTGGTGCATGAAAAGAAGAAAACTGGAGCTACTACTGATCCAAAGTTTAATTTGAAGGGACGAAAGGCCGTTAAATTGGATGACGATAGCAAAATGGCGTTAAGGCGAACCGTACATTCATTCTTCTTTAGGAATGAGACACCAACCCTCAAGGCTGTACATGCAGCGATCAAGGAAAATGAAATTATACCCCAAATGAGCGTCGAGGTAATGAGGAAATCCCTGCACGAAATTAATTTTCGTTACAAAACGCGTAATCGGAAGTCAGTATTGATAGAGAGACCTGAAATAGTCGCCTGGCGTCGAAAATACCTACGCGAAATGATTGAATATAGGCGACAAAGCAGAAAATTCTATTATTTGGACGAGACATGGGTAAATGCAGGTCACACAGTTAAAAAAACCTGGATAGACAAAAACGTAGTGAGTAACCGACAAGCAAGCATTGAAGGTTTATCAACAGGTCTTCGTGGACCGTCAGGGAAAGGTCAAAGATTGATCGTAACTCATATTGGTAGCGATAGTGGCTTTTTAGAAGAGTGTGACGTGATTTTCGTCTCTAAGAAAGGAGGTGATTACCATGACGAAATGAATACCAGCTGCTTCGAGAGCTGGTTTCAAGGGATGCTTCAGTGAGTTGAGCCCAACTCTGTGGTCGTCATGGATAATGCTTCCTACCATAGTCGTCGAGCCGAACGTGTACCGACTATGGGATCTCGAAAAAGTGACATGCAGCAATGGTTGCGCGAAAAAGGAATCCCGTTTGACGATTCATGTGTGAAAGCGGAATTGTATGAAAAAATTAAACAGCACAAACCTGCGAACATTAGTTATGTGACTGATGAGATGGCCCGTCAATGTGGTGTCACTGTGCTGTGGTTACCGCCCTACCACTGTGAACTGAACCCAATAGAGCTCATCTGGGCTCAAGTGAAGGGTTATATTGCGCGCCATAACACAACCTTCAAATTACCAGACGTTAAGGTTTTACTTGAGACTTCCATACAGCTAGTAACGCCCGAAGCTTGGCAGAATGCTATCCGTCATGTTGTGAAGGAAGAAACAAAAATGTGGCAGCTTGACCACCACATCGACACCATCATAGAGCCAGTTATAGTCAATTTCAACGAGGAAAGCGATAGCGACAGTTTATTACTGTCAGATGTAAGTGGAAGCGACGATGAATAAAGGTAATTCCCAAATTTTTGATTTACAATATGTTTCAAACCACTCTTTATTAAGCATGTGACAAATCTAGTTCACCCATGTTAAACATTCATACCCCGCCCCTATGAACAGCCGACTACTTGTAGTTAAGTGATGTTCACGTGAACATCGATGAGTCATTACAGTTTTAGATAGTTATAGTATAGTACTGGTGCCTTACCTGTTTTTAAGTGCGTTGCAGCTTCTTCCAGCGTACTCATGGTGAACTATGGTACGTCCAGAGAAAATTTGCTCTCTGGTAGTTAAATAAGGACGTATGTATGTTCCTCTACAACTGATTACCGATTATCGAGAAGAACTGAGTGAAGTTTATTTACTTTTTCACGAAGGCCGATTCATGGTTTGGGTGTGCAACGAGAAATTTGATTTTCCTTATGAGTTCGCTTTGCCTGTGTGTTCCCTTATATACCTTACAGTTATCAATACATCCAAAATCAAATATGTTAACAAGTCAATAATTAGCTGTAATTTTCAATAATAAGCAGTGAAAAATATGATTATTTTGTTTAAACTACATACATACCACTACGCTATTTCCAACGTAAGTCCAGAATAGTTTTTTGGGCTTGTTCCATTATTATTATTAGTAAAATGTGAGGGTGATTGGAATTGTCTTTTGAAACTCAAATACAACATTAAGCTCAAAAAAGTACATTAAGGTTTTAAAATTTTAAAACCGGTTGTTTGTTTGTCCCGAAAAATTCAAATTATAACTCTTTGCAATGACCGATTCAATTAATTAATAATTATTCCCGATATTTTTACAACCTGTCCGTCATTAAAAAGTGCCGCCCAAAAAGTCCGACCATGGAAGGTTTATCCGCGAGTGACTTTACTTTTGGTAGTCTGTATACGTTGATATTGCTCACCCACGTTCAGCTTAAAATAGTGTCCACCAGCGAAACAAAATTCCATTATAAGAAATAATAATCCTAGATGGCTTGGAAAACAAGTGAAACAACCACGTGTGATTTTTATGACCGCTTTTCGATGCATCGAACATAATGTATGCGGGAAGATTGATACTTTCCAAATGTATTCCGACAAATGGAGGAGCAAAAGAGATACTTTTCCTAAACCGGATATAATGAACGTCTTCACAATAGTGAATATTTAATATTGAGGTGTTAGCTCTAATTAATTATGCATTGAAGTAAATATTTGAGATACCGATAGAACTGACTGAAAATTTTCAAGGTGTTGTATTAAGACATGTTCTTGCGAAGTTTAATTTTATTTATATATATTTATATATGCTCTTATGAGAATCTTGGTATTTTCCGATGTGATTTCAATTTTGATGTAAAACTGATCCTATGAAATTTAAAATACATCAGAATGTTTTGTTCGTCTAAGATCTAAGGAACAAATCAATGAAAATCAATAAAAAAGTCTAGCAAAATTGAAATTAGTGAAGATAATAACAAAACATTCAGGGCTTAATACTGCAACAATTTTTTCATTAATGTAGGGAAAAAAATGGCTTCCAAAATAAAACCCCCTGATATACCCTTCAAAATTAAATATATATCATTGAGTTCCATGTTTTTAAAGCCTGTCAACAGAAATGAGATTATTAAATATATCAGTTCATTGTAAAACAACTGTTCACCCGGTTTTGATGCAATACAGACGAAAATTATAAAGCAATATCATTTGTACTTAATTGAGTCATTAGTACACATCATTAATCTAATTTTTAAAACTGGCTGTGTACCCCAATGCTATAAAACGACTATTGTTACCCCAATATCTAAATCTGAAGATAAAACTAAAATTACAAATTTTCGTCCAATTGGAGTTATTACGAATTTCGCTAAAATATTCGAAAAGTGTCTTAAAGAGAGATTATCAAGCCTTTTATCTATCCTCGATATTTATGGGATCAGGGGTGTTGTGTCGGAGGTTTTTGCGAGTTACTTGACAGGTAGAATACAGATGACTAAAATCGGAAATATGATCAGTGACTCGTCAGAAATAGAAATGGGCATACCACAGGGCACCGTTATTGGGCCATTACTATTTATATTATAAATATAAATTCTTTGACAGATATTATTCTAGAAAATGGTATGGTGGTTTCATACGCTGATGACACCGTCCTGGTCTTTGTGGCGGAAACATGAGAAGAGGTATTGACAAAACATCTCTTGGATTAGAAAAAATAAAATGTTGGCTTGATTCATCTAAACTTAGTTTAAACGTGGATAAAACTAATTACATAGCCTTTTACAAGTAAACGGTTTTGAAAATGGTGTAATAGTAGATCAAAATCTTGAATGGAAGCAACATGTGCTTAGGTTAACTAACAATCTATGAAAACTAATTAGAAAATTTTACATGATCAGAGAAATTTTAAACAATCACCTATTAATATATGTCTACAGAGCCCTAGTGGAGTCATTACTCAGATACGGAATAATTGTCTGGGGAAGTTTATATGAGACAGCATTAAAACCTTTGAAACTATCCAGAATTACATATTAAAAATAATTTTTAGAAAAAACAAAAGATATGCTACTTGTCGTCTTTATAGTGAAAAAATACTTGCTGTAAGACCATTGTATATTTTAGAAATCTGCTCCTTTGTGTATAAAAATCCTTCAATAATGCTGATAGAAATCTAATAAAAACTTAAGATCAATTGACTACATTGGTCCGAAAATCTACAACATTCTGCCTGGGACACTAAGGATGATAATTAAATTGAAATTATTTAGCTCAGAGTGTAGATCATTTGTTGTGGCAAACCTTGATAGGTTCACAGTTCTTTGCTAGCTGAATATGCAAATGTTTTGATCATTTTTTTATGTTTTTTTAGGAATTCAAATTCTGAGTTGGTTGATTTTTGTCCTCGTTTAAGTGGCTACAAAGTAATTGGCATGAGATTATAATTATATAGATTGTCAAATAATTATTTGACCTGGATTTATTTTGTTTTATTTATTTTATCTTATTATTAAAATGCTACATTACACATTATTTAAGATTGGTGCATACGGATATTAAGTTATGTAGATACCACATAAGAAAAACTATACATGTTTTATTTTAGTGTTATATGTATATAAAACCACTGTATATATCGCCATCACTTTGTAATATATTGTATTGTATTGTCTTATTTAGACTTGTTTTTAAAAATGTCTTATACTTTACTTTCAAATACGTCAGTCTCAACATCGGAAGTAGCTTCTGCGTCGACCTACTGGTTACTGTTTATTCAGATCCATAAGCTTCAGTCTAGCTATCAGTTCCATGCATGTGAAATACGATCCAACCACAAGATGCGTTTTAAAAATTTATTCCGGAGTCCGGTCATCTGTATTCCAATTTAGCAAGACCGGATTCATCCGGCTATTCAGCCACACGCCAACATTGCATGTCGTACATCTCGATTATCATGTATGCTTGTATGGGCACAAGCACGTCGCTCTGGTATAAATCTTGCAGCAGATGGAGCGTAGCCTGTCTATATATTAATTTCATTTTTTAGCCTTGACGTTTTGTTATTATAGCGCAAATGGTTATCGAGCAGGACAATACAATCGTTTATTTAGTTTGTTTTGGGTTCATTTGTGTACGTACAGAGTGTAAATCATCGTCAAGCTGGGAGAGAACAAGGAGTAAAAAAACTAGAAAAAGTTCAGTGATCCGGTGTTGATAAGAGATAGAAGAAAATAAGAACAATAAAGGATTCTACAGGGTGCGTCATCTATTACTTTTTTTTCTATTTGAAAAATCAACACGCTTTTTACTAGGTGAAATCGAACTTTTTTATTGAAGGTTGGTTTATGCCATTTATGTATGAAAAATAACATCAGTCATGTGACCACCGCGGCTTCGTTTACAGGCCAACATTCGAACATCAAAAATTTTAATGACTTTTCCCAGAAAGTCTGTTAACATGTCGCGATAACGTTCCCCGTTGCCGGTAATGGCCTTTTCTTCGGTATCTTGAAAGAAGAATGGTCCAACGATGACACCAGCCCATAATCCGCACCAAACAGTCACTTTTTCAGGATGGAGAGGTTGTTCATGATATTGGTGAGGATTTTCAGCCCCCCAGAATCTGCAATTTTGCTTATTTACGTATTCATTGAGGTGAAAATGAGCCTCATCAGAAAAGAAAACTTTGCCCGAAAATCCGTCTTCTCTTTCCAGCATCCAATTAACAAAAACACGCCGCTGTTGATGGCCTGCCGGCTTCAATTCTTGTGTTAGTTGGATTTTCTATGGATGGAGGTGTAAATCAATGTGTAAAATCCGGCGTAAAGTGGTCTCACTAATTCCCAATTGTTGCGAACGGTGCCTAGTCGAGGTAGTTGGATATTCTCACACACTTTTACTTACTGCGGCTATGTTTTTACGAGTACGAGCTTGACGAGCATGTTGGTATGGTCTACGACCTTCAGCTGAACCAGTTTTCTCAAAACGATTGAGAATCAAACAAATTCCAGACTCTGTAGGGGGTCCATGTCGGCCAAAACTAGTGCGAAGTTTGCAAAAAGTATTTTTTTATATTTCGACCGTTTTCGTAATTGGTTTGGATAACCAAAATGCGTTGTTGTGGTGTAAATGAATCCATGACTATACATGACATATCTTTGACAGTTCATTTATGCATACCACATGACTTTTGACTCACATGGTAACACATAAACATATAGGTAAAACAAGTAATAGATCGCGCACCCTGTAGATAGCAGAATCTGAATACTTCATTCGCAGAGTTCAATTGCAGAACTATGTCACTAGTTCAAGCATTTGGAGTACTTTCGATCAGATGAGGGTCTAATCCACATATACAGGGGACTTTCCCTTTCAGATGCTTGAAATAACGAAGCTAATATGTGGTGAAACATTAGCGAAAACGTTGCAGAGAAATTTCAAGTACTGTTCTGTCACTTATAAGTTCTCTTCAAAGTTGCCTCCGTTAGTAAAGTGTTGTGTAGAAAGTCTTGGTATTGTAAACCATGTAGCCGATTCGGGAAAATAAAAGATCCTATAAGCATACCATTTATCATGCTAGCCCAAACATTTAGGCCCGTATCGTCAGTCGTCCCTACAATTGTAGGGCGCCTTTATGGCCTCCTTGATTGTCATAGTTTTCTACTTCTCCGTGTCAGCGCTCTATTTTGAGGTTATGTCACAAGCATCTATTTGCATCAAATTATGCTTGCTTTTGAGTTGTATCATGTTTTATCAGCCTGAAATTTCCTACAATTTAAAAAGAAAACAGATCTTCACAATAGGAGAGCGCTGACGCTGACACGGTACAAGTGTAATCTAGAAATTTTTGAAGGAGAGAAAAGAGTATGACAATCAAGGAGGCCATAAACGCGCCCTACAATTGTAGAGACTACTGACGATGACGATACCGGCCTTAGAGAAGATGTTTATTGAAAATGTAAAACACGGACTACGTGAGGATTTTCCAGTAACCGCACATGAGTACTTCGGAAGTTATTCACTCCGTTACGTGTGAAGGTTGATTCGTCCGAGTATAGTACTTGAACACCGAATTATTTTCGTGTCGATACAAGAACCACTCACTAAAACGCACTCTTGCAGGAAAATTCTCACCTTGTACAAAAGTGTACGATCCATCGCAACATTGCCACTCGTCAATCTTAGAAACTTGCACTGGCCTAGCTGCTTCCTACAAGATTCAACAATTCTTCATCAGTTTGTACCATTTGGGATTGTCTAGGTCTTCCACTTGTTCACCTTAAAATTCCTGCAAACACCTGTATCCCTAGCACATTGCACAATGTTAACAAATCTATGGACCCCGAATGATAAGGTCAGGAAAAATGATCTGCATTCACTCGTGAAGCCGCGGTAGCATTTTTAAGACACTCACCATAAATTAAAACCATGTCGACAAGTTCGATATTGCTGTACGAGTGAGCCATTTTTTTTCTGCTGCCGGCTCCTGGGTTGGTCGAGATTTAGGAGCAGATAAGGTTTGGCTTACGGTTGATTGATTTTGCAGAGCCTAATATTTCGGTCATCTTGAGCAGCCGCGCAGGCAGGAGCAGGAGCCTAAACGCCAGGCACCGCGGCTCTAAGGGACAGGAGCGGTCGTATTGGCCAGTTCTGAATGCATGAAGTTGTTTAGGACGAAAGGCGAAGTCATGAGTGTCTGACACCGTGGAGGAGAGTCCCGAGTCTGTCCGTTAGAGAAGAGGCATCGACCCTCTAAACAGCATCGAGCTTTGAAAATGTAGTTGGAGCGTTAGCACCCCAAACATGTGAGCAGTATTCGAGGCAAAGATCCTTTCTATTTATCGGGATTTAGGGCACGCCTTTATAGCTTCTAGGGAGTGCGAACTTTCTGGATTCAATGACACCTATATTTTAAAATATACCGTACTGCAGACTTTACATATTTTTCGCTGTTTCCGCTATGTGTCACGCTCCCCCAGAACCAAAAGACGTTATCCTTGCCATACGTCAAACTGATGATAATAATCCACCTATAAGCCATACCGAATGTTTTCTTTGTCCAAAAATAATATATCAGATTCTACCGTTACAAAGATAAATTCACTTGTAAGACCCCCTAACATTTATAAGGATTCGACTTGTCATAAGTCATTTGTTCTTCTATGTTCCACTCAATTTACTTTCATCTCTATCTCCGATGGAGACCTTTGTGCTACTCTGTGCCTTTACCAATAAATCCGCATTTCCCCATCATTTCCCAAAGCATTCCCATAATAGACCAACGATAGAGATGGGTCGACTTTTAACGAATCGCTATAAAGGATGAGACTCAAATGGGATGAAAAAAGGAATGCGTGATTACGTAAATTATACGTTTGGGGGATCAAATAGTATTGTTTTAACTTTTAGTCCGGTAACGAGACTTGATTATATACTTTAGGATTTATAAATAAAAGCAACATTTTTGGAAAATTGCGTTTAAAAAGACGTATGTTGGGGTATTGAAATATTTTTTCTCTAGGAGTGCTACAGTGAACACATCATTATTAAATGAAATGTTTCTGCGGGTTCGACGCGAGTAGTTATTTGCGATCAAAAACATGAATAGTGATACTTTTAATTGTAATTATATTAATAAAATAATCTATATTTAAAATTCGACAATGACATTACAGAAATTGTACAGCCACTACAAAATGAAATGTGGCGTCACTATAACCGTAACTGTAGTAGTAGGCAGCAGCGGTGGCCGCAGTTGTAGACTCTTCGGTCTCCTGATCAGTCGCCGTGCGCTGTGCGGGTTCGAGTCCCGTCCCAGGAGAAATTTTTCTCTTGGCTATAGATATTGTGATTGTCCGTAGGTGGTAGATGGTCTCTGACTGTCGAACGCGGAGGTACCAGCCGGCGGATCTCGTAGGCGGGGCCAGAATGTGTGCATGTTCCATGCACACGTGTTCCCTCGCCAGAGTCCGTGTGGCGTTCCCCCTTTCCCCTGTATCCCCATAGCCCCATGGTACCCAATGGGTGTTTAGGCCTTAGGCCTTCGTGGTAGTAAAAAAAAGCATATTACAATAGCTCAGTATGATGATCATATAGTTCTTCACGCAGCTTAAAATTTGGTAAATACCTTTTTACTATAAGGGTACGTAGGGAAGAAAAATGACTGAATATACAAACAAAACTTTAATAACCTTTTTCTGCAATATGTTATCGTTTTAGCTGACTAAAATTCGAGTTGTATTTATGTATCTTTATTATTGGTGCTCTGTCGGTCGTATTGATTTCAGTGCAGCATGGTTCCCCGTTCCCCAAATGAAGTTTGTATTAAACTATCAGCCAAAGATCAGTCTATTTTCTATGCTCAAAATTTTATAATGTTATTCCGGCAAACCTTAAACATATAAAATGTATAAAGCGTTTAAAAATTGAATTAAAATCATGGACAATAAATCAACCAAGGCTACAAATCCATAAGTTTGTAGGCTCTAAAAACCTACATGTTATTTGATCATAAAATGATGTAAATTTATACATTTGACTAGTATACTTAAAAAAAATTTGTTGTATTAATATAACTCAACTTCGGTTAAAACAAAAGCACAAGTATACACTTTTTTGGGTGTATTATGTTTATTGGACATTGCTGTTATTATTTATAAGAAAACTTTGTAATAGGACCAATAAACATTATTATTATTATTATTATAAGATTGTAAAAAATTATCAAGATCCGTCTTAAAAACCTTGAGACTCATATTTTCGGCAGAGCGCGTATTTGGCCCAGCTCTATCTTGCTCTACCGTTGCGTCTCGAATTTATCGGCCATTTACAAATAAGACACACACAGGTACGAATAGTAAAATGTACGCCCGAAGAGCCGATGAAGAAGAAGAGTATAATTTTCTGTTATGATGTTGAACGTCGACTATTAGTCACGACCAAATGATTTAAGGTCCTCATCCTTGTATTTTCTGATAAACCGGGGTGAATATTTATTAGGAATCTTTAATGGAGACATTAAATCCTTGGACAAGGTACATGAAAATGGTCGATGCATTTTTGGATATTGGGACACATTTTAGTGCTCAGAAATACACTGCTTCATGCTCTTTTACTTTACACACCACTGTCGGGGACGTATTGTAATGGCAAGAAACTTGTCCGCTGAAGTTTGGCCCGCGGTGAGTACTACGCCCAGGACGAAAAAGCCTTATAGAGACGAAAAATGTGGTCAAGTTGATTGACTCTGGAATTCATTCTTGCGTGTTCTGTTATTACTTACTATTTTAATATTTATTTTCTCATAAGACTTTATTGAAAACAAGTAAGAAATTCAAAACATGAAGATCGTTACGTCTCTGTACTTGGTCAGAGACAGATTTTGTCAGGACTTTCCTGACTGAACTTCACTATCATGCCGTACGTAATGGTAAAACAAAGCGTAAACCTCTGTGTAGCGCTTTCATTATAAAAGATGACTAGTACTAAAAACCTGAAAAGACGTTTACGACCGGGTCTTCTTGTACCACGTAACAAATCAGATCTTGAATGGGTTTACGGTTCGCCACGACATAAAAGTGTAAGATGTCCTTAGTAATTTGTGCCTAAGCAGGTTACCAATTAATGCTTGCCACAGGAACATTAATGTCAAGCATGTTTCTCTTTTTTTAATTGGAATCCAGACATATTTTTTAATCAAAAAGGATAATGTCCGATTTATTTCGAATTTTGGGCTTTCCGATTGTTTTATATTGTATAACGAGGATGTTTTTAAGTCTATTAACAGATTAGTACGAAAAAAAAAATTATCGAATGCAGCATACGTATTGGATATAGAATTATAATTTGTGGAATAGTTGGTTAATAGTAGAAAAAGTATTGGCGAAGGTTTTGGTGAGTATGCTATCAAGCTCCATAGCTCCGGATATATCAGACTTAGACCTTAGGCAATGATATATGGGAAACGATACGTCGTTCCCCTACCAACACTTAGGGCAGATACGAGGTATATCTTTTAAGTTTTGCATATGGAAATAAAACAACACGGTAGGTAGTTTTAAATGACTTTATTGTTTTTCGAAGTATTTTCCACGAAGATTAATACACATCTGCATGCGCTTGAACCAATTTTCGAAGAACTTATTCCACTCGTTTTCTGGCAGATTCAAAACGGCATTTTTGAATGCGTCAACTGCTTCTTCTGTGTGACTGGAACCTTTGACCACGCAGTCTGTTTTTAATGTTCGGGAAAGTAAAGAAATCGTTAGGACTTAGATCGGGACCACTCGTATATGGAGGATGGTCCAATAATTCCACGTTTTCTTCCGTTAAATACTGCCTTGTTTTTTGGGCTGTGTGCGAGCTTGCATTGTCTTGGTGGAGGATGATTCTTCTTTCGGGGTTGATTTTTCGAAGCTCGGTGATGACTTTTGGCAAACAAATGGTGGTATACCAATCCGCAGTAACAGTTCTTTGCTCACTAAGAGGAATTGTTGCAATATAACACCTCGAGAACGGATGACTTTTGTTGGCTTTTCTTCACCTTGGAACACCCAAACAGCCTACTGTCGTTTATTTTCCGGTTCATAACGGTAAATCCACGATTCATCACCACTAACAATGCTGTACACATTTTTTGAGTTTCCGGAATTGAAACGGTCAAGCGTTTTTTGACACCAATTAACCCTGGCTGCTTTCTGCTATTCAGTCAACAGGTGGGGTATTCAACGAGAAACTAATTTTCTTACTCCTAATTCTTCATGTAAAATTTTTTGAATTGAGGTCTTTGAGATCTTCAAGGACGCCTCAATCTCGCGATATGTCACATGTCAATCTTCAATGATGAGTTTGCGCACAGCATCGACGTTTTCCTGGGTGACTGCCGGTTTTGGTGCACCCACCCTGGAATCGTCGCTAAGACTCACCCGTCCCCGTTTGAATTCTCCATACCCACGGGAAATTGTCGACTGATGTGGCGCTTCGTTGAAGAAAGCAGATAGTAACTCAGCAAGGCATTCTTGTTGCGATAATTGTCTCTGAAAGTTGTAATAAATTATGGCGCGAAAATGTTTTCGGTTGAGTTCCATTTTCCCAATGACTTGGTGACACTTAAAAATTCACTGTAGTGAGAACACTGCACGTATTTTTGTGAAACTTTGAATGTAAGTTTACTAAAGGGTGAGGTTAAGATTCAGTACTGACGTTCGATCCGCACGGCCTACTATGTTTCTATATGCAAAACTTAAAAGACATCCCTCGTAGCTTTTCAGCAGTTTTTTGACACATGATACATCATGCCCTTGTTCAATCATTCCTGTCTTACTAGTAATTATTTTAAGAAGATCAAAATTACGCAGATGTGAATTTTGGAGGTTATGTTAAACAAAAATAAATGTTTACCACAGTTTTAGAACAAATCAATGAAACATCAGCAACCAATCCCCAGACTAAATAAAACTTTTAGCCAAAGATCATTCTACTGGGCTCAAAATTTTCCAATGTTATTCCTGAAAACTTTAAGCAATAAACTGTAAGAAACGTTTTAAATTTGAACTAAAGTTATGGTCCTTAAACCTACCAAGGTTACAAGTTTCTAAGCTTGTAGACATCAAAAATCAATTTTCATGAATTGATGCGTTTTCTACATTTGACTAGTAGACTTACAGGAAGTTTGTTGTATTTATATAATTCATAAGAATTTAAGTTTACTAAAGAGTGAGGTTAAGGTTCAGTTCTGACGTTCGATCCGCGCGGCTTACCATGTTTCTATACGTATATGCAAAACGTATGATCTCTTTTCATGCTTAGGAAGTAGAAAGGAGCTGTTCATTCTACAGTAGTCTGTGAGAGCCCCCTCCACAAGATTGAGCGATTCCCTTTGCCCAGTAGCTGTTGTTTTTCGGGTTGGCTTGCCTGAGTCATTTCTCTCGCCAAACCTTTTTTAAGGTCACTGCATGCCTATCCATTTAATGCGACGTTAGCTTAACACCTGCTCGAGACTAATGGAGAAGCTCCTGGCCCCCAGCCTAGTCAGGTAGCCTGCTCTCTCAACACCAGGTAGTCCACCATGTCTGGGAACCCGAAGCACAGAGTTGGCCAAACAGAAAAAGAGTTGTGTAATTTAGATACTGTCACGAATAGTTTCGTCTTTCTGCACACGCAATGAAAAACTACTCACCTTTTCACGGTTTATTGACTCAAAAGCTCACAAAACTTAACCTACCACTCTACAGTTCTTTATATAGAGTGTTCGAAAAATAGACGGTGATATTTTAGAGGGTTATGCCTTGTTAAAAAAATATGAAAAAAAGTTTCTATAAACATGGGTCCTGAAATGCAAAGTTTCCAAGATATAGGTAGGGTGATAAATATTTTTGTCTTTTTTTTAATGATATCTTAAAAAATATTTACCAACTTTGCGAAACATATTAATGGATCTAGAAACTTGTGATCCTCATAGCAGCAGCGGTGTCCTGGCATTTAGGCTTCTGCCTTCGTGTCTGCTTCAACGTAAATAAAATACTAACTGACAACATATCTAGCGAACTAAAGTTGATGGCCTAACGCACTTTACAGGGTATTACAATACTATATAGGGTGTTCCTTAATGATATGCGAATATTTAAGGGTGTGAATCTACATGTTAGTTTGCCTTATAAACTACGGTCCAAAAATGTTTCCTTACAAAAACTCGGGGTGTTGAAGTTTTAGGAAAAAAAAATGGAAATTAATTAATATTTTCAGAACCGCTTCACATATTTTACTGATATTTAGTACGTAGTGAAAGTTAGTTGCATATTTTTCAATGCAAAAATAATTTTTAGCTTTAACAGTGGTGTGCGTACGGGTATTGACTTCGATATTTTTTAAGAAAAAAATGGTACGCCAATAGGTTTTTGGGAAATAAAACATATTTTTGAATTCCCCGTTCAATTTAAAACCAATTATCTCTCTTAAATTGTTTTCCTTCGATGTGCCATTTTTGAGTAAAAAAATAAAAACCGTTCTATTGTCCGAGAATATATGCAATAATTGAAGAATGCAATTTAGCAATAAATACCTAGTTGCTCTGGAATATGTCACTGGCTTTAGACATCTAACAAGTGTCTATTGTTCAGATCTGTTCGCTGTGACATCTTTTTCATTATTTGGTTTTTACAATATTGTTAATAATGGTGAATTATTCAAAGCAGAAATGGCGAAAATGCATTACGTATATGGCTTTGCCGACGGTAATGGTGAGCAAGCCAGATGGATTTATCACCAGAGATATCCCGATCGTGCTTTTCCAGATAGTCGAACCTTTTCTAATATTCATCGTCGTCTTGTTGAAACTGGTTCTGTCCGAAAAGGAACATCTGAAGGTAGACCTCTAAGTGTGAGAACACCTGAAATTGAGGAAGCAGTGCTGCACGAAGTCGAAGAACATCCTGAAACGAGTACGAGGAGGATCGCTAGACACTTATAGTAAATATTTGCCATCAAATTGTTTGCAGAATTTTACTGGCTTTTTTGCTATATCCTTAGCATATTTTAAGGGTACAGGCATTACTTCCCATTGACTTTCCAAGGCGTGTGACCTTTTGTCAGTAGTATCTTCAAAAAATTACTCAAAATCCGCAATTTGAATCAATGTACACGGACGAAGCTAATTTTTATCGAAATGCCATTCAGAATTTCCACAATAACCATTTGTGGGCAGAAGAAAATCCCTATGCCGTAACCGAAACCCATTTCCTACACCAATTTTCGGTTAACGTATGGGCAGGAATTATTGGCAACCACTTTATTGATGGTGCACCAGCGCATTTTAGTGTAGCGTTTCGTAATTATTTACAAACTGTTTATCCAAATCGTTCGATTGGCCCCGGTGGGCCCCAAGAATATCCACCAAGGTCCTCAGACCTCAACAGTTTAGATTTCTTTTTGTGGGCTATCTTAAGACACTAGTGTACACAAGTCCCATTAACACTGTAGAGGAATTAAGAGAAAGAATAGTTGCAGCTTATGATAGAATAAAGAACACTCCAGGAATATTTCAACGAGTGCACAATTCGATGATAAGGTGGGCGGAAGCATGCATACTAAGTGAAGGGGCCATTTTCAACAATTTTTGTAATAATTTCATTGGTTTTAATGCCACGTTTATGTTGTCAGCTGTTGTTGTTCATTACCCCTAATGTGTTTAATTTTTCCAGTTGAATTAATAATAATTTTGCAAGTTAGGCAATAGAACGGTTTTTATTTTTTTACTCAAAAATGGCGCATCGAAGGAAAACTATTCACGACAGATAATTTGTTTTAAATTGAATGAGGAATTCAAAAATGATTTTTATTTGGCATAAAACTATTTTTTTCTTTAAAAATATCGAAGTCAATACCCGTACGCACGCCACTGTTAAAGCTAAAAATTATTTTTGCATTGAAAAATATGCAACTCTATTAGTTTTCACTACGTACTGAATATCAGAGACATATCTGAAACGGTTCTGAAAATATTAATTAATTTCCATTTTATTCCTAAAACTTCAACACCCCGAGGACAAATTTTTGGACCATGATTTATAAAGCAAACTAACATTAATCTTTAATGTAGATTCACACCTTTAAATATTCGCATATCATCAAGGAACACCCTGTAGACACCTACTAATAAGTAAACTCCTTAACTTTTTTTTTTCAGACGAATGGGCATGATCGTGGACGACATGATGCAGAACGACCAAGGGATGCCTTCCTGCAGGTCACTACCAGGTCTCAGTCCCGGTCAAACGCGGCTCTGTCAGCTGTACATGGACCATATGAACGCAGTCGCGCTTGGTGCCAAACAAGCTCTGGGCGAATGCAAACACCAGTTCTACAATCGACGATGGAACTGCTCCTTGCTAGAAGATGATGCTAACGTGTTTGGGCCCGTCATTACGATAGGTAGGTATTTTGCTTAGTTCTAAATTATCATCCGGACGGAGAAGTATCACTTCAAATTAAATCCAGCTCTCTCTTGTCTCTTGTATCATTGTGATATTACAGCATTTTCCGCCACCGTGGTCATAGGCCTGATTCTAACTGAAGTTCAATGCTTAAAATTAATTCCGAGAAAACGTAAGGTGAAGAAGACGAAAAGTTGGAAGAAGATGAAAAAAACCTGAAACAAAAATGCAATATGGCGCCGGGTTCCATTTTAACGCAAGCCGAATTGCTTACCTCTGTTGGAGTGTGGCCTAAAAGTGTCGGCTAGAACGCCGTAAAAGCGTCGAAGACTCCCGTCTCCCACATCCCCGTAGGATTATATGAGACATAAAAAGGAAGAACGCTTAGACTTCATTTGGCGTAAAGATCCGCAAAATGCGTGCTTCTCAACAGAGCTACGACCAAAAAGTGAAGTCTCTTCAACTTGGACACGGAACACAAAGTTCGAGAGGAGCACTGGAGCAATGGAACAACAGCGGACTGTTCCCGGACTGAAAGGACCGAACACTTGTCAAAATGTAACATTGAGGTTAGGAAATAAACGAAGACGTAAACAATTCTCAGATGAAGGGGCCTCAACTAGAAAATGAGATAATAGGTGGAGAGTTACGTATAAACCATAGAGAAAATCTTCAGGTAGTTAAACTAGAAATATGTCTACCCTTGTTTAGTGTTTACGATTATTGCAGGGTCACGGCAGTTCCTACAAGGTTTTCAAATTAAACCCGTAACATGTTGCCTTGCTGTCATACATATACGAGGTCTGTAAATTAAGTGATGAAACTGGCTTTTTAAAACATTTTATAAATTTTTATTCAAATATAGTAACGGTTCTTACACTCCTTATTGTTGGTGCTCCCATACTGTCTTAAAATGAGTTCTATTGAGGTGATTCTTTAACTTCGAGGAGAGAAAAAGTCACGAGGACTCAAGTCAGGCGAATATGGGGGCGGAGGAGCTACAGGAATGTTTTTACTGGCCAAAACATGTTTATTGATATTACTGTATGACAAGGAGCATTATTGTGATGTTGTTCTTGATTTGATGTAACACAAGATCCCGGATTCTGGCTCTTGAAGATGAAGGTTTAATGCTTTAAACCAACGAAAAACCAGGTCTCCTGTCTATCTCCGTAGGCCTGTTTATCAAGAACACAATACAAAATATGTCGAAATTATCACGGCAACCAGTCAGCATCGAAATTAATTTCAATATCCGAAATTCAGTTAGAATCAGGCACCAGGTGCCTGGCGGTTTATGCTACCAAAGAGCTTCAATCGACAAAGTGATATTCATGGGCTGATTGTGAACATTCTGTTGAACATAATTGAATATTGCTGCTAATGGCTAATATATTAAAACAACCACTTGGCTCTGATTACTATCTCCTAAATCTAATCAAGGTATCTGCTACGAAAAAAGTGCTCCTTGTCGAGCTTTGGTACTAATTAAACGCCACTTGTTAAATAAATGCGTATTGCCATGTCTGAATCCTAATCTGATGATTAAGAGAGGCGTTTAAGCACGTCAACAACTCAAGAAATTTTTAGCATTCGTGAAAAACATAAAACTAAGACACATCTTGTAAGGATCTGCTATAGAACAGTGCAGTTTCGAACAATATTAAAAAGGCATAATAAAGGGTGTCTCAGAAATATTTTCGTTTTTAGATCAGTCCTCTGGCGGAATACGCATGCTCCGGAGAAACGAGACAGTTGACAAACGTTTGGCAACATTGTTAAATTTTAGTTGCAATGGAGCGTTTTACAGGGCCGCAACGTGCTTTTTGTGTTCGCGAGTTCTATAAAAACAAGGATTCTTATGTGCTTGTACGTCGTTTGTACAGAAATCATTATAACATAGCAAGAATGAGAGATGTCCCAAGCGCAAATTTAATTAAATATTGGGTAAGAAAGTTCGAGAGCACTGGAAACACGTGTATTAGTAAACCGCCTGGACGGCCAAGGTCAGCAAGATCGAACGAAAATATTGAACGTGTGCGCCAGTCCGTTAACGAGGATCCCCGGCAATCATTAAGACTGCGTGGAGCATCTCTAACTTTGCATAAGTCAACTGTTCATCGCAATATTCGCAAGGATTTGCATTTTCACCCATACAAGATTGTTGTTACACAACAATTAAAACCACAAGATCCCGCTAATCGATTAGAGTTCTGTAGAACAATGAGAGAGCATTTTAACGGTTACAACAACATATGGTTTTCTGATGAATCGAATTTTCACATTAACGGGCATGTTAATAAACAAAACTGCCGATATTGGGCCGAGCAGAACCCGCAAAATCTTCATGAGACGCCATTACACTCGCCTAAAGTTATCGTCTGGGCTGCTATGTCAGGGCAAGGAATCATTGGCCCGTATTTTTTTGAAGACAATCGTGGCCAAGCTCAAACTGTAACATCTGAGCGCTACTGCCACATGATTAGGACTTTTTTAACTCCAGCTATACAGAACCATGGTGGCTACAATAGAAACACGTTTTTCCAGCAAGATGGAGCGACTTCTCATGTCACGAATGAATCCTTGGATGCTCTTCATCAGTTATTCCCAGAGAGGGTCATCGGTCGCAGAGGAGACATTAACTGGCCACCGAGAAGTCCCGATTTGACACCAGCAGACTTTTTCTTATGGGGATACCTGAAGAGTAAGGTATACACCCCACCGCCACAAGATTTGAGAGAGTTGAAGCAAAAAATAACAGATGAAATAAACGCCATTCCTCGAGCAATGCTTCGGAGAGTGATCGAAAACTTCAGTTCGAGATTAAGAGAGTGTGAAAACATGAACGGTGCTCATTTATCCGATACTCCTTTCCATAAATAAAATTAATGTTTAGGCTTTCGTTTGGTAATAAATTTATCTTTGTAAAAATATTCTAAGTATTTTTATTTATGGCATAAAATAAGAAAATATTTATGAGACACCCTTTACTTTCAACTTTTTGATATTGATCCTTTTCAAAATGAGGTCTGCTTGGAGGTGAGCTTTATAGCTGATGCTCACCAGGTAAAATAAATGCCTATTATTATTATTATATCACATTACAAAGTATCTATAGTACATCTCGAAAATACTAAAATGCTTATTTATATTACACACCATACTATATTTTATACACTTAAGATTGGTTTTATTGTAAAATGAATACTTTTCATTTGTGTTCGTTATTGTTAATTCGTATAATTTGAGTGGCCCATGACAAGATTTCTCCGTACAACAAAGACGTTATTTATGTATTCATTTATTTATGGAACGTATCGATAGGAACTGCAAAAATAAAAAAATAATATGCAGGGTGTCTCAGTATAATATACCATGTATTTTTAGACTCAGAGTAAAAAGTTCGCAATAGTGCCTATATTAAATAGAATTGTAATAAATAATATCATACTGGTTTATTTTCGCTAAGTACGCTAAAAGAATTAATAAAACCCTTGGAAACCGCTTGATGCAACTCATTTTTCCTCTAGAAAACTAGTCAAGATGGCCTATTTTTCTAATAAACAAAAGTCGAAATAAATGAAAAAATCTGCTAAATGAAAAAAATCAGAGTCGTCGGGAAAGTAGCCAAAAAATTGTGCTATAATTTATGTGGTAGTGGGGACAGTTTTCATCCTTCGTGAACCGTTTAGAGTTTTTCGTAAAAGCCAAATTTCAGAACGTCCAACAGAACACGTGTGTCCAAATTTCACTCGAATCGGTTCTTAAAATATCTGGAAAAATGTGTTTCAAAAAGAAAACCTTGACGCCTCCTAACGGAAAAATAAAGCACTTTTGTCCAATCGACTTATTTTGAGTCTGGAAATACGTTGTACTTCTTTGTCCACCAAATATTGGGTTACTAGATAAGCAGAGGTTTGGTTAGTGTAAACGTTTTACTCGTATGCCGGTTTCCTTTGACGCCTCTAGTGAATAATGTAATTTTGTTCCATCTTCATATTTTCCTGGCCGAACAATAAATAGAAAAATTAATTTCCTAAAACGAAAAATAGTAGCATAATACATCGTCAACCATCGCTAACACAACGGAATCAGTGCGCAACGACTTTGTCCGACTATAACTTTTCGATCGCCCCGACGGTCTCAGTAATAAATGAAAATATTGAAAAAAGTATTCATTTTTGGAGGCGCCGAAAATTGTGGGGCAACACTCTCTATAATGCTCCGGCTTTGCGACGCTCGTAGTAACATCAGTGGCGGCTCGTGAGGTAGTGCCACGGTGCCATGGCACTACCTTGTCTTCTTCAAAAAGAATATTTTTTTCAATCTTCAATGTTTTACTTTATTTTTTGCTTTTTCATTTTTTTTTGGTATAAATTATATGAAGTGACAACACTGACAACGTGACAACACCGCAAGCACCCGAACACGCGACGAGATATAAAGCATGCCTTGACCTTGACGTCATCAACTTGTGCCAATGTCGGGCCGGCCCAAATAAAAAGAGAGAAATTTTACCAGCATCGCATACGAGCGACAGAGATAACGCTACAATACACATTTTTATATGAGGTGAATAGCGAAAGACAAGTATAATTTGTGCCAGGCACATCATCAGTCGTAATTCGTTATCAAATGATATCGGCGGTGTTTTTGTTCGGTCGGTCGTTTCGTTATGATTACGTCTAGTGCTGATTTCGGTCTTTTTTTACCTGAAAAGTGAGAAATAACGTTTTTGTTTTAGTACGTCTAGTGTTAATGAACTGCTCTGTTTTGTGATCATATTTTTTACTGTTTTATTAAAACTAGTGAAAATGAATAAAATCGGGATATTAAAAAACTCATTTAGTGGTTTTTCGCTGGATCAAAAACTGCAAATTAAAGAATTAGGACGGCCAATACCCGATTTAAAAATTGAGAAACAAAGTGGTAGCGGACAAAAATCGCGCTGTCGCAAATTTAATAAAAATGTGTACGATAAAAACAGCTGGATATGTGGTTGTGAAGAAACGAATAAACTATTTTGTTTTGTATGTGTTCTATTTGGAGGTGACGAGACTTGGTCAAAAAAAGGTACAGATGATCTTATACATATATGGGATAAAATGAAGACCCACGAAAAATCTAAAGTCCATATGAATAATGTTTTTAGCTTTTCTATTCTTGGTAAATTAAATATAAGGACTCAACTCAATTCGGCTTATCGCAATGATCTAATTAAACATAATAATCAAGTGGATAAGAATCGATATGTATTGAATAAAATTATTAATTGTATAAGGTTTTGTGGAGTATTTGAGTTAGCCTTAAGGGGTCACGATGAAAAGGAAAATTCGGAAAACAGAGGCATATTTAAGGAGCTGGTGAATTTTAGCGCCGAATTAGACAACGAATTGAAAGTCCATATTCAAAGTGCCAAACTTTTCAAGGGTACCTCAAAAACAACTCAAAACGAGCTTCTTGAGTGCATGCTAGATGTTTATCATGAAGAAGTTAAGAAGGAGATTGCAAATTCTCCTTTTGTTGCAGTAATTGCCGATGAAACGACTGACGTAGCCTGTGAATTTCAGTTAGTTATTATTTTCAGATATTTGTGTAAAGGACAACCAGTTGAGAGATTTTGGAGATTTTACGTCCCCGACGGACACGATGCCAAATCAATCGCTGCATGCGTTTTAAATGTTGTAAATCCATTAATAGATCAAAATCCAAACAAATTAATAGCTCAAAGCTATGATGGTGCGTCTGTTATGAGTGGTGAATTGAATGGCGTTCAAAAGATTATTAAGGAAACTTATCCACTTGCAAATTATGTTCATTGCTATGCACACCAGTTAAATCTAATTATGACAAGCGCATGCTCTGTCAATAAGCAGGCTAGAATATTTTTCCATAATTTATCTGGATTGTGCTCTTTTTTTTCGACGTCTCCTCAAAGAACAAAAATTTTGGATGAAATAGTTAATCGCAGATTGCCAAGATCTTCCCAAACACGTTGGAATTTTCAGTCACGAGGTGTTCATACAGTTTATGAAAATAGGAAAGACCTGATTGAAGTTATGGACAATATAGAAAGTACTTCACGCGATTCTTCGTCGATTAATCAAGCCAGTGGGTACAAATTAAAGCTGCAAGATACAAATTTTGTATTTTGGCTAAGTATATTCCATAAAATAATGCCACATGTTGAAATTGTCTTTAACCAATTACAAAAAGTATGCACCGATTCTGTTAAGGTCAAAAATGATTTAGAGAATTTTGAAGCAGCAATTCAAACTATACGAGAACAAATGGATAGCATTCTTGACGAGATTGAACGAGTGCAGAGAGAAACTGATGAACCGGCAAGAAAAAAAAGGCAAGTTGAAGAAGGCAGCAAAAAACGGGAAGCGTTAGAAATATGCGATGCAGTATTATCGCAAATAAGAACAAGATTTAACTTTTCTGGGCATTTAGTTGCTTCTAATTTATTTGTGTCTGAAAAGTTTTCTGTTTATAAACATCAGTTTCCTGAAGCACATTTAAATGACACATGCACACAATTTTCATTTTTAGACAAAAACAGGCTTAAAACTGAGTTACAAGTATTATATCAGAGAGAAGAATTGAGTACTACTTCTGGAGCTGTTCCACTATCCATTTTATTGAACGAGGAAGGATTAAATTGTACGTTTCAAGAAACTCTTAAGCTCTTAAGTATTTTAATCACTATACCGATGTCAACATCTGAAGCAGAACGCTCTTTTTCAATGCTGAAACGGATTAAAACTTTCCTCAGAAACACAATGAAGGAAGAAAGGCTTAGTGCTTTAGGAATGCTGTCTGCAGAAAAACATTTTGTTAGTGGCATTGAAAATTTTAATAATAAGGTAATCGAAAACTTTGCTACCAAAAAAGAAAGAAGAATGGACTTCATGTATAGAAAACTTTGAAGTTATAGGTACTTCTCCACACTTGTTTTATAATTTGGTGCGCGTGTGTAAATAGTTTTATTTTTGATTTTTTTTTGGACATATAGATTTATTGAACCTCAAGAACTTTGACCACTAACTATCAGGGGTAAGTTATAAGTTATTCTTTACAATTTTGAATCGATTCAAAATTATGGCTTCCATTCTGGCACTACCTCACTGAATTGGCACGAGCCGCCACTGAGTAACATGATGTATATTTTCAAACGCCTCTCTTAATGAAGCGAGAGTAATTAAAGAAATGAATATTGCCTTGTCTAAATCCTTAATCTGATGATTAAATGCAATTCACCGGGACCGGCAACCGCTTATCATCAGCTGCGGACTACTACTATTTACAACGCTCTATTCGTCATGAATACATTTACCGGTTGTAGATTTATTGCTGGTTGTTAGCGATCCATTTTTGTCTTGACTCGTGCCTCGTTAGGATAAATGCAGAACTTCAGACGTTTGAAACTACGCAATCTGCATGGCAGTACATAAGCATATTGGATTCTTGCAACTTTCATTTCTATCCTGTCCGAGTCAAACTCTCATCTTCATAATGACCAATTACGAGCCATTATACATATATGTAGTAAATACCATACTAACACGGATTTCATATACAGGGTGTTTCAGTTTATTGTTGCATAACTTTAAGATTCGATAGAACTTTTAAAATTAATGCATAAAGTCAATATAAACATGGGTCGAAAAATGCGTGGCTTCCGAACTACAGGGTGTTTAAATTTACTTTCTAAAATAGTTTTTTTTTTATATTTCGAACAATATTTGATGTATAACAGTGAAAATTGGTATACAAGGGTTTTTTGGTACGACAAAACGAAGCATGCGCATAGTTTTCTGTTGCCGCTAGAGGGCGCTGTCTACTGTACCTGTAGTGTATTAAAATGACCGAAAAATTTTTCTTAGTGCTATTTTTTGCCTTTTGAACAAAAAAACTGATTCTTCGCACTTTTCTGCATAAAAAAGCTCTCCTGTGAGTTTTCGTTATAGTTAGCCGTTTTTGAGATATTTCGATTTTTAAGGTTCGATACATTTTTTATTTATGGGAAAATAATATTTTTTTTTACATTTTCGATTTGGGCATTACAAGTAACTAAGATGATCGTTAAGATTGTGTTTTTAAACACAGCAATAATTCCTAACTCCAAATAAACACAAAAAAAAACAGAATATTAATTTGTTCAATTTTCCAATATTATTTTTAACAAATTAAATGAATATTGGATGCTATTGGATAGTTAGGTCAAACATACAAAATCTAAAGTAGTTGCTCGAAATGTAAAACCAATTGTTCAATACGCAATTCACATCTACGAATGATCGAACGCGGTATAGCATTATTCAAATAAGGCCTTATTTCATCTCATGCATTCCTGATTCTGTCTATTAGCATATCTCGCTATCCCCACACAAAGAAATCTAATGGATTTAGGTCAGAGGATCGTGGAGGCCAGGCGACTGGTCCTCTACGGCCGATCCACCTTTCTGGATAATTTTCGTCCAGCCAGTTTCTAACTATTCTCGAATAATGAGCTGGACAACCATCAAGCTGGAACCAGGCCAATCTTCTTAAATCTAACATAACATCATCCCACATATTTGCATGTTCATCCTTTAAAAATTCCAAGAAGGTCGCAGCATTTAACCTTGCAGGCAAAAGGTAGGGTCCAAATAGTCGATTACGGTAGATACCAATCCACACGTTCACACTAAATTCATGCTGAAAATTTCTTTCCCGATCTGGTCGGTCCATAAAACGTTACTTAAAAACTCCCTATTATTATCAGTTCTATCAAGAATCCACTGACAAAATGTGATTCTTCGTTCTCCGTCCCCTGGCTGTAGTCCTTGCACAGGTTGCAAATGGTAAGGACGTCTATGGTTATTTCTAAGAACACAGTGAACATGGCTTGCTGAAATTCCTAAGGCACCAGAAACTCTCCTAGCACTTGTGGTCGGATCTCTATCAAACTCACGCAGAATCATACGGGTAAATCTGCGCTGACGAACATTTATGTTTTGATCCCTTTGGAGATTTCCGAAACCATTTTCAATTATTTGGCGATGCACTCTTACAAATACTGAGCGAGTTGGATGTCGTCTGTTTGGAAATCTTCATGCGTATTCTCTGGCTGCTTCTGCTGCGTTTCCATTTACAAAGCCGTACACAAAATGAATATCCGCTAACTCTTGATTGGAGAATAAAAATGGCATTTTTATAAAACTTACAAAAAAAAAACAGGTAAAAGAAACTATATTTCGTGCATTCACAATTACAAAAAAAACGGTTCAGGTTTCAACAGACAACAAAACTAACTGTCAAATAACTGACGTTTAACCTTATTCTGCTTTCAATTTCAAAAATATTTGCAGACACAGCCTACTTCTAAAAATTATCGAGATACTGACTTTTTAACGTTATTTTATCATAAATAATTAAAAATGCCTCGAACCTTAAAAATCGAAATATCTGAAAAACGGCTAACTCTAACGAAAATTCACAAGAGAGCTTTTTTATGTTGAAAAGTGCAAAGAATCAGCTTTTTTATTCAAAAATCAAAAAATTGCACTAAGAAAAAATTTTCGGTCATTTTAATACACTACAGGTACATTAGAGAGCGCCCTCTAGCGGCTACAGTAAAACTATACCCATGGTTCATTTTGTCGTACCAAAAAAACCCTAGTATACCAATTTTCACTGTTATACATCAAATATTGTTCGAAATATTTAATAAAAACTATTTTAGAAAGTAAATTTAAACACCCTGTATTTCGGAAGCCACGCATTTTTCGACCCATGTTTATATAGACTTTATGCATTAATTTTAAAAGTTCTATCGAATCTTAAAGTTATGCAACAATAAACTCAGAAATTGGAAGTGCAGAATTTTCAACATAACATTTATAAAATGAAGCACAGAAATCATTCAATCGGTGGATTTCCCAAAAAATTATAAAAGCACATTATATGTATAGAAAAAACTCTGAAAAATAAGACTGGCTTTCAGGTAAAGTCGTTTCCAAAAAATTTGAGGCACGAGACCAAGAACGGATCCCTGTGGAACACCAGAAGCAACTTCAGCACTAGCCGACTGGAAGAAAACATACTTTTGCAATATCTCTGTTTCTGTAAGAGAAACGTCCTCTTTTTGAAAGCCCAGAAGATAGCTTTGACATTTTATATTAGTATTGACTGGATTCGTGTTAATGACCAAGATTCATATCTGAAATAAAGACGAACGTTTGCGGTGCGCAATTTTTGCTTTCCCATGGCGGAGCATCTGGAAGAAAGGCACCGTTATTCTAGTTTAATGAAATAAACGTGCGCCTCTTCGAACATTTGAAATGATCTGTGCGAGAAAACTAGCGACTGTGCAGAGGCGGGGTTGTATTTCGCTTCGAGATTATCTAATAAACCAAGAAAAAGTATTTAGCTTTCAACTTCAGCCTACTTAGGTCAGTCTCTGTTTCCAAGTGAGTTTCTCCTCTTAGGGTGGATTTCACCAGTATTGTCAAATCAACAGTCCATTATTCTCCACCTATAGGGTAACAGTCCGTCAAATACAGCGAATGAGCGTCAAGTTCCAATCAAGAAATTTTAGCAACCAATAACTATGAAATGTTGAAAACAAAATACTGTCAGAGTATGAGATGACAGCTTGTCATTGAAACATCACCAGCTTATTGAATATTAAGAAATTACATATAATTTAGTAAAAAGTGTTTTGAATGAAATTTATGTTTTTATTTAATATTGTTGATAGTTTATTCATGTTTATATTATTTTCTTCAATTGATATGCGATTTTACTGATTCAGGATCACCTACCGTGTGTTTTTTCCTATAAACCTCTTGCAGATAGCCATTAAGCACCTACTTGATGACAGGCTCTACCAAAAATTTCATAGATACTGCTCGTTTCCAAACATTGATTCATTTACTTGCCGTTCATCACTACCATTATAGCACCGTCGATTGATATTCCCACAAAACCATTCAGGATTTTAGGTATCCATACATCCATAAAGTCAAATATTTTTTGGTTGTTCAGTAACTGCACAATTATCCGCACTATATTTACAGCGATTAAGAAATACTCAAATATATGTCGTAAAGCTACCGGCAAACTTAAAACCTGCAAAAAATAGAATTTGCAATTACTGTCTTGTTTCATTGAGTACACATTCGAGGTTATATTCATATTAGACATTATTTGAATGACAGCTGATTATTACATTTCAAAACTCCTCCCCAACGAGTGACACATGTGTGGGATATGTCAACTCTTGGTCCCAGTGGAGTAAGCTCCGCCAACTGTTGAAATATACTATGCTTTATAAGACTATACCTGGAGTTTTTCCCAAAATCGTTGCATAACTCTTGAAAAAATGCAAATCAAAATTTAAAATTATTTCCATGACGCCTCAAAATAGCTCCGTCAGTACCTCGGGTTATACTTCTTGACAATAGGGATGTTCGATACGATCCTATATACAGGGTGACTTTGAAGTTGAGTCATTAATTTTCAGATAATGATTGTAGAAGGAAGATAAACCAAAATATGTGTGTAAAAATAAAAAAAAATTAAAAAAAATGTTTACCTTGTTTTATAAAGTATCCTCCCGACAAGTATTTCAGTGCGGACCTGTATTTGATCGTGAGGTCTTGGAGCACCGGCATGCCGTCCCCTGTGAGGTCTTAAGTCACCTGATTCACGAGCCCGTCGTACTACATTAACAAAGGCACGAGGGGTTGGTTGCACTCGATAGGGAAAACGATCCGCATAAACATATGCCATTTTTTATTTCGTTTGAGCCACGCAACAGACACCACTATTCACTCACGCGTTACCGACACTGACACTGACTGTATACAACTCAATAAAATAATTGTAAAAACATCGTTCCAAATTCTTTCGCTTTTTTGATTCCGATGCGATGAACCGATAAGGCGAATTATATCCGTTGTTGCCAAACACGAGCACATAATATTATTATTGAGACAGGGCGGTACTCAAACTTCCAAAGGGCTATAACTTTGTTACTTTAATTTTACCAGAAAAATGGCAAAGGAAAAAAACATTTCTTTTGATCAGATCTACTCACTGTTAAAATAAATGACTCAACTTCGAAGTCACCCTGTATAGAAGTATCGATACTTTTGCTTCCCATATTCTAATATTTTAGAGTATCGATAACTCCTAGAACGATAAGAATCGATACATATGGACACTTTTCGTGGATCTTAACATCACTAATCTAGACAGCTTGTCGTTCTTGTTAACTGGGCTGCAGGGTGCGGTGCTGCCTTTACTATCTTATATTTTTCTAAACTCTTAAGACAAATAAAAGCTTCGAACGAAATATTGACGAATATGAACGGATATGCATAGAATTTAGAATGTAAATTCATATTGTGAATTTCAGATTGTCTATGCATGGACTTGAACCGGATTTTTCGGTATTTTTACCGAAAAGAGAATATTTACCGATATCATCATTTTCCACAATTTTTCAAAATAATTTAAATATTTCTATACTTGCCGAAAAAGAGCTGAAAGCTAAAAGTTAATTTTATGTAGTCTTCATAGTTGTATGCCCCATATCAATGACACATATGCATACACACCCAGGCAGTCGAGCACATGAGAGGCGTAGATGGGTTGCCTATGATTACGAACGCACATCCTCACCCTACTCCGCTTGCCCTGAATTGATTTTGTGCATACAAAAGGTACAGACTGGTAGATTACCGTCATTACCTCATCACCGAACAAGCAATCAAGAAACCGAAACCTGTATGTTTCCAAAATGAATATTTAATTAAAGTGAGAGGTGAGTTCAGGGGTAAAACCGAAAAATATGCACAATCCTATAAGCAAGAATCGAAAAAGGAGTTTCCAGAATGGTTGCAAAGTACTTTGAAAGAGCGACCAGTATGCACACTGTAGAAGTTGTAATATAGAACTATGCCCCCAAAAAACATATTGTGTGCGCGCCCAATACAATAATAGACGTTTTTTATGACTCAAAGTTCCTTGATCTACCACTGATCTTGGGATGGCATTTACCTTATACTGAATTCAACGACACTATTTACCGATTCCGTTTTTTTTTTGCCGGTTTGGCAACACTGCAGATGTGTTCCCAGACGTGTTATAATAATAGAAATAATAAGAAAATTTAACAATTTTTGGAGATATATTTTCATAAATAGGTATTTTTGATTCTGACATAATATCTAGACGATGAATAATAGGTGGATGCGGATACTTTTACAAATATCGATGTTTTAGGACCCAGAAATGCAGAATGTGCAGTTTGTTTACATTTGGTGTGTATGGTATTTTTCACGACTTTATTCAAAATTTCAATGGAAATCACTGATATTCAGAGAGCTTTGACAGCTTCTGTCAAATTGCATTTCGATTAGGTCTTTTCCTATTGGTCCAACTGACCGTCAAATATTAATGTTGGTGAAATTGGCCCTCAGAGTATTACTGTGCTGTGTGACTGAGGTTTATTCTAGATGGCGGTTAGATGTTCGATTGACATATGAAGAATTGAATGGTTGGAATAGCCTTGAAAGTTTTTCCTGGGATACTGTCGGAGTTATATACGTTATAATTCAAATTTTAAGGGAAGGTAAATGCGAGGTGAGGGTTGAAAGCAGATGACAAATTCGTCATAGCGTATCTGAAAAATTTGGAAGGGACAAAAGCAGAGTAATAGACTTGAGGGAGGAAATGCTTGAGATGTTTTTGCAATTCCTGACAATAAATCCTAACATTCTGTTTGTATGACTGATAATATTGTGATATGACTGTCAAAGCTCATTAGGCAATCAAAGGTTATGCCTAAATCACAGAAAATTTCTCAGCGATCGACCATGATATTATCCAAAGAATAGTAGTACTCAATTTTATTCTGTTTTTCGAGTGAACGTTACAACTTTGCATTTGCCAACATTTAAGGTCATTCTATTTTTTCCAAAAAAATTAAGTTGTGCTTGCAGATTATATGCAGTCCTCTAACTATTAACTTTCAGCAGTCATTTTCTAATCGTCTGCAAATAGTGAATTTAAGATCACACAAGTCATTGATGAACACTATGAACAATAGAGGACCTAAATTTGAGCCTTGTGGTACTCCTGACGTAGCAATAAAACATTTTGATTTATGCCCATTATAAGCAACAGCAAGCTGTCGATCGATTAAGTGAGAACGCGGAAGGGAAAGAGCTCGTACCAAAACCTGGCACCCTCAATTTATAGAGCATTGAATGGTCTAATTTGCCAAAAGCTTTAGTAAAATCTGTGTAAACGACATCAAGCTGCCCTTGTCCACCCAAAACCATGTTATCTGAAATGTACATCTACACCCCATAGACAAGTTAGGTTAAGTCCATTTTTATCAAAAATGAGTTCAATATCTTAAGCTTATGATAACATTGTGAATTTTTATTTGCTACTTGCAGCGTCCATCTGTAATAATAAGGAAGTTACGACTTTTTTAGCTCATATCAACTCGTATACAATACAACAAAAATATTTCAAATTCAATTATCTTAAAACTTCGTATTTGGACTTAAACTAGTCTGGCTCTGAGGTACAGACATAGATGTTGTTGAATCGATTCGACAATATAGTGTAATATAATAAATAATATTAAAATCGAAAACTTACCACGTTGTTGTTTATGAGATTTTAGGTTTATTAACAGTTAGTATGGATGTTTGTCAGAAGGCCGTTTTGTTCATATTTGGAGTCAGCAAAGTCATTGAATTCAACAGGCAATGTGCCATGTCATAAAAAAGGCAAATCAGGCTCTCACAAAAAGTTAAACCTTAATATTAAGCAACTGATTTGTAACCATATTAAATCATTCAACGGAAGACAAAGCCACCACAGTTTGAAGGATACCAAAAAAGAATATTCACCTGAAGACCTGAATATAAAAAAAATGTTCAAGATGTATTCGGATCAATACCCAGAACCTGAAAATCATGTATCTTATCAAATCCATAGAAAAATATTTAACACAGAGTTTAACATATGATTCGGTTACCGGTACTTGTACCGCCTGTGATGAATTTCAAATAAAAGTCAAGGCACTGGTGGCGGAAGGAAATAATGAAAACGTTTAACTATCCTGAACAATTTGCACAAGAAGAAGGCTCAAACATTTCGTGATAGGAAGACGAATGCTAGGATCAAAAGCAGGACTGACGCTGAATTTCAAGCTATTGCCATGGACTATCAAAAAAATGTCTCACTGCCAAACATCACGACTAATGATGTGTACGAGCCCCTTCCCACTTCAGTTGGCCCACTTCAAGATTTGTACCAAAATATGCCTTTATAAACTAAACATGACGAAACTATTTACTTCTAAAACAATTTATTTTCTCAAAAACATTTTAGATACACTCTAGTCGTAAAAAATACATATTTGACCTATAACTAATAGAACATCTGAACAAATAAACAATGTGCGAATAAATGCGCGAAGTTAACAAAGCAACAATTGAAAGATTACCATTGGGTAACATCACCTTTATTTTTTATTACGGCTGAAATTCTTTGGGGCATAGTGTTAACCAAGTTTTGGCAAAAATTTGGTGTAAACCAATCCCATTTTTCTTGAAGCTTTTGTCTCAGTTCGGTGATTGTACGAGCAGGATGTCGTAGAACCTTTTTCATCTCGTGCCTCAAAGTTTCAATAGGTGACAGATCTGGACTGCTAGAAACCCATTTCAAAACTGGTACATTATTTTCTTCCATCCATTTTATAGCCTTTTTTGAGGTATGGCACGCTGCACCATCTTGCTGAAACACACAATCTTGGCCGGATGTCAAACATTCTTCCATCACTGGTAAAAGCGATTCTTCTAAAATTGCCAAATATTTGTTTGTATCCACATTTCCATCAATAAAATGAAGTTTTCCTACTCCTTTTGATGACATACTGCCTCAGACCATAATGGATGCTGGAGTTTTCACTTTTCTCTTCAGACAGTCAACATGTAATGCTTCATTTTTTTTGCGAATAACTCTACTGCGACTGTCACCAACACAAACGTCGAATCGGGCCTCATCACTCCATTGTATTGCATACCATTGTTGAGGTGTCCATTGTCTATGTTCTTTAGCCCATCTAAGCCGATTTTTCTTTTGCAGTGGAATTAATAGTGGCTTTTCTTTGGCCTATAAACAAGTTGTGCAACTTTAGGGTTTTTACTTCACTTTTTTTTATAAGTAAACTTACCTTGCAACTGCTAAATCCCAGTTGGTGGGCCTCTCTATGAGTTGTGGACCTCGAAATTCTCCTTCCAACAGAGTCACTCCACAGAACACTTGATTGTAAATAATTGGCATACCTGTTTTTCACGACTATTCCGGTTACGTTATATCTTCTAACAATTTTTCTCACACTGTACCGCGATAAGTCTAACAAAGTTGCAATTTCTGAGTTTGATTTCCCAGAATTAAAAAAATTTATTATCAGTAACCGAATTTTCTCACTAATAACCTTTCCTCTACCCATTTTGAAAACCTTAACTACCCAAAACTATTTTAAACGTATTCTGACAGCTGTGATTAAAACATTTGTCATGGCTTTTATTTTTCACAGCCACCTATGCGTAATAGACTTGGCATTGAAATGAAAATAGGTTGATATGCTGTAATTGCAACATGTGTCATTTTTATGCTGCAATTTTGATTAGGGAGTGATAAAGTTGGCGTTTTTTACTATATATTATCAAAATATTCATTGTTAATATTTTAAACCTATAACACCCTGCTACATTTTTATCATTTGTGTTTGATAAGAAAAAAACTAAGATTTCAATAGTTTGGCCAACTGAAGTGGGACGGGGCTCGTAGTATAAACGCCAGTTGTCAATCAAACAGATCTGGATTTTCTGACAGCTACCGTTGTGTCCTCATCATCGAAGATCCGTTCTTTGTTTTGAGCTTTGGTCGGCACAACAATGGAGCGAAGTTCTGTCACCTGTAACGATGCTCTTCACATACCGAGATTGCCCGTTATCAAACATTTTCAGTATATTTCGGTGACGAGTCTTTTACTCTTCCGTCACACCATGCGGTACCCAGAGAGAACAAAGTTTCCTTACTTGTGAATGGTCATGCAGAATTGAATGAATTACTGGTGCGTGAAGGTGTAAGGTCTCCTCCATCTGTTGCTATGTCACTGTCCGGTCTTCGTCAAGCATTTTCCTCACAGCAGTAATGTTTTTCTCTGTTACTGACGTTCGCGGCTTCTCTTCCCTCTCAGCGTCCTCCAGAGTAAATTGCCCCTTTCGAATTCTCTGTACCACCTGAGTATAGTCGTACGATGAGGACAATCATTCTTTAATGCAAGCGTCATTTCTTCTAAGCACTGCTCTTTGCTTGAACCACGCCGCGTAAAACTGCCTTATCTCATTTCGTGACCACGATGCCATAGTCTGCACTTTACACTGTCAATACGAATCAACAACTAAATCAGATGTGCGGCTGACGGCTACTATGCACTCAAGGACATGTCTCAACATGCAGCCTCCTGTGTGCGTTTGTTAAGTCATATTGCAAAACTTTTATAGTACCCTTTGTACAAATGGAACGATACCCCAACCAGCAAAGTAGTGTTATAAGCTTTTGGTAAAATAACCGTTCAGCCATAAAAGCTCTCTATTGTTGTTGCCTGAACACCAAAATGCTGGCTTAATGTTGTGTGGAACGCAAATTTGCTTTCTGCAACATATTTGCTCTAAAATGAGGTGTTTAAAATATTCTTATAGCATAGGTATACAACACCTTATAGGGCAAATTTTTAACTGTTGCTTAAACGTTTATACAACTATTTTATACGGCATATTTGCACGTTAGTCAAAATGGTTGTGTTGTGGCATCCATGGTAACGTTTATAAAACAAACCGGAGCCTTGTTGTTTTGCTGTGCAATTTACTACTTTAGCCAACAAATTGCTCCCAACGGAAGCACTTATACAACTGTTGTTTAGTAAGTGTTAAACGCTGTACATATGCTAAATATGTTGGTATACAACTTCAGCATAATCTAACTTTCTGCTGTCATATTTTTCTTAAAATGCCATAACCAATGTTTTAAGACAAACAACGCATGCATTATTGGTTCAAAAGGTTCTATCAACTGTTCAAACAGAAGCTCTAGATCTGGTACAAATTCTGGGTAAATCATTCGACTCAGTCGGTATTTCACATTTGTCAAATTGTTGTATAACACGTGCAGGCAACACCAAAATATTCTAATAAACTAAAGACAACATGGACGATGCCATGGTTATACACAACCACCCGCCATATTGGGCAAACATGTATTCCTCTATTTAATATTAAATAATTATGTTTCACTTCGAAATTGCAGATATAAAGTGATAAAAATTTGTGTAATTGTGCCTAAATATAGGATTTGTGGAAGATTTAACGCAGATAAGTTCAGGTTTCCATCTTAAAAATCTAGACATATTTTTGATCATTATCAAAATATGAATCAAATACGAAGCTCGTAGAAATTGCGTGACTACTTTGCACGATAATCACAATAAAATTTGCTGCGCAAGTAATTCAATAGCCCTATATCACAGTGTAGAAATTTATCATATACCTGTGTATGAAATTCACAATGGCCGATATGTAAGTAAACAAGATGCCTGTAATGTATTAGTTATATATTCTTCACCTCGTCTATACAATACATAAGAAATAGTTTATTTGCAATAAAGTAGAATCTCGTAACAGAATAGTTGCATAGTTGACAAAAATTGAATCTTGCACTGACGCAAGTGTCCTATAGCGGCTGCAAGAGGCTTACACTTTACACCTACACTTTAGTTGTATAACTGTTACCTGCAGCCCTTATACAACCTCTTAAATGACTGAAGTATCGTATTAGGTGTGCCCATTCCGTTTGTATAGCAGTTCTAAGAGGGTTTTGCCAATGTTCTTACAGTATACAATTCTGTTTAAGGAATACTGTATAATCATTCTTGCAACTCTAATAGAAGTGATAATTGTTAGTTGGGACTTCACACACACACACTACCACTGGACTTCTATCGCCTACTTTAAAAATAGGAAAAGCTTTAGCGTCTTTCCACAGATCAGGAAACGTTAACGTTTTTAATAGTAAGTTAAATATAATTACTAAAGCTTCCATCAAAGCAAGCACACAGCCTATAACAGGAATGAGGATATTTTGTCAAGCCCAGATATCATTTAGTTCTCCAATCTCTTAGCTGCTATAGTAATGATAGATGATATAATGTCAAATGGGAGAACTGTGCCATCGCGGCGATTGCAACGTGTGTTCCGTCTCTGGGCTCGGCAGAGCAAATCCCATACCGTTCGCCTCGTCGTCCGCTGCAGATGCAATGAATTCGCCACGCATGTACAGAGATAACCTCCCGGCCATTATCTTCGTGTAATTATAAATTGTAGGATGCCGCGAGAGGGCAGCACAGTCGTAACTCATACTTAGAGCCGGAGCTTACGTAAGAGCCGGTCTCTAAAGCGCTACCGACTGACTGTATCGAGGGTACGCGCAAGTCGAGCGTGAGCGGTGAAAAAGGATTAGGACACGTTCGCCCGTGAAATGACACTCAACTGGCTTTTTAATTTCGTTGAGTTATTTCTTCCTGTGTTTACCGGCAAACGGGGAAAATAGTATACTGAGTGACACAAAAAGGTAAACACCTACGCATCTTTATTAGAATTCATTTTTTGCTTAGAAATCCCCACACAAAGAAATCTAATGGATTTAGGTCAGGGGGTCGTGGAGGCCAGGCGACTGGTCCTCCACGGCCGATCCATCTGTCTGGATAATTTGCGTCCAGCCAGTTTCTAACTATTTTCGAATAATGAGCTGGACAACCATCAAGCTGGAACCAGGCCAATCTTCTTAAATCTAACATAACATCATCCCACATATTTGCATGTTCAGCCTTTAAAAATTCCAAGAAGGTCGCAGCATTTAACCTTGCAGGCAAAAGGTAGGGTCCAAATAGTCGATTACGGTAGATACCAATCCACACGTTCACACTAAATTCTAGAACTTCGTGGATATAACGCTGCGCGTTCATGTTACCTCTGATGAAGATTAAAGGTGACCTGGAACCATAAGCTATAGCACCCCAAACCATAACTCCAACAGTGTGATGAACATGTCTTTCAACAAAAAACTGTGGATTCCTCCTTTCACCACGTCGCCTTCTAACCCTGGCACGACCATCGTGCATGCCTAAACAAAATCGAGACTCGTCACTAAAGAAAATACTGTTCCATTCGTGATCCCATAGTGACCGTTGTCTGCACCACTCAAGGCGATTACGTCGGTGTTCTCGAGTTAAAGGGAGGACCCAGTGTGGCCGGTATGAAAACAAGCCAAAACTTCTCATTCGTCGGTAAACACTTCGCATGCCAATAGGTCTTCCGTGTTCTGCAAACCATTCATTTGAATTGGACCTGGTAGTGGAGAAACGGTAAAGGATGTCAAGAACCAAAATCCGCCAACGTTGATTCTTTACTGCGGCTGAAATATTTATTTTTAGAGCGTTAGAGAATTAAAAAAAAGCAGTATAAAAACCGGAATGTTATTAAAATAAAACCATTTAAACTGGGTGTTCGGATTTATATGTCACTTAGTAGTGAAGCATGACTCATCGGTCCATAAAACGTTACTTAAAAACTCCCTATTATTATCAGTTCTATCAAGAATCCACTGACAAAATGTGATTCTTCGTTCTCCATCCCCTGGCTGTAGTCCTTGCACAGGTTGCAAATGGTAAGGACGTCTATGGTCATTTCTAAGAACACGGTGAACATGGCTTGCTGAAATTCCCAAGGCACCAGAAACTCTCCTATCACTTGTGGTCGGATCTCTATCAAAGTCACGCAGAATCATACGGGTAAATCTACGCTGACGAACATTTATGTTTTGATCCCTTTGGAGATTTCCAAAACCATTTTCAATTATTTGGCGATGCACTCTTACAAATACTGAGCGAGTTGGATGTTGTCTGTTTGGAAATCTTCGTGCGTATTCTCTGGCTGCTTCTGCTGCGTTTCCATTTACAAAGCCATACATAAAATGAATATCCGCTAACTCTTGATTGGAGAATAAAAATGGCATTTTTAAAAAATTTACAAAAAAAAACAGGTAAAAGAAACTAAATTTCGTGCATTCACAATTGCAAAAAAACGTTTCAGGTTTCAACAGACAACAAAACTAACTGTCAACTAATTGACGTTTAACCTTATTCTGCTTTCAATTTCAAAAATATTTGCAGGCACAGCCTACTTCTAAAAATTATCGAGATACTGACTTTTTAACGTTATTTTATCATAAATAATTAACAATGCATCGACCTATAAAAATCGAAATATCTCAAAAACGGCTAACTATAACAAAAATTCACAAGAGAGCTTTTTTATGTTGAAAAGTGCAAAGAATCAGTTTTTTTATTCAAAAAGCAAAAAATTGCACTAAGGAAAAATTTTCGGTCATTTTAATACACTACAGGTACAGTAGAGAGCGCCCTCTAGTGGTTACAGTAAAACTATGCCAATGGTTCGTTTTGTCGTACCAAAAAACCCTTGTATACCAATTTTCACTATTATACATCAAATATTGTTCGAAATATTTAAAAAAAACTATTTTAGAAAGTAAATTTAAACACCCTGTATTTCGGAAGCCACGCATTTTTCGACCCATGTTTATATAGACTTTATGCTTTAATTTTAAAAGTTCTATCGAATCTTAAAGTTATGCAACAATATACTGAAATACCCTGTATATTAGTGATTGCTCAAAATGCCTATTGTTGAAATGCCTATCACTATGTAATATGTATTTGGAAAATTAAACAAATAAAATAACGTTCATTTTTGTATTACGTATTATCAATATTCAAATTCAGATTATTTATTATCGTTTAGACATTGAGATGTATGTTAAGGATTCGTCTTACAATTCTAACAATAAATAAAAAAGAAAATGTATATGACAAGCAACAAACAAAATGAAAATTTTAAACAAACAAATTCTGAGACGGCATATTAACATTCAGATAACAGGAATTCTTTCAATTTCGCGTTAAACTGATTGATATTGGTTGAGCTGTTTTTTTTTGGGAAAGTCTTATTTAATTCTGTTCTTATACATATATTTATAGAAAACTGGTGTATCTGTTTTGAGCGTTCGCGCTATACGAAAATATACTTTTTCTCCCACAGATTTTGTCTTAGAATCTCAATGACACTTTCTACCGATTTCGTGCTTTTTGGTTTGGCAACGCTGTTTGCATGCACCTAGCCGCCCATACGAATTTTTCTCAGGGCGGGCCGATCACCGACAAGAGATAACTTTTTGTGAAAGTGTACCTGCGCCTAAATCCTTTTGAAGCGCGGGGGGTATCACATTTTCCCAGTGGGGCAAATCCTAAAAATCCTCAAAATTGTACAGACAATCGTTCCAAATATGCAAAATTTGCAATCAAGTATCATGTAGTTTGAACATGCCTAACCCCAAGTCAAGTAGAACAAATGAAGTCGAATCATTAACGTTTCACATAGTTTGTTTTTCAAGTAGTTTATAAGAATATCAAACTACTTGACTTGATGAATTCTAGACATTCGTCGCTTTGATCTCTTTTTAGATAGCTCCACCAGCTAGAGTCAAACAGAAACACTATTTTTTTATAAATTCATCTCCTGTCACAAACACCTTCCATGTCAGTTTGTCACCAGCTCTCATCTTGCCCATAAAAGATTCTTATCGCAGCGACAAGCGAACAGACGGACGTATATTATCCTTATCCGAATCCACCGGAATACTACTGACCCTCTCTCAAGGTCCAGGCCAACTGGGATGTGATACACATCAGCGGCGGCTGACAAACAAAAGAACGCCGACGACATTCATTTGCATAATGGCGCGTAACCAATCATCCAGTGGGCTGTGATTTGTGCCTGACGCGATGCACCGTGGCTTGCTTTGATGCGATTACGCGGTTCGCTTATAAAACGTCCTTTTCGGAATTATATGTATCATGGGGAAAATATCAGAGTTGGATTGATGATCGTGCTCTTTTTCCCCAGCCGCAAGAAAAAATAGTTTTTTTCGATCGCCGCGGGACACGCAAAGCTAGTACACTCTTGCTTGCTCGACTGTTAGAAATTGACAGATTTTCCTATCTAGGGCGACGAAGCAAGAATGCAAGATGTTGCATCTTTCTGTGTTTTACTAGTTGTAACTTGCGTTTGGCAATAATTCATAGAAATCTATTGCAGTTTTTATATTTTCAAGTTATTATTATTATTATTATTATTATTATTATTACTAAACAACAAATTTGAGTTGAGTACAAGTACTATATACTCAAACACATAATAGATAATAGTGTACAGACAAGAGAAATATAAAAATTTGAGAATCTTAGCACTTCTGAAGTAGACATATACAGAATAGGAACAATATGTTAAGCACTGCGGTGTCTATCATAATTGTTTTTGAAACTGTTGACGGATGCCGATTTGACTGCATAAGATGGAAGGCTGTTCCATGCATCTATTGCTTAACTCCTGAGGTAATTCTTATAACGTTTACATAAACTCTTATGAGAATCATTATATTGTCTTTAATTGCTTCAATTTTCGTCGGGTACAGATTTATGGAAAAGCTTAAAAATTGTTATGTTATGTAATTTAGAATATTTGGCTCAAAAATGTTTAATCCATTTCATTGAGATTTGTCTTTTTATTATGAAATCGTTTGTTTTATATTATGTATTGGCTTAATACTAGTGAGTTTGAAATGACTATTTTAAATTATGTATTACACAGCCGGTCATCATAGGTAGTATAAATGGCAACATTGGCTTGACGGTGCCTGCCTAAATAAGGGATTTGACCTGTAATGTAACCCCCTAAGCCAGATTTCCTAAATCATATCAGTCAATTTGGGCCTATAACACCATGGAAAAATAAACCGGTTCCGCCAATCAACCTGCCTAACATGCACATGACGTATACAAATGGTTATAATCGTGGAGGATATGCTACTTCCAGGACGCTAGCATTTAAGGTACCGATATGTGGCAATAAATGAAAGCTATTAATTTAGAACTATAACCTGAGACAAAAATGAATTGTGGCAGCACAGTTAGCTTCAAAAGCTATTTAATAAAATTCAGCAAAAGCATCTTTATGCTGTTTGGTATAAACAAGAATAATAATAGTAACATTTATTATCCACCTGGCATGAAAATACATGTATTGAATTTGTCACAAATAAATATTTACAAACTAATAAATCCACTGATGGCGAAATAACATTTATCTGGTGAATAGTTCTTCAAACGTTTTCTAAAGCAGTTGATAGACTGACTACACTTAACTTCTTGGAGAAGTTTATTATAAATTCTAGGTCTCAACACATTTGACTTTCTTGCAAATTATATTTGGCGATAGGTATATGTAGTTGGGCGCTTTGCCTTGTACTAACTTCATGGATGTGCTTATTTAATAAAACATTAGGTTGGTTCGAGAGGAAGTGTATGACCATCTCGAAAAAAAAAATAATGAGGGCAAGGTGAGTATACGGTATTTATTGAACAAACCCCTATAACTATGACTAGAGTCCATACCTGTCATAAATCTTGAATCTCTTCTTTGACACATAAAGGCATGTTTGGCATATGATGCGTAGCCCCAGAAGCACCGTCAGCATTTGAATCGAGATTCCACTTGAGCATGATATATTGTTACTAATAATTGCTGCAATGTTAAAGCCGTTATCAAGTTTTTCATAATAAATGTCCGTGAATTTAGCTATGCAACTACGAAGTCACAGTGCATTCTAAAGCTAATATCGTCATCAAAAAGTCCCACATCACAAGCTGGACATATCTATAACGTGCCAGTGACTAGATCAGCTGTTCCTACAAAATATTGTTGACTATCGTTTCGTTGCTGATAAAAAGCCTAAAGCATAGCCACTACTTGTTGTCAGAATACGAACTGGGGCTTGGTAAAATTAACTATGAATTGGTGGTCATATCGCAAAGGATTAAAATTTGACCGTTTGGACACACGCAGCATTGAAACGGTGAGTTTTTAAGATATTTGGCACGTATAGTCCGATTTTGTTACGTTGGCGTGTTAAGTGTGAATGAATCTTATATCCGACTCTGCTCTTCTAAATCTCCTGGATACACGAATTCATCTATGAAGTATCGCGATTGACACTAAGAATCCTGATCTACATTCTTTTGTTACAGCCAGTAGGGAGACTGCCTTCGCCCACGCATTGGCGGCAGCAGGAGTGGTTCATTCAGTTTCCAGAGCCTGCCGCGATGGGCAACTGTCCTCTTGCGGGTGTAGCAGGATGGGCAGGCCAAAGGACCTCAGGAAAGACTGGGTTTGGGGCGGATGTGGAGACAACTTGGAATACGGATACAAGTAAGTCTTGGACCAACGTATTTCCTGCGCTTTGCTTTTTCACTCTGTTTTCTTATTTCTACCCGTCCTTCTTGTATCTGGATAGACAGACCTGATAATACTGACCTACAATAATCTAACGAAGTAAGGGCAAAGGTTATGCGAATCTTGTTTCCTAGATCTTCAAAAGGCTTTCGATTCAGTATCTCATACAATTTTATTAAAGAAACTAGAAAGTGTTGGAGTGCGTAGCGGAGTTCTGAACTTATTTGAGAACTATTTGGCCGATCGATTACAACAAGTTAAGGTAGGGTCAGATTTAAGCAACATTCAAAAGATCAAAATAGGTGTGCCTCAGGGGACGGTTTTGGCACCAACACACCTCATATACATAAATGAACTACTTCGATGTAATTTCAACTGTAAAATGATATCATAGATATCAGACGATAGTGTTTTAGTTTGCACTGGTCATTCATAGGATGACGTAATACGGAATGCCGAGCTGTCATTAAATAAAGTCAAATGCTGGTTGGATAACAATTTAGTTAAACTTAATATCTCTAAAACTAAGTATGTAACGTTTTCTCCAACCAAAGCAGGCATGCCATTACACCACCGACCATTAATTATAAATGATAGTGCTGACACTGTCGAAAGAGTTGAAGTTATTAGATACTTAGGAATCACTATTGACAGTAATTTAAAATGGCAGAGTCATGCCGAGCTTTTGGCATCGAAAATAAGGAGAATTATTCATAAGTTTTTCATTCTTAGGAATATTTTAAGCAGAAATAGTCTTCTCTCAATATATAACTCGTTTGTGGGGTCTCTACTAACTTACGGGACAAGTATTTGGGGAGCCGCATACACTAGTACTTTAAAAATACTACAAACCACGCAAAATTATATTGTCAGGACTAGTTTTCGTATCCCATGTAGGTCAAGTTGCAGATTTGTTTACATTGAAAATGATCTTTTGAATGTTAGAGGTTTATATATTTTTGCTGCTCTAAAATTTGTTCGCTCCCGAAACAATGTTCCAACCAGCCACGCTTATGAAACAAGAACTAAAATAAATATAAGTTACACCTATACCAGAGTGAATAAATCTGTTTGCCAAAAATGCATAAAGTTTGATGGTATTAGGTTGTATAATAATATACCCATAGAATATAAAATCCTCTCAAAGTATAGTTTCAAAAAAAGAATTAAGAAGTTCATCTTAAATAACTGACATGCTTGCATCGACGGTAGCTTGACTCAACTCAGTAATTTCGTTTCCATCTAATGTTTTTTTCATTTCTTTTTTGTTATATATATTTGCTCATAATATACCTTATAACCATTAGCCATGCATTGAATTTGTATATTGTATGACACACACACAAGCTTATAGCTTAGGTGTCTATTCTTTTGTAGTAAATTCTCTTGTAGTAAATTGTAGTGCTTTTGTTTCTCTGCTTAACCTTTACGCAAAATTTTTATTGTTTAAACAACATAGTTTGACCTTACTCGAAATATCCCTATATTATCATATTTCAGATAGTCATATTTTATGTACTCTATATTTATACTTCTGAGTGTTTTTAGTATGCTTCTGTACTACTATGTGAATTTTAGATTTGTTTATGCAGACACGTAATTTAGGATTTGTGACGACAAGATTCAGACATTTGCCTTTTACGAAAGTATACAGAATTTTCACAATTCATATACCGTTACTTGCTGGTTCTAGATCTGATGCTAGTATCTCTGCTCAGATTTCTGTTGCAATCTTGGTTATTCAGGGTAGCAAGAGTATACAAGCTCATGTATTCTTGAAGCTTTTTTTTTATTTAAATTGTACTGTACTGAAGGTAGCTTTTTTTAATTTGTAAGTTATATTGGTTTTTGAATTTGAATTTGAAACTTTGTTTTAACTGCGAACTGCGAAGGGTTTTGCCATATACCGTTCTTAGAATAAAATGTACTCATATTATTATTATTATTATTATTAAGTAAGTCTTGGAACCTTTCGAGCAATGTATTTCCTGCGCTTTGCTTTTTCACTCTGTTTTCTTATTTCTACCCGTCCTTCTTGTATCTGGATAGACAGACCTGATAATACTGACCTACAATAATCTAACGAAGTAAGGACAAAGGTTATACGAATCTTTGGTGTAGTCAAAATTTACTTACTTGGATCAGATGCAGCTCTCAAAGCGAATCAGAGTGATGACGTTTTTGAGACACGTAAAACTGCTTATAAAAAGCTGTATATGACAATCAGAAGCTTTTTGTTGGAACGAACCCACTACTAGGTGCTTTAATTTTGAATTTGATATCGACCTCCAAGATAAAGGCTTCTTTTGACGAAATTTCTGAAAATGAACTGAAGGTGAAATGCGAGTATCTCATAATTCGAAAATTAAGAAGAACTTTCAGAAGATGGTACTGGTCCGGTGACAACCTAGGATTTTTTAAAATGAAGACCGAACGATAAGAAGTAGGAAATGTCACAGTCACTTAGCCTAAATCTTGTGTTTTTGAATCAGACTTTATAAAAATCCTGCATACAAAAAAATACATATTCAGGAAATATTTTGCATTCTGTTCTATTGTATCAAAGTCCCATGGATTTAAATATACTAAGTGACATATAAATCCGAACACCCAGTTTAAATGGTTTTATTTTAATAAAAGTTGGTGAATGTATTTATCTTACTGTAAATAACAAGTGTAGACACTGTGGTTAGGTGTTGTCAGGCATGGCTTCGAGAAGGCCGTACGCAAAGAGCAAGGGGCACTGGACGCCGCCGTAGAACAACAGACCGTCAAGATCGCCGCCTAAGATTATTGGCCTTAAGGGACCGTTTCTCCACTACCAGGTCCATTGCAAATGAATGATTTGCAGAACACGGAAGACCTATTGGCATGCGAAGTGTTTACCGACGAATGAGAAGTTTTGGCTTGTTTTCATACCGGCCACACTGGGTCCTCCCTTTAATTCGAGAACACCGACGTAATCGGCTTGAGTGGTGCAGACAACGGTCACTCTGGGATCAGGAATGGAACAGTATTGTCTTTAGTAACGAGTCTCGATTTTGTTTAGGCATGCACGATGGTCGTGCCAGGGTTAGAAGGCGACGTGGTGAAAGGAGGAATCCACAGTTTTTTGTTGAAAGACATGTTCATCACACTGTTGGAGTTATGGTTTGGGATGCTATAGCTTATGGTTCCAGGTCACCTTTAATCTTCATCAGAGGTAACATGAACGCGCAGCGTTATATCCACGAAGTTCTAGAACCCCATCTTTTACCCTACCTTGACACCCTGGCAGATCCAACTTTCCAACAAGATGATACCCGACAACATAATGATGTCACATTGTTACCATGGCCACCAAGATCTCCCGACTTATCCCCAATTGAGCACGTGTGGGATATGATGGGTAGGAGATTGCTCAATTTGCAACGTCCTCCTCAGACTCTAGAAGCACTTCGAGAGGAGTTGGTGGTTGCCTGGAATGAGATACCACAGGAGGACATTGACCACCTGATCAGAAGCATGCCTAGGCGCTTTGGAGAATGCGTAGCACATCAGGGTGCATCCAGACATTATTAAAGGTCAAAGGACTTTAAAGCAGTTGCTTCATTAAGTACTTATACAAAATTTTATTAAAATAAAACCATCTAAACTGGGTGTTATGATTTATATGTCACTTTGGCAAAGAAATCCAGTTTTCCAAATGAGCAGGTTTGAAATCACAGTAGTCTCACGTATTTATCGATAGATAGTATTGAAAAACAAAGCAAGCACGTAGACAATTTGAATGTTTGTGAACCAACGTGTCAAAGCATGCCTGAACATGAAAAAGGTCTACCTGTACAAGCTATTCAGCTACCATATTAATTATTGATCTAAAAAATTTGAGAAAACTCGGGACCTTATTATAACAGTAGATGTTTTCACATCGCCAGGGTGCATATATCAAAGTTCCACTTTAAATTATAGAATCAGAACAGTTATCAGTTTAGGAAAATTATTCGACTTTAAACATTTTTTGAAGCTTATTCACCAATGCCTGGACTTTTTTATTACCCTGTGCAATTTTAAGATTGCAACCGTTTCGTCTCATGTACTGGTACAAATGTTCATCCGCTTTTGTGATGTAATTTAACAAACGTGAGTATCGGTAACCGAGCTTCCGCATTGCAACATTTAAACACAGATTTAACTTACTAATTGGTGATGTCCTACATGCTTTCACCATAAGGCACGCTCGTTACCGGAGATGGTATTTTGATGGTTCAACTGAAGAACATGCAAAGGTTAATCTTGCAGTTATCCAAGACAGTTAATTAAAAAATAATAAACCTAAAAAATGCTGATTATCTGCAATAGAATCATCATCAAAAATTTAATGCGGTTCCAATCACAATTCTTGACATAAACCTCGAAAAAACATATCGACAACAAGAAATGACGGTCGATCTTCTTGGCTCCGTTTTTTTGACATTCCATCTAGAAATAATCTTGTATGCAGCTGGTGCGCATCAATGATTGCCTTTGGTACCAGTTATTACCATAAAACGTTATTAATGCCTAGAAGAACCGTCTAATGTAGGAGTGGAATACCGTCGAAGCTCACTATGAAATTCTTGTGTAACATCACCGTGAGGCCTGCAATAAAATCGAAATGCTATGTGTGAGAATTTGTAATACACGAACAGATATAGATCTTGAATGAGAACAGCTGTTAGCGTGGGAGCATTTTCGAGAAATACGTACTTTTAAATAACTAGAAGATCGTATCTCATAGCTTATAGTATGATAACATTTGGAGGTGCTCACATAATTCTTAGTCTTGCTGAGCGTTTTATGACTCGTCGAGAACAAAAGAGAGCGATATACAAATTAAACGAAATGGGCGTTGCTGCACTTGTCAAGTATATTGATAACCGTTCGGAAAGTTAGTAGGATCTGACCCGAACTTCGGCATAATCTTCGGTCAAAAAGGGCCTTCGAACTCACGACAAATTTTGCGAAAGTATTGCGAGCTGTGGGATTAAAAATGTACAGTGAATTTGGAAGGAAGTGAAAAACTTTTTAAATGTTGCTAGGAAACATAGATATTATTCGAATACGAATATTTATATTTAAGCTTACGTTCACTATTAGTATACATATTTTATCAGACGATCAATCATGTAAGAAAAACGTAGGAAGATAGAAAAGTCTACTACTAAAAATGCACTACATATATATGACTGAAATTGGCTTCATCTGACTAACTTATTTCACTATCGAGAAATGAAACCCTTTTGTGGTCAGTTTCCTTGTAAAATGACCTCCTTGCAAGATATAATCTTGAAAATATCTCATCGGATGCTTTTCAAGTACCTACCTTTATGAATGTGTGGTTCATATATAATACTGATAATTCGCAACTAAGCACATGTGAAGAGTTTAGTGACATACAGGTAGGTATATTATTTGATACCAGACTTGCATTTGTTTCTCACATTGATGCTGTTGTTAGCAAGGTCTATAAAAGCTTGGGCTTTATAATCAGAAATTGTTGAGATTTCAGTAATGCGAATATCATGGTCCTGTTGTATGTATACTAAGTGACATATAAATCCGAACACCCAGTTTAAATGGTTTTATTTTAATAAAATTTTGTATAAGTACTTAATGAAGCATAATAAGTAAATGATAAAAATTTCAAAATGATTGCACTGCTTTAAAGTCCTTTGACCTTTAATAATGTGTGGATGCACCCTGATGTGCTACGCATTCTCCAACGCGCCTAGGCATGCTTCTGATCAGGTGGTCAATGTCCACCTGTGGTATCTCATTCCAGGCAACCACCAACTCCTCTCGAAGTGCTTCTAGAGTCTGAGGAGGACGTTGCAAATTGAGCAATCTCCTACCCATCATATCTCCCACACGTGCTCAATTGGGGATAAGTCGGGAGATCTTGGTGGCCATGGTAACAATGTGACATCATTACGTTGAAAGAAGTCTATTGTCACTTCTGCAACATTTGGTCGGGCATTATTTTGTTGGAAAGTTGGATCTGCCAGGGTGTCAAGATAGGGTAAAAGATGGGGTTCTAGAACTTCGTGGATATAACGCTGCGCGTTCATGTTACCTCTGATGAAGATTAAAGGTGACCTGGAACCATAAGCTATAGCACCCCAAACCATAACTCCAACAGTGTGATGAACATGTCTTTCAACAAAAAACTGTGGATTCCTCCTTTCACCACGTCGCCTTCTAACCCTGGCACGACCATCGTGCATGCCTAAACAAAATCGAGACTCGTCACTAAAGACAATACTGTTCCATTCCTGATCCCAGAGTGACCGTTGTCTGCACCACTCAAGGCGATTACGTCGGTGTTCTCGAGTTAAAGGGAGGACCCAGTGTGGCCGGTATGAAAACAAGCCAAAACTTCTCATTCGTCTGTAAACACTTCGCATGCCAATAGGTCTTCCGTGTTCTGCAAACTATTCATTTGCAATGGACCTGGTAGTGGAGAAACGGTCCCTTAAGGCCAATAATCTTAGGCGGCGATCTTCACGGTCTGTTGTTCTACGGCGGCGTCCAGTGCCCCTTGCTCTTTGAGTACGGCCTTCTCGAAGCCATGCCTGACAACACCTAACCACAGTGTCTACACTTCTTTGCACTCTAACTGCAATTGCCCGAAAAGAAAGTCCAGCTTCCCGAAGTCCCACTATACGGCCCCTATCAAACTCACTAAGTTGACGAAATCGTACAGGTCTCCGTACTCTAGGCATCTTAACCGATCGTAAAGGATGTCAAGAACCAAAATCCGCCAACGTTGATTCTTTACTGCGGCTGAAATATTCATTTTTAGAGCATTAGTGAATTAAAAAAAAAGCAGTATGAAAACCGGAATGTCCAACTGATAAGGCTGAAAATTTTTTCACTTGTTATTTACAGTAAGATAAATGCATTCACCAACTTTTATTAAAATAAAACCATTTAAACTGGGTGTTCGGATTTATATGTCACTTAGTATATAATTCATTTGTTCGATATAAAATTGAATACGGTTCTGTAATATGGTACCCTATCTATGAAGTTCACTCTAATAAAATCGAAGGTATTCAGATGCGGCTTATGAAATATTTGTGGCACAAAAAAGATGGTATGTATCCAGAAGTTGGCTTGAGGCATGATGTACTGCGTACCAGATATAACCTCTGTAACTTGTAGGAGCGCAGAAACCATACTGCTTGTGTATTTTCATATAAACTACTTAACAATGCCATTGTTAATATTTACTTCGTATGATTCTTATTCATGTACCTGATGCCAAAACGCGATCCCATTTAAAATGCAATAAATGCTGTGTATTTCTTCTTTTTTGTAATTCGGACAGTTTAAAAAGTATTTGAATAAGAGATTAAGTCATTTGTCAATTAGATATTTTTGAACATGTTTATGTCTTAAATATGATTCCGCAAATATTTAAAATAAATTTCCATTTTTTTTGTTGTAAATATGTTTAACAAGTCATTGGGCATTACAATGTTTTTATTACCAGTGCCGTACGTGATTCAGAAAACAATGACAATACCAGGAATTCACGGCTATTTTCCAAAATTATTTCTATTCTACAATTTTCTAGGTATAGCTAATATTCTCTTATCTATGCCATTACGGAGATCTTAACACATATTAATTATAAAGAGTTTATCATTATTTCAAACTGAATGTAATAGATTTGTATATCATACAGGGTGTCGCATCGAAAACGAAACAGACGCATTTACTGGCAGCTCAGTTTTTTTTTCGGAAGAACGCTCATACCCGTCGATTTTGTTTTCGAGGGGGACACGTGTTTGGCAAAAAATCACGTTAACACATGCATCCCCCTGGGCGGGGGTGACACCAACGCTCAAATCTTAAATGGAAAGGGGGGTCGAGTGATACCTTATTTTAAAGGTCTTTCAATTCCCTTTATAATGATGTAAAATACATGAGCTTCAGTTCAGTAGTTTTGAAGATTTATTTAATTATAGCTTAAAGTAGACTTTAATAGGTACATCAGATTAGTTTGTACTACTTTCAGAAGAAATTTGACTAAAATAATTTACTTAATAAGAAAATGCTTTTCTTCACTACGCCCATGGTTTGTTTATCATTTTGCTGTTGAAAATAGGTATTGGAGCGTTTTTTTGTGGCAAAAAAGTTATTTCTTGTAGAAAGATAAGGAAATATCTCGTACTTATCTTAAATAGGAATTTAGTACATAGTTTGCGATTGATTTGACCAAACTTTGTTGCTAAAATAACTTGTAACGCTTTATTACATACATTAACCATGGTATATTCCACAGCAGAAAGAGTTGAAATTATCGAAATATTTTTCGGAAATAATCAGTGCGCTAATAGAACAGCAGAAATATTTAATAAGCGACATTAGAACAGTAACGTGCATCGAAAATATGTTCTAGAACTTGTAGCTAAACTTCGGGAATCTGGATCAGTCGCCAATAAAAAACGCAACATTGAAAATCCCATCAGAAACGAAGCAATAGAAGTGGGGATTTTAGGGTAAGTTTATGTAGATCCTACGTTAAGTACCCGCAAATTGGAGACTGTGTGGTGTTAGTCGACGTACTGTCCAACGGATTCTAAAGGCCCATAGTTTTCATCCGTATAAAATTCACCTGGTACAAGAACGTAATGAAGATGATTTTGATCGGCGATTACAATCTTGTGAATATATGAGTGAACGAATTATAAACGATGAACATTTTCTATTGAACACTTGCTTTTCCGACGAATGTTCCTTGATCTTAAATGGCGTAGTAAATCGTCATAACTGCGAATAGGTTCATGTTCCAACATTATGGTGCCCCACCACATTACGCATTACGTGTTCGGCAATATTTAGATCAGACGTTTCCAGATCGATGGATTGGTAGAAGAGGTGCCATTGAATGGTCCCCAAGATCGCCAGATTTATCACCTTTGGATTTCTTTATGTGGGGTCATTTAAAAAGCAAAATCTACGCTACTCAGCCAACATCATTAGAAGACCTGCGACAAAGAATTGTGAATGAGTGCCTTCAAATTACTCCTAAAATATTGCAAAATGTGCGGCAACGTACTGAGCTGCCAGTAAATGCGTCTGTTCCGTTTTCGATTCGCCACCCTGTATAGTGATATAATGTAATAGATTGTATATTATATAGTAATATAATGTAATAGATTTAACTGTCACGTTTTGTCTACTTTCACTTTGGACTCAATACTGCATTTACGAGGTCTGTAAATTACGTGATGAGACTGATTTTTTTAAAATTTCTTCATTCAAATGCAAGCTGATCGGGTACAGCCGTTTGAATGTTGAGTTGTTCTTGATCTGATGAACGGAGATGTGAGTCAAATGGAACTCTTCTCCGATCATTCGGATTCTGTCGACATTTTCATCGATTCTTGAATATAAAGGTCTTTCGTTTCGTGGTTCATCTTCAATCGACTCTTTCCCTTCTGAAAATGCCTCAAACAAGCGCCTCCAGTGATGCCAGATCTAACGATACGTTGCCAGTCACATCATCCAATTTACTGAGCCGGGCTACAACTTGCCAAGAGCACAAAAGTTTTTTTCCACTATAATCTTATAACACAACCCACCCTTTTAATTAACCAAATATCGGCTTCATCTTCTACCAGAAAATTGACATGTGACCGGATCCCAAAATGTAGATAGATAGACAGAAAGGCAGGCAAAAATTAATCACATGGCTTTTCGCGATAAGTTCTAATGTACGGATGTTTGATAGAGATGCGGCGGAAGCTGCTATTCCTATTCCTATTTGTAGCTTTATTTTCCTTTGTATGTGGGCATCTCATAAATAGCTAGATCACCCAACCAGTATCCGGCATACTACAAAGCCAGCCGTAGGGCAACGTCATAATAGTAGGCCGATTTGTCACAGCTCTGTCGCCCCCATGATAAATTTCATGGCCTCCCTAGGTTCGGAAGCGCGTCGAATCAGTAATCTTCAAGTTTCTCTTGCTTGTGACGTGCTGTGTTGCCTTCGAAATATATTATAGGGCTTTAACAGTTCATGGATAGAGGAGATTGCATCTATTTGAATATTATAGAGGGGAGGTGAACATGTCAGAATAGGAATTGCCACTATTATATACTAGAAGTAGAGATGAAGCTCTGTATTCCTATTTTATAGTATCTAGTCCTAATTTGTTGTTAACGTTTCTGCTCATGCAAACATTTTCATTTCAAAATCAACATAAAGGTTGCCCATGCTTAAGAAAAAAAAAACGGCAGTTACCAATCTGCAAATATATGACAGACAAACTGTGGGCCAATGTCTAGAGACGTGAGCAAGATTGCATACATGAATGCTTTTGAGTCAAGGTCAAATTAAGATCTTCATTTTATTAGAGCAGGTATACCTAGAGTCTTCAACCGTATCTTTTTCCAGAGCATGTTACCGAGAAATTGATCCCTTAATCGGAATAATCCTGATCCTTACAATAAAATTCCATTATTCCAAAAGCAATTGTAGTTTCGATTAAAAGTCACAAATTCAAAAAAAAAATTCCTAATAGCTTCTTTCTTTGTGCGTAGCACCAAAGCTCGACGTTATACTTTTTTGGCGGATGTTATTTACAGTAAAACAAGTAATGTTAGTAGGCTATGTTAGCAAAAGAATAAGTTTATGTCAAATTGTTTTGAAGTTATGTGTTTTTTGTTTCATGTATTACTAGGACTTTAATAGAAATTAATCCCGTTGAGAAGAGGGTCATTACAAGATGTCGGCAAAAAGAATATGGCACCCACTGAATTTTACTAAGACACTATGACGAATATTGGAAGGTGTGTAGTTTCTTATTTAAGTGCGGAAAAACATCTTATAAAAACCAACGTGGCGGTAAGCCACCTGAAACTGTATTGACTTACCATAACATTAGGTACCTGCATGATATGGTGTTGCCAAGATAGCGTGGATAATTCTATGAATCTTTTTCACAAACTTACTCTAAAAATTTTGAGATGTGAGAAATGTTAGGGGAAGTTAACAATTGGCGCATTGCTACCAGCCGTACCTCTTGCATTTCTATGTCTGCCCTACACCAAGCAGACTTTGAATTGGATTTTACACTGCATTTGACACTTCTGCCCCCCCCAGTAATTTCATAATATTTCGAAAATTGAAGCAACATTTACGAGAAAGACATTTTCAAGTAAGCAACAAGATATCATATTTGCTGTTTTTCAGTAGTCTTACAAAATGTTTACCTGCAGCTATTGAAATGTTGGAGCACCGGAAAGGGTGTTGGTCGCGTTTTTCATGTTGTTTTTCTGTGGTCATTCATTTTCTGATGATCTGTAGTCGTATATGTTTTAATGATGCTATTATTAGGTGTTTTGGAGAGCAGCGGGTTGGATTCAGGAGGAGCTAATAAAGGGTGTCTCAGAAATATTTTCGTTTTTAGATCAGTCCTCTGGCGGAATACGCATGCTACGGAGAAACGAGACAGTTGACAAACGTTTGGCAACATTGTTAAATTTTAGTTGCAATGGAGCGTTTTACAGGGCCGCAACGTGCTTTTTGTGTTCGCGAGTTCTATAAAAACAAGGATTCTTATGTGCTTGTACGTCGTTTGTACAGAAATCATTATAACATAGCAAGAATGAGAGATGTCCCAAGCGCAAATTTAATTAAATATTGGGTAAGAAAGTTCGAGAGCACTGGAAACACGTGTGTTAGTAAACCGCCTGGACGGCCAAGGTCAGCAAGATCGAACGAAAATATTGAACGTGTGCGCCAGTCCGTTAACGAGGATCCCCGGCAATCATTAAGACTGCGTGGAGCGTCTCTAACTTTGCATAAGTCAACTGTTCATCGCATTATTCGCAAGGATTTGCATTTTCACCCATACAAGATTGTTGTTACACAACAATTAAAACCACAAGATCCCGCTAATCGATTAGAGTTCTGTAGAACAATGAGAGAGCATTTTAACGGTTACAACAACATATGGTTTTCTGATGAATCGAATTTTCACATTAACGGGCATGTTAATAAACAAAACTGCCGATATTGGGCCGAGCAGAACCCGCAAAATCTTCATGAGACGCCATTACACTCGCCTAAAGTTATCGTCTGGGCTGCTATGTCAGGGCAAGGAATCATTGGCCCGTATTTTTTTGAAGACAATCGTGGCCAAGCTCAAACTGTAACATCTGAGCGCTACTGCCACATGATTAGGACTTTTTTAACTCCAGCTATACAGAACCATGGTGGCTACAATAGAATAGAAACACGTTTTTCCAGCAAGATGGAGCGACTTCTCATGTCACGAATGAATCCTTGGATGCTCTTCATCAGTTATTCCCAGAGAGGGTCATCAGTCGCAGAGGAGACATTAACTGGCCACCGAGAAGTCCCGATTTGACACCAGCAGATTTTTTCTTATGGGGATACCTGAAGAGTAAGGTATACACCCCACCGCCACAAGATTTAAGAGAGTTGAAGCAAAAAATAACAGATGAAATAAACGCCATTCCTCGAGCAATGCTTCGGAGAGTGATCGAAAACTTCAGTTCGAGATTAAGAGAGTGTGAAAACATGAACGGTGCTCATTTATCCGATACTCTTTTCCATAAATAAAATTAATGTTTAGGCTTTCGTTTGGTAATAAATTTATCTTTGTAAAAATATTCTAAGTATTTTTATTTATGGCATAAAATAAGAAAATATTTATGAGACACCCTTTACTTAAAAACCTCGTCTACTCTCTTAAACCGTATCTTAACAGGAGAAAAGTGAAACATATAAATTGAATGTAGCTTTATTGCAAGCAGCACCCATCCAGCGATGCTAGTTGTAATGCTTTGCACTCTTGATATCACTGGAACTCTTCTGAATTGTGACACACACAAAACTGAAAAGACCCCAATAAAATTATATGTTTTCATGCCACGAAGAACCAGCATACGGAGGAATAATGCTTTACTGACTTTTCTGGTACCTCTGTGGCCATCATTAAGTCTGTTGGTCGAGTTTCTCATGTTGTTTTTCTGTGGTCGCTCATTGGAATTTTCTGATGATCTGTAGTCGTATATGCTTTAATGATGCTATTATTAGGTGTTTTGGAGAGAAGCGGGTTGGATTCAGGATGAGCTAATACTAGGTTTAATAACTGAGCTGACATCTAGCGGATTAAAAGCCTCTCTGTGACCTCGTCTACTCCCTTAAACCGTATCTTAACAGAAGAATAACGAAACATATAAATTGAATGTAGCTTTATTGCAGGCAGCACCTGGTAGTAATGTTTTGCACTCTTGATATCACTGTAACTCTTTTGATTTATGACACACACGAAACTGAAAAGACCCCAATAAAATTATATGTTTTCATGCTATGAAGAAGCCACATACGGATGAATAATACTTTCCTGACCTTTCTGGCACCTCTGTGGCCATCTTCAAAGTACAAATTGAACAGGTGGTACCATTTAGAGGCCAACATTTGAACATTGACGCCACTTGGGTTGAATAATACTAGTGGCAATACGATGTATGCGTGTGGCAACCCTGGTTCGCTACTCAGCAGCTGTTAGCCATTTTTCCAGAAGGAAAACCAACAGACACGATCATCACGTGTGTGTGTGTGTGTGCCTAGTGTCGGGCTGCATCATTAGACGCGGACACACAATTTCAAGCAAACAAAAAACGATAGATTATAGAGATTAACAGCTGATTGCGCGATAGAAAAAGCACGACAGGCATTAGTCAGTGGCTGTTCGTGAAGGAAAGTGATGCAGCGCATTGTTCTAGCAAGGTTCTAACCATGGGAGGTCCTGACCTCCAACAGCGCCGTGTCGACGTGGTTGAAATGATATGACTGGAAACTATTTACCTGAGAATATTACATATTTCTTATTTCATTACGAATTCCTATGTTTTTTCTAACGTCAATACTTCCTGAAAGGTTAGGTTATTCTGCAGAGGATTCTAGAGCTTCCAGAATTATATTGTAATCTATTGTATTGTTTATCTTAAGACGTTGGTGTATTTGTTACAAGGAAATTTTGCTACCGTTTACAGGAAGTATATGCTAAATAAAGAGAATTATCAACCTTAAGAACATCCTAAATACGTACATGAGAGGTATGGCTTGCTTTTGCAAATAAAATGGATATTCATATATACGAGGGTGGTCCCAGAAGTACCCGACCCAACGAAGAAAACACAAAATTTTTGTAAAAAAATGCATTTATTTTTTAACATAATCTCCTTTGAGCTCTATACACTTTTCCCAGCGATGTTAAATAAGTTCGATACCCTTTTTATAATAAGAACTGTCTTGCTCCTCAAAATATCCAGTGCATTGTCTTGATGAAACAACACTTTCTTCTTAACCACATGCGGCCGTTTTTGCTTGATTTCATCGCTCAAACGTTGCAATAAGTTCGCATAATACTCGCCGTTGATAGTTTTACCTTTTTCAAGATAGTCCATAAAAATTATCCCACGCGCATCCCAAAAAATCGACGCCATAACCTTGCCTGCAGATGAAACGTTCTTCGCCTTCTTTGGGGCCGGTTGACCCTTTTGAGTCCAATGTTTTTATTGTTTAAATTCTGCTACTCAATATTTCAATGTTGTAAACGAAGGAGCAGACTCACCCAGAGTAGAATCCAGTTCACCTTTTGTATTAGTTGGGCTGAGGCCTTTAAATAAAAGTATTGTACCACATAACGATGACCAATTTTCTCCATTTTCACAAATTCACTGAAAACGTTCAGTATTGACGGCTGCCAAACAAATACTAAACAACATGGCGTCTTCAAACTTGACACATAGGTTGCATACTTTCTAATACAATGATATTTTTCAAACAACGATCGCCATCTCCAGGTCAGGCCGGGTACTTCTGGGACCACCCTCGTATATCGTTAGCAAAAACAGTTGGTGATTTGTCCGCCACTATTGAAGTGATTCAAAGTAAGCAATAACTTAAAGGCTTTGACAAAAAAATAACGCACCTGCCACATATAATATTTAGTGACTGTGGCAACGTTGCTGCAGAAACTAATTGGGTATATTAGGCACAAGCTGTTGAGTATTTGTATGGGACATTGGCACGGAAAAATTACTTCGGAAATTGCTCTTGCGTGAAAATGTGGGGCCATTAAGGTAGAATGAGCTATACGATTTTTTTTTTCAATTATGGATGTATAATTATGACATAATAGATGCCAGCATAATGAGATTTTTTTTTGTTACAAAATTGGCAAAATCGTTTCCTGGATTCTTGTTTTATATACGATAATAACAATTGCAAAGTGCCCATCGTTTGTTAAGTGAAGAAGTGAGGAAAATGGCGGAAAAGAATGAATTTTCTAGAAACCTTCTTTATTTTTTCCTGACTTCATTTGAGATGGGACTTTAAAATAAAATGCACATTAGCATTGTCACTTTTTCTCCTCTATAAAATAGTATAGCTAGAATTACAATATGACGTTTCGTATCTTGTCCTCAAACATGCACTTTACTTTTCTTAAGCACGCCATACTAGATTTTTGCACAAGTAAACAGAATTTTTAATTCTGTATTCGAAAATGTATAATATGTCTATAATGAGTTCAATTATTTCATAACAACTGAATTTCCTAAGTAGGCTTTGAAATTATCAGATGGTCATTTGTTTCATACCATCAGACAAGCATCCCTTTAGTTTTAATGAAATTCCAGTCATGCCATCTTATAAAGGAAAAAGTGGCAATGTTAATGAGCTTTTTAATTTGAAGCCCCATCTTAAATAAAGTCAGGAAGATGATAGAAACGATTTTGAGAAAATTTAGTTTTTTCGGCCTCCAAACTTCGTCTCGCAGCTTTATTGGGATAGAGCTTCTGAATACAAGAAGTTTCATATCATATACGAGGGATGTCTTTTAAGTTTTGCATATGGAAATAAAACGACACGGTAGGTAGTTTTAAATGACTTTATTGTTTTTCGAAGTATTCTCCACGAAGATTCATACATATCTGCATGCAGTCGAACCAATTTTGGAAGCACTTTTTCCACTCGTTTGCTGGCAGATCCAAAACGGCATTTTTGAATGCGTCAACTGCTTCATCTGGTAACTCGAACCTTTGACCACGCAGTTTGTTTTTATTTTTCGGGAAAGTAAAGAAATCGTTAGGACTTAGATCGGGACTATATGGAGGATGGTCCAATAATTCCACATGGCCGTCAAAGCTGGATATTTTATCAGACGATTGACCAAAAATCTAAGCAATTAACAATCGAAACGATATGCTAACTCCTTGTTCCAAGATGCTCTATTCAAATATTCAATAAAATATAGGATCATTAAAAAATACATGTTTGCTATAACACTAAATTATGGAACACCCTGTATATATATAAAATAATTTAAAAAAATACACTAGTAAGATATCAAGGTTGTCATGAAAACAGATTTTCAATATATCTTCCATTAGCTCATATAACTACTTTACAGACAGAACAGAAATTCTTTTTTACATAATTAAAATGACGACGGTGCACACCCACAAGATTTAAAGGTTTGCATGCGCCTCTAAAGCCGACACAAGCAACCGCTGCAATATATGCAGATTTGCACCTGTCTCCGGAGCTTGTCACCTAGTTTCTTAATGATCCAATTAGGGCACGTTACAAAAAAAGAATAAACAATATCCGTATCGTAGGTGTCTTTCGCTCCCTTTTCTTAATGGCGCCCTTATTTTCAGATTCACGCAGAATTTTGTGGACGTACGCGAGAAGGAGAGGAAGTTCAAGAGAGGCACTCGTGAGCAGGGACGTGTTTTAATGAATTTGCACAACAATGAGGCCGGCAGAAGGGTGAGTGAAAGAAAAGGAGTAAAAGCATGTGGAAAAGCGTTTTTGTAGTTGTTGAGAAACACCTTTGCTGACGCCAAAGGATATTATGTAATTTTTCTTTTCTCAGCATTCTAGTTGTTACGTAGACAAGTTTTTAGAAAATCGCTGAGACTTTGTCGTCATCAACGTTCAATGTAAAATAATTATAAGATTTATTGCAACTTCTTCATAGCGGCTTAACATATTTTGTATATTCGATTTTTACTTTCTATGCCAAAATTGGCGAGGAAGTACGAGCCCCTTCCCACTTCAGTTGGCCCACTTCAAGATTTGTACCATAATATGCATTTATAAACTAAACATGACGAAACTATTTACTTCTAAAACAATTTATTTTCTCAAAAACATTTTAGATACACTCTAGTCGTAAAAAATACATATTTGAAATCACTTAGACCTATAACTAATAGAACATCTGAGCAAATAAACAATGTGCGAATAAATGCGCGAAGTTAACAAAGCAACAATTGAAAGATTACCATCGGGTAACATCACCTATTTTTTATTACGGCTAAAATTCTTTGGGACATAGTGTTAACCAAGCTTTGGCAAACATTTTTGCAAAACAATCCCATATTTCTTGAAGCTTTTGTCTCAGTTCGGTGATTGTACGAGCAGGATGTTGTCGTAGAATCTTTTTCATCTCGTGCCACAAAGTTTTAATAGGTGACAGATCTGGACTGCTAGAAACCCATTCCAAAAGTGGTACATTATTTTCTTCCATCCATTTTATAGCCGTTTTTGAGGTATGGCACGCTGCACCATCTTGCTGAAACACAAAATCTTGGCCGGATGTCAAACATTCTTCCATAACTGGTAAAAGCGATTCTTCTAAAATTGCCAAATGTTTGTTTGTATCCACATTTCTATCAATAAAATGAAGTTTTCCTACTCCTTTTGATGACATACTGCCCCAGACCATAATGGATGCTGGAAATTTCACTTTTCTCTTCAGACAGTCAACATGGAATGGTTCATTTTTTTGCGAATAACTCTACTGCGACTGTCACCAACACAAACGTCGAATGGGGCCTCATCACTCCATTGTATTGCACACCATTGTTGAGGTGTCCATTGTCTCTGTTCTTTAGCCCATCTAAGCCGATTTTTCTTTTGCAGTGGAATTAATAGTGGCTTTTCTTTGACCTATAAACAGGTTGTGCAGCTTCAGAGTTTTTACTTCACTTTTTTTATAAGAAAACTTACCTTGCAAGTGCTAAATTCCAGTTTGTAGGCCTCTCTATGAGTCGTGGACCTCGAAATTCTGCTTCCAACAGCGACACTCCACAGAGCACTTAATTGTAAATAATTGACACGCCTGTTTTTCACGATTATTCTTCTTAATGCTCTTCGGTCGGCATCTGAGATATTAGTTTTTTTCACATATCGTGGCTTAATATTAACTGAACCAGTTACGTTATATCTTCTAACAATATTTCTCACACTGTACCGCGATAACTCTAACAAAGTTGCATTTTCTGAGTTTGATTTCCCAGAATTAAAAAAATTTATTATCAGTAACCGAATTTTCTCACTAATAATCTTTCCTCTACCCATTTTGAAAACCTTAACTACCCAAAACTATTTTAAACGTATTCTGACAGCTGTGATTAATAAAAACAATTGTAATGGCCTTTATTTGTCACAGCCACCTATGCGTTATACATAACGTGTTATTTTTATGCTGCAAATTTGATTAGGGAGTGATAAAGTTGGTGTTTTCTACTATATAGTATCAAAATATTCAATGTTAATACTTTAAACCTATAAGACTCTGCTACATTTTTATTATTTGTGATTGATAAGAAAAAAAATAAGATTTCAATAGTTGAGCCAACTGAAGTGGGAAGGGGCTCGTATTGTAGTTGCAAAAATTTTAAATTGGAGATATGTGTTCTGGATGTTATATGACATGCACATTACAAAAAAACATGTCAATCATTACCGTCGGTCAGTCTGTCGGTCTGTCCGCCTATAACTTGAGAAGTATCGCTCGGATTTTGATAAAAATTTCAGACAAGGTTACTACTATGCCAAGGATGAACAAGCTTTATAGTTTTCGAAAATCGGTCTAGTGGTGGCGGAGCTAGGAGCAAAAGCACGAAAAAAAAAACACTCGCTTAGGCCCGTATCGTCAGTCGTCCCTACAATTGTAGGGCGCGTTTATGGCCTTCTTGATTGTCATACTCCTTTCTCTCCTTCAAAAATTTCTAGAATACACTTGTCCCGTGTCAGCATCAGCGCTCTCCTACTGTGAAGATATGTTTTCCTTTTAAATTGTAGGATATTTCAGGCTGATAAAACATGATATAACTCAAAAGCAAGCACAATTTGATGCAAATAGATGTTTGTGACATAACCTCAAAATAGAGCACTGACATGTAAAGATAGAAAACTATGACAATCAAGGAGGCCATAAAGGCGCCTTACAATTGTAGGGACAACTGACGATACGGGCCTTAAACCTAAAAAGATGCTTATTTTGTCAAGTTTTCTTTATATACTAGTCAGATGTAACACCAGTGATCTTCTATGAAAATGTACTCTGATTCAAAACGAATCTGCTGTCGAAAATGATGGTTGCTGCTCGAACTTACAGACTTGACGTCCAAGTGAGCTGTGGGGTCAATATTTGAGGTTAAAGACAAATGATCTTTTTGATATATTGAAATCTCGGTATTGATCATTTTTCAAATAGATGCACGCTTGCGGTGTTCGTGTACTTTATTGGAAAAAAACTGCTTACGCAATATGGTCGTTCATAGCCGACAGACTCATCGACACCGGATGTGTGTTTGAGTGAATGTTGTTAATAAAGATGCAATACCGTATAAGAAGTAGTAAGCCATACTGAATTATTGCATCCCAATCAGTAATAACCTGCAGTATTTCGTCATGCGCGATCGCAGTTCACGCTGTGGGATCTTGAACTTTCAAACAATAAAGCAGGCGGTTACAATAGAATCAAAATGTAATAAAAAACCTTATAATTATTATGATATATAAATTATAAATCACTTTCTAACGTCGCTTTCTATTCATATCATACTCAGCTAGCGGCACTTATTTATTAAACGTATAAATTCGAATAAATAAAATAGCATAAATCACTTTCTCAGTGATAAAAAAATACGAATGGCGTCTTATCTGAGTACTAATTGTGAACACCGTGTTTCGTTGCGCATACGCATTGCTGTAAAAGGTTTTACATGTTTACCGAAGAAACTTAACTAAACTGATTAACCCGAAGGCATGTTCGGACAGTGCAGTTGTATAGAGCATTTGGATTTATTACAACTGTCACTTCCATGTATGCCTAGTGGCCGTTTTGTAATGTTTCCTTTTGTCAGAGAAGAATATGTTTATTAGAAAAAAGCGGAAATACGATGCCTTGCAGCGTTTTTGACAAATTTGGATATAGGCGCCACAATGTTCAAGCTGGAATAGGAATATAACTTTAACTTATTGCCCACGTCAATATGTTCAAAAACGACTTTATTCATCTTGTCACGCGAGGTAAGAATTAAAAATCCTTAATAATTTCACGCTATTTTGATGTTGCTTTTGACCCAAACTTTTTCTTCTCACACCCACAGACGCAGTCATTGACGGATTAATAAAAAGCACCGGACTCTCTTTTGTTGGAGATTCATTATAGTATGAATTTAATAACATTAGATACTTTACATTTCAATTTTGTTTCTCGTATACGAGTCTGACTTAACGGGGCTCCTACAATCACGAGCACCATCTACTGAGGTAACGGGGGGGTGAAAAGGAAACGAGGGTAGGCTGGCCTTAGACGCTCGTCGGCGCTACTTTAAAAAAGGATGACTGCGGGTGCGTACCGAGGTAAATTTTTATAGTCGGATGTCGATTAGCGATCTAGCCTGTAAATCGTTTCCTATTTTGGTACTCAGCAAGTGATCATTTAGTATCGTTCTACCCTTGTTATTGTTTGTCGATATTGTGTCGTTGAGGTGTTCTGCTGTACTCTTGTTGGTGTGATTGTTCTTGAGTGCCTTTTTTTATCAAGGTTGATAATGGACAATAAAAGGTCATATGCGACAATTTAATTAATTTAATTAATTACGAATGCAGTGAGTTTAATTCATAATGAGGACCACAATAGTGTGGAGCAAATCAACTCTATAATCGCAAAATACATTGGGGTAAGCGAATAAATTATTGCACGGATAGGTCATACCATGGAAGATGTGCTGCAGCTGTAGTGAGCCACAATACCGAGCGGCCTGTCTACGTGGTCCAAATAAATTTGCGTTCTAAGCTTAGTCCAACCTCGTAAATCACTAAAATGGAACAAAGACTCAAACGCAAGAATCGTGAAAAGAAACTCAGAGCAAATAAAGCTGATATAAAAATAATTAACAATTCGGATAGCAATTCTAAAGAAAATGAATAGTTTTATGACGAATTCTGTCAAAAACCTGACACGAACGACATTGATTTGGAGGTTGCTAAGCAAGAATTTTTAGGGAAACTTAGAAAAAGCGACGACGAGATTTTGCAGATCGAGCAAGTCACCAAATCACAGGACTGTACTTTGTAGCGTCTTCATCGGAAGATGAGGTTAACAGCGTTTCGATTTGGTGAAATTTGTAGAAGAAGGCAGACAGCAAGCTGTTAAGTTCTAGTAAACATCATCATATACCCAACAGAGTTTTCTAGTAAGACAATAAAAAAGAGGCAATACAAAAATCATGGGACACGGCAGTTCAATCTTGTGGTTTGTTTATTGATCGCACACATCCATTTCTGGCAGCTTCACCTCCATCTACCTATTACAGTAGACAAGACATGTACTTAATCCAGGTATAAGCCTACCTGTTTATTGGTTTGCAAAAACTACCTAAATGTTTCCTCTTATTTTGACGGCATAAGATATTTTTATGATCCTCGTTCAATTGTTACCATCTACCACATGACCCTTGTAAACATAATTGTGTTTATTGACATGAGTAAACGAATTTTAATTTCGAGTTCTTGAATTTATTTTAGGAAAGATATAAAATTATTTGAAAACATTTGTTCTTAGTCGGAACGCACCGTCGCGTCGCTTGGACTGGCACGACGAAACAGTAGATGAATTTCGCCCAAAACCGATTTGCACTTCACAGAATCCGTTTCGTTTTTATTATTTCCAAATGAAAGTCTTGCAACGTGCTAACAATAAAGTCCACATTTTGCTAACGATCCACTTTTTCGGTTTTATCCACTGGGATTTTTTTAGAGTATCAAGAAGTTGAGCACAAATAGTAAGCATTTCAACCCACCATAATTCTTGCGCAAAGACAAAATTTTGTAAAAAGCTCTGGTAGCAGGCTAGGCAGTTATGTCCTGCTTATATCCAGAAAAACATCACAAACTGCAGAACACAAATTGAAGGTAACGGCGAAATGGGTACATTTCACGGGTCATGAAATTCAAACGAAAATGCAGGTATAAAATCTACCAAATTATCATTCTCAAAAACATATTTCCTTGACATATCGATAATTTTATAGTTCCACGCTAAATTCCCCTATACTTGACTGGAGTGATATCCGAATTTATTTTTCCCTACTGTTGGTAGTTGCAGATCTGTTGGCTCTTATTATCTTATTAGCAGTACAATTTTTTTATGTCAATGATTAGCAACCCCTGAAACGTCAATAACGGAGTTTCAGCAATTGTTACTTTTTCTTTTTTGCCTATAGCACCGTTGCCACTGGACTAAAACTACAAAGCTTTGGCATACTAGTAACCCCGTGTAGAAATTTCATAAAAATCCGAGCGGTAATTTCCAAGGTGATGATGAATGATACAGTTTTTCGTGATGTAGATGTCATATGATTTAAAAAAAGATAACATCTCATTTCAGAAATTTTTCGTGATTACAATACTACCTCGCCAATGGCGTGGGAAGTAAGACGGCTTTAAAATCGAGTATCAGCGATCGCGATTATGAGTACCTATTTGCGGAATGACTTATCTAGCGATATTATATGAAATAGGGCCACCAAATTATCTGAATACGTCCTTTCTTAGTCCGTACATTGCGCCGCAACGCTTGGGTTGGCAGCACGAAACAGTACACAAAATTCGTCCAAAATACGATCTGTAGCGCGCTTCGAAATTGACGCTTTATTTTTTTAAAATTCTTGGATGAAATGTTCACAGTGTGCTGAAAACAAAACCCCACAGGGTGATATAGAGCCACTTTTTCATTTTTTTCACTAGGTTCCTTTTAAAAAAATCGCGAAGTAGAACAAAAAAAGTGCGCACTTCAACCCATCATAAAACTTATGCAAAACCAGAATTTCAAAAAGTGCTCCTATAGCACCCTGGGCAATTATCTTCTCAACATACTGTATGAATTTCATTCAAAAATATTGAAAAATAGAGTGTCAGTTTCGAAGCAGCTGAACCCTTGTAAATGGCTTGAAACTCACTGCGTCGGAGCCGCCTTAAGTATTTTAGTTTCACAAGAAGAGCATCGTTTAGCAACGGCAAGCAGCTTACTGAATCCTTTTGTATTATCAGAAATGTTATACTTGCTTATCGCCTAGATTTATCAAGCATTTTTGGAAGCGTGAATAAATACCCAGGTAATATTATAGATTTAATTTAATAATAATAGTAATAATGATAATAATAATACACCGTCTTTATTGATTTTCATGGACAAAAATTTGCAAAATCAAAAATACAATACCAGTGGCAGTCTAGCTAAATAGCTATTCTACTTAACCGCTGGAGAACAGCGCCCAAATAAGTACACAAAGTAGAATTAAACCAAAGGATCGATGAAGTAGACAAACAGATAATATATGATACATGACGTTTTTCAAGAAGAGTTGAGCATCACGTGCTTTCGCAAATAAAAATACATGCAGTTATTATGCTTATAACTTTTTACTACCATAGGGAATGTACAACGACAGAACAGTAAATTTTAAGTTAAAAACAACTATCTATAAGAAATAATAAAGAAATAATAAAAAATTGAATTTAAAAAGTGCTCCCATTGATCCTACTGCATATCAAACAAATAACGTTTTGATTTGAGTTTGAACTTGTTCATGTTTAGAAGCTTGAATTCTTGTGGAAGCTGATTATACATCCTGATCGCATTTCGTAGTTTAATTTTGATCTAGCATTCAGATAATTATCATCTTTGCGAGGTATGAAATGTTTAATCAGACGTGGAGGATTTTGATTGTTGACCAGTTAGGCGTGGAATGTTGGAAAAAACAAGCAATGCAAGGAATAGCTTTTATCCCGAAGCCGATGCGTAGGCAGAAGCCCAAATACCAGGGCACCCCAATTGCTGAGGAGCCGTAGTTTTGTACAGTATCCGAGAGATACAGATCTTGATGACTTATACCACACAGATCCGACTCGAAGTTCAAAAGCGTCAGCAGTAGCTCCGTTTAATAGCCGCGAAGTATTTCACTGCCCGAAAAGCATAAATCATGCAAAGAAATCTCATACCTGGCAACGATATCCTACTCAGTTATCACGAGTATCAAGATGCTCATTAAGAGTAGCTGATTTGTATGGTAATACAAATTTTATTGCTGCTGGACGTGAGTAATTTATGGATAATAATTTCTAATTAGCGATCTTTCATATCATCAGGCCTGTGTGTTAAAGTTTAATGTGCGCTTCGCTATATGTTGTAAAAACAAAGTTTTTCGCAGAAAAAAATATTCGGCTCGGGAAGATTATCGACAATGTTGCAGTATGATGTTCATGGTTTGTATAAATGAATAAATAAATTAATGAAAATGAAACAGTCAAATAGATGCCTACGATTTCCATTGTATATGCAGCTTAGTGGGCCATTATGCTTTCTACTTCTGCTTCCAGCACATCAGATCACAGCCTAGTTCCACCAACAGTCTTAAAGTATCACTGTTCAAAAATAGATCGGACCGTCCCTCCTTGCTGATAGGACTTCAGAGGGTTTTGATTTTGAATCTACTCCTTTATCATTCAGATTTCTTCATTATATTTACGGCTACTCCAAGAGCCAACTCGGCGCCCTAAAATCCTTCACTAGGACCTAACCCTACGACACTAACTGATATCTTCCATCTCATCACCACAGTTTTGGCGTGCTCAGGCACTTTCACTAAAGACCTGTTGCTTCAACGCAAAATCGTATATTCTATAAGCCCTTTTTTCTGTGATCCTCACCTGACCATAGAGGCACATATACTAAGTGACATATAAATCCGAACACCCAGTTTAAATGGTTTTATTTTAATAAAAGTTGGTGAATGTATTTATCTTACTGTAAATAACAAGTGAAAAAATTTTCAGCCTTATCATAATATAAAGAATCAACGTTGGCGGATTTTGGTTCTTGACATCCTTTACGATCGGTTACGATGCCTAGAGTACGGAGACCTGTACGATTTCGTCAACTTAGTGAGTTTGATAGGGGCCGTATAGTGGGACTTCGGGAAGCTGGACTTTCTTTTCGGGCAATTGCAGTTAGAGTGCAAAGAAGTGTAGACACTGTGGTTAGGTGTTGTCAGGCATGGCTTCGAGAAAGCCGTACGCAAAGAGCAAGGGGCACTGGACGCCGCCGTAGAACAACAGACCGTGAAGATCGCCGCCTAAGATTATTGGCCTTAAGGGACCGTTTCTCCACTACCAGGTCCATTGCAAATGAATGGTTTGCAGAACACGGAAGACCTATTGGCATGCGAAGTGTTTACCGACGAATGAGAAGTTTTGGCTTGTTTTCATACCGGCCACACTGGGTCCTCCCTTTAACTCGAGAACACCGACGTAATCGCCTTGAGTGGTGCAGACAACGGTCACTCTGGGATCAGGAATGGAACAGTATTGTCTTTAGTGACGAGTCTCGATTTTGTTTAGGCATGCACGATGGTCGTGCCAGGGTTAGAAGGCGACGTGGTGAAAGGAGGAATCCACAGTTTTCTGTTTCAACTTTCCAACAAGATAATGCCCGACCACATGTTGAAAGAGTCACAATAGACTTCTTTCAACATAATGATGTCACATTGTTACCATGGCCACCAAGATCTCCCGACTTATCCCCAATTGAGCACGTGTGGGATATGATATTTAGGAGATTGCTCAATTTGCAACGTCCTCCTCAGACTCTAGAAGCACTTCGAGAGGAGTTGGTGGTTGCCTGGAATGAGATACCACAGGAGGACATTGACCACCTGATCAGAAGCATGCCTAGGCGCGTTGGAGAATGCGTAGCACATCAGGGTGCGTCCACACATTATTAAAGGTCAAAGGGCTTCAAAGCAGTGCAATCATTTTGAAATTTTTATCATTTACTTATTATGCTTCATTAAGTACTTATACAAAATTTTATTAATATAAAACCATTTAAACTGGGTGTTCGGATTTATATGTCACTTAGTATAGTTACTAATAATACTGCTTTCATCTGTCCTTCCAAAAAAATCCATGTGTACAGCTATTTCATGCTTGTTGGCAATCATCAAGACGGTCTAGGCTTAGCCTCTAGGTAGGGCAACGAACAAAAGCAGAGTAAATTAGCTTCTACTGGAATACAACAGCATAAGGTGCCATTTATACTCTTATATAGAGGATACATTGGTCTCCTAGACTGTTCTGACAATTTCCAATAAGCATGAAGCTCCCATACACGGTCAGTCCTCTGTAAACCAGAAGGACGACAACAGTATTATTAGTAGAACGTCATCTATTATATCGCCACAATCGATGGCATCAATAAGTCAGCGTGTTGATTCGGCTGTCAACGCGAACTGTAGTTGCAACAAGTATCTGCTGTTTACTCTCGCAGTGGCGGATTCTGTTAATAGATGGCACTTTGTGCTGTCGTATTTTGATAGATAGTTAGGCCATTGTATATCCTGGCTACGAGACACACAGTTAAACATCTCGCAAGGGGGAGTGAGCGTCGAAACACCGGCGTCAAAGCCTTCCCGTGTTTGCCACTTCTAATTAAAAAATCCTTGTAGACGCTTTCCAAAAAAATGTTACATTTTTTATCTCATAGAAAACGAGAATGGTATAAGCAGACTCCCACATTGCTTTTGATTCCTTTTGTAAAATACTCAAAACTACAACCAACACGTGGGAAAGGACATGACTTTAATCGAGTCTCTTAAGACCACATATCGTGGTCTCGCGCCAAGAAAAATCTCTACATTCCCTCGTTGAAATGTGGCGTGCAATATTCTTGCAATGACCACACACATTCACTCGTCGCTTACGGTCCATTGAGGCTTGTTATGTTAATGACACGACAAAATACTTTTGATATAGTGGGTCTCACGAGATGGCGAATGCGCCTACAGTTGCAATTTTATGCTTTTCTTGTTTGTTTTGATGCGTATGTGTGTAAGTGGGACTGTCGATGCAGTGCCAATATTTACGTTGCGCTTACCGTTGCACCAAGCTGCCATATTGCATAAGAGGGGAAATGACTGACAAAATCCATCCTGCAAATGCTAGATATTATCAGCAGGATTAAAATGAGGACTGTTTACTATATCTCACAACTATACAGGGTGTAAACGTTATGGTAGTCATTATTTAAATGGGTAATAGGGGAGTCAAAACAAGTCAAAAAGTTCATGTGACCCATGGTCCAAAAGTCAATATATTTTTGTCTAAATAGCTTTATAATTTACAACTTTAAGTGCTTTATATCGACCACAATCATAACAATCTAACTAATTTTTATAATCTAATCTAAAACGTTTTTAAATTGGGTAATTAACAAATAAATGGCATTAAGTTTTTCTAAGTTAAGCCAAAATTTGTAGTCAGTCAGTAAGTTTCATTAAATTGGATATTTAAAACACACATGACAACAGCCCGTCACTCTTATCGAACCGGCAATCGATCGCAAATGGTAACAGTGGTTAGTTATCGGGCATCGGGCGTGTTTTCTTTTTGTTCGCGTACGTCATCGTGTTTCTTACAACGTTCTCGAATCAAGAGTTCGCCGACGTGTTGTTAATTTACGGTGAAGCTCGTCAGAATTCAAATCTTGCAGCTCAAATTTAACGCGACAGATTTCGCCAACGGGTACACCCAGACAGGACATTTGTGCAAGTGTACCAAAGACTTCGAGATACAGGAAGTATTCAGCCCACTAATATTCGCACTCGTGAAAGACAGGTTACTGTAGAGCATGTGGAACAAATTTTAAATATCGTGGAAATCAATGCAGATATCAGCACTCGGGAATTAGGCCGTCGCGTAGGACTATCGCATACCATAGTCCATAGAATTCTGCGGGAAAATTTGCTTTATGTCACTGGTTTTTACACAAAAACATTGAAAATCCGGATTTTTTTAAAAACATTCTAGCGACGGACGAATCTACTACGCGAGACGGGATATTAAATTTCCATAATACTCGCCCGTGGCCCAAGAAAATCCTCATACCATTCGTGAAGGTCATTTCCAACAACGTTTCAAAATAAATATTTGGGCGGGTATTCTTCATGATCAGGTAATTAGCCCTACCAGAACTTTTGGAACAGACCTTAGACAACATACCATTACAACAGAGACAGAATTTGTGGTTTCTTCGCGACGGGGCACCACCACATATTTTTAGAGGCGTCATTCAGTATTTGAATGAACATTATCCAAATCGCTGGATCGATCGAAATGCTCCTGATCGTCGAAAATGGCCAGCAAGATCTCCTGACCTCAATCCGATGGATTTCTGGTATTGGGGAGAACTTAAAGGGATGGTTTATGGGGCTGGTCCAATAACAACTGAAGCACAACTTCGAGAAAAGAAAAATTAATGCGGCTGAAATAATAAATGGACAACTTCGAGGACCTAGAGTAAGAAGAAACTCTGTTCGTCGTAATGAAGCTTGTGCGGAAAGTGGAGGACGACATTTTGAACAACTTCTTTAAATACAAAAAAGGTGCAGCGTGGGTTTTAAAAAGAAAAACAATGTATGTATCAAAATTGTGTTCCCTATTTATAAGTGGTTTTTTTTTTTCACACACTAGGTGAAGCGCTGAGACAGTTAGTGGTAAGTCCGTTTTTTTAATTGTTTGCATTTTACGAGTACATTATCAAATAATGAAATAATACATAAGGGCCAAAAATAACAAACTCCATCTTTATTTACATTGCGTTCCGTCGTAATTTGCGTCTGGCATTGCGGCGTTGTCAGATTTTATTTTACTTTAAAGTCGCTTTTCTCTAAAAAAATGTCGTTTTGACCCCTCTATCACCCATTCAAATAGTGACTATCATAACGTTTACACCCTGTAGAATTGGGACATCATTTTTTCTTGTGGCAGGATTTATGATGAACAGTTGAAATTTTCGATTGTTTCAAAATAATGCAGCACAAAGTCCCATTTGTTACAAGAATTGACCACTGAGAGAGTGAAAATAGCAAGCTGTGTATTTTAATTGTATCCCAATCCGAGGGGCAGCACTGTGACCGCTAGATGCCGCCGATTGTGGTGCTATAGGGGATACGGTCTATTCGCCATTGCACAAACTATATTCCGGGTTTTTTCTCTATTTTTTTTGTGGCTGTCTATTTCGTTTAAGGGTCTTCCTAGTTTTCGGAAATTAAATGTTTATCGTGAACCTATTAAACCAAACAAAGTTGTCAAAAACCTTGCTCAATAGTTGCAGCAGCGGTGGCCGCAGTTGTAGACTCTTCGGTCTCCTGATCAGTCGCCGTGCGCTGTGCGGGTTCGAGTCCCGTCCCAGGAGAAATTTTTCTCTTGGCTATGGATGTTGTGATTGTCCGTAGGTGGTAGACGGTCTCTGACTGTCGAACGTGGAGGTACCACCCGGCGGACCTCGTAGGCGGAGCCAGAATGTGTGCATGTTGCATGCACACGTGTTCCCTCGCCAGAATCCGTGTGGCGTTCCCCCTTTCCCCTGAATCCCCCTATAGCCCCACGGTACCCAATGGGTGTTTAGGCCTTAGGCCTTCGTGGTCGTTGGAGTATAAAAAAAAAGAAGGCAACTTTCAAGGTTTCTTTATTACGCTACTTTTGCTCAGCAATCAGTTTTCCTACTATTAATTTCAAGCTTAACATGGAATTTATATAAACAATAACTAAAATCGTGAATTAATAAAAGTGCTATTACTATCTGTCTTGCTGTCAATACGTAGAATGACACTCTCAATGTCCGTCCCTCGGTTTAAAAAGACATTGAATTTTGTAGTATTGGGAACTAAAAGATCATCACAGGGTGTAGATATGTCAGCATAGGGAGGATTTAATAATAATAAACGTCTTTATTTCCAAATAGACTGAGTATATAAGAAATAGCCAAATACGGGCGAAGTTCAGGTGTAGCTGCTCTTCCACTTAACCCGCTATAAAAAGTCTGTACAAAAGGTGAGTGAGACCTACTTATTTTACACATTACAATTACTAAATGTATATGCAGTGCTTACATTAATACATCTACTATAAAAGAAACATAAACTTGTATCAATATTTTCCTGAAACATGGTTACTACTGCTGGGATAAGAGATATTTTTTAATTGAGTTTTGAAACTTGAGATGCTCAGAGTTTTATATTGTACCGGAAGGGTGTTATAATTGGAACAAATTTGGTAGCTGAACGATCGTTCAAATCGGGCTGTTCGGAATATCGGCGGTGTCAACAACCCCCTGGATCTTATATTGATGTTGTGCACATCTGTTCGAAATGTAACTTTTTCAAATAAGTAAGTGGGGGTCTTACACAAAATTATTTTATGATATAATGTTGCGGCATGCAAAAATCTTCTTGTTTCCATGTTCAACCAATTCGCATCTTTCAACTTATGCGATATTCGGTCTCGTCTTCTGATGCTATATATTAATCTGAGGCAAGAATTCTGCGCAACCTGAATTTGTTGTTTGTAAGTAGCAGTTAAGCACGGGCCATACAACATATCAGAAAAATTGAAGTGCGAGAGCACCAACGACTCACATAGATTTATTTTGACTTTAACGGGAAGGTTACGTCTGTTGCCGTACAATATTTTTAAAGAGAACTATGCCTTACAAATGAGCGAATTTACATGTTTTTCAAATCTTAAATTTACATCCAGTGTTACACCCAAGTTCTTTGCTTCACTGACAGTTTCAAGTTGTTGTGCATTGATGGTAAAGTTAATTGAGTTAGTAACAGCCTGACGCGCATTCTTTGGCCCAAATACAATTACTTTAGATTTGCTAGAGTTAAGATGTAAACAATGTTCTTCGGCATTCTTTGTCAATAATGATAAATCTCTGTTGATGGTTGCACTCACAATGTCCACATCACTGGGTGGAAAAGTATGATACAGCTGAGTGTCATCAGCATAGCAGTGCATTTTGCAAGTATTTAAGCCTTTGCCCAGGTATGAAGTATAAATTGCAAAAAGGAGTGGACCCATAATAGAGCCTTGCGGCACGCCTGATTTTAAGGCTAACACGTTAGAATAACTTCCCTCCAAGAAAACCTTTTGCTTTCTGCTCTTTAGATACTTACTGAAAAAGTTGACACTATCCGAATCGAAGCCTATAAAATGCAATATATTTAGGATTAAATAAAAATTGATCGTATCGAAAGCTCGACTAAAATCACTACACTACACCTTCCCTGATCAGTGGCTCTGATAATGTCATCTGTTACATGTAGAAGTGCAGTTGTACAGCGAAAATTCTTTCTAAAACCAGATTGAATTGGAGAAAGCAAAGAAAACTTTGATAGATGTTCCATTAATTGCAACTCAACCGCTTTTTCTAATAATTTTGACAATGCTGGTAAGACGCTTATTCCTCTGAGGTGATTAAAATCTGAAGGATTTAGCTTTTTGGGAATTACTTTTACAACTGCTCTCCCCCATGCTTCTGGAAAAACATTTTGAATCAAACAACAATTTATTATATGCCTGATATAAGGAATAACATGTGGACAGCAAAGTTTTATTAGAAAGATACTCAAGCCATCACTGCCTGCAGCATTTGTTTTGATACCAGAGATAGCTTGATATATGAATATTTCATCAATTTCTCTAAACTTGAATTTGGAGTTTGTCAGACAGTTATTTTTGTAAAAATGTATTAAGGAATCTGGAGCTTTACTTGGGGAGATGGAATTTATAAAAAAATCATTCAGAAGGTTCACATCCATTAGGTTAGGGGGCAATGAGTTACTAAAGTTATTTTTTAGCATCTTGTTTTGTTTTAATATCCTCCACATTTGCTGAGAGCTGCTATGTAAGAACTTATGGAAGAAATACGCTCTTTTCTTTCTTCCAATAGCGGTAGTGACATAATTCTTTAAGTCTTTATAATACTGTAAGTGCGCATGAGTACCTGATCGTTTATATCTTTTAAGTGCTTCATCACGGAGCTGCTGCATTTGTTTGATCGTACCAGTCATCCATGGCGCCCTATCTTTTGTAACGCGTTTTCTAACTAAAGGGGCATGTCTGTCGAATAATTCAACTAAGCAGTTAGGAAAAAGGCTATTTTCGTATCAATGCTGTCTTGGTCGAACATTTGGAAAAAAGATATACCACGGAGATCATTCAGAAAATGTTCCTCATTGAAAAACTGGAAACTTCTAGTGAAGTGATAAATTTTTCTTTTGAATGTGGATTACCAACTGACATTTTACAAAAAACCAAAAAGTGATCTGATACCTGGCCAACATCAATTATTCCTTTGTCTAAAACAAGTTCCTCCCGTAATAAGATAAGATCCAAGAGCGTTGCTGAAACACCCGATATTCGCGTTGGTCCTTCAATAATTTGTGTTAGCTCGAATACCTCTAAAACAGAATAAAAGTTATTAACAGCACTATTCAAGTCCAACAAATTTATATTAAAATCTCCCGCTATTATAACATCATCCACAGTAGGATACATATATCAAACTCAAAGCTGTCTCAAATTCGTTCAAAAAGTTATTTATTTCGACATATGGAGGCTTATAAACAACACCAATCGCAAAACGTTTATTATTCAACTTAACAGTAATCCACAATTGCTCACTAAATAACTTTTCTTCAATTTGCATCAATTCACTATTAATGGTATGCTTTACATATATGAGTAATCCACCACCCCTAGTATGTCGATCAATTCTCTATAAACTAAAATTATGAATGTGCACCGCATCATCATCAATTCCAGCATGTAACCAAGTCTCACAAATTAAAAAAATATCAAAAGAGTGCTCAGTGATTAGAGATCGAACATTAGATATAGATGGTAACAACGATCGAACGCTTAAGGTCCTATGTTTATATTTAGTATGGTTATCGAAAAGAAGCCAACCAGTTATAGCGCCTACTCAAAATAAGATAGATACAAGATAGTAGATAAAAGATTATATATATATACTTCGAAGTTGAGTCATTTATTTTAACAGTGAGTAGATCTGATCAAAAGAAATGTTTTTTTCCTTTACCATTTTTCTGGTAAAATTAAAGTAACAAAGTTATAGCCCTTTGGAAGTTTGAGTACCGCCCTGTCTCAATAATAATATCATGTGCTTGTGTTTGGCAACAACGGATATACGTATAATCCACCTTGTCGGTTCATCGCATCGGAAACAAAAAAGCGAAAGAATTTGGAACGAGTTTTTTACAATTATTTCATTCAGTTCAGTTATACATACAGTCAGTGTCAGTCGGTAACGCGTGTGAATAGTGTCTGTTGCGTGGCTCAAACGAAATAAAAAATGGCACATGTTTACGCGGATCGGTTTCCCAATCGAGTGCAACCAACCCCTCGTGCCTTTGTTAATGTAGTACAACGGGCTCGTGAATCAGGTGACTTAAGACCTCACAGGGGACCTCACGATCAAATACAGGTCCGCACTGAAATACTTGTCGGGAGGATACTTTATAAAACAAGGTAAACATTTTTTTTTATTTTTTTTTTATTTTTACACACATATTTTGGTTTATCTTCCTTCTACAATCATTATCTGAAAATTAATGACTCAACTTCAAAGTCACCCTGTATATATACATATATACACACATATACATATATATGTAGGTTACTAGAATTAAATGAATGTTGTAATCTGCAAAAAGTTGTTGGTCTCAAAAAAAATTAATACGAAAGAAAGTAAGAGAAAAAAAAACGGATTCCACGTGAAAGTGGGAGCTCAACTGCACGAGTGTTGTGCTGCAGATTAAAATGGATATATAATCATCTTAATGAGAAAAAGATAAACTGTTAGCAATACATAAATGAGAATAACTAAAACTATTTGGCGATTAAGAGGGGCTAAGAGCAAATATGTGTAAGTAAAACCGGGATGATCCGCAACCACAAAATCTCCATGGACCTATGAACATGACATTCTGTAGGAAGGTCGTGTATGGGAAGGTCAAATACCTTTGTTTTAGCTTATATGCAGTAGATGTTCGGTAAGTTTGAAATTCCGAGGAATTTTCTGCTAAAAAGTTAACACTTTTTAACACTTTTTAGATAGAATAGTTGGCATGGACGAAAAGGGATCTAAGTGCTATCAGGATTTCATACATATTTACCTATTTACTTCAATTTTATAAATAACTATACTGAGTGACAAAAAGGTACATACCTACGTATGTTTATTAGAATTCAAGAATTTTTCATAACTAGGAACTAGGCAGGTATTGTTTACGCAGATAACATCTAGTTAAAAATAAAACCAATTCTTGGAGCTGATAGCAGCAGCTCATAAACAGATTTTTTAACCAAAAATATACCACTACATTGTTGAGGAAACATCTGACACATGATTTAGATACGGACTCACATAGTACCATAAAACATCACACCTTTTCACAGTGGAGGAGGAGAAGGAGGGGAGGGAGGCAGAGTCGAACTAGCCCAATTACTGGAACTTCGTCATCTCAAGGCTTTGGTACATGAGTTACTAGGGAAACGTGCTCATTGTTGCCTAATCTATAAGCTCTGCAAAGCAAAATCTCAACAATGAGGATACCCTGTATAATCAATACCAATCACCATTCGTTAGAATCCCATGCATGTGAGAACATTTTTTCCTATCTGAAGCTCTGTTTCCCCACACGTTGGTTGACAACTGACAAGCCCCCATAAATAAATGATCGCTAAATGATTTGTTCTCTGTATTGTATGTAAAGCTGTGTATAATTTATAGAGGTGTCTATAATACCGACTAATTTCCTAATATATTTAAATGAAAGTGTAGGTAAACTTCCTTATAAATATTAAATAGCGTGTTTGTATTAAATCCATAGAAAAAACGGAGACAACTTCCATACTGGGATATGTGTGTTTCTATGGTGATTCCAAATAAGAATTCATTCAATCGACTCTCGTCCACGGTATAACGGTGAATGAAAGATAGTAATGGCTGTGGAATATGATATCAAACATGCTTTTCTTCATTATGCGATATATGCTACTTTTTTCTTATTGGAACGCACCAGCTGAAAAATACCTACTGAGTGTAACAGAAGTAATGGAACGGCTTTCAGATAAGGCTTTTGAAAAAGGTCAAGAGTATACATATATGGGGTTGTCCAAAACGGATGCAGGAAAGTAAAGGCATATTAAACCAAGAAAGATTGATATTCAAATCAAGTTGGGTACTTTATTTTGAAGGTTCATTTATACCATTTATGTATGAAAAATAATATCGCTCAAATGTTCACCACGACTGGATTTACAGACGTCTACGCGATGGTCGAAATTTTCAATGACATTTTGCAATATGGTCGGTTCTATGGCATTTATCTCGGCAATGATGTTGTATTTGAGTTCTTGGAGGGTGGCTGATTTGTTGACGTAGACTTTGCTTTTCAAATATCCCCATAAAAAGAAGTCCAAGGGAGTCAAATCGCATGATCTTGGTGGCCATGGCACATTTCCTCTGCGCGAAATCACGCGATAACCGAAGAAGGATTGCAATCGATGGATATTGACGTTGGTTGTGTGGCTGTTGCACCGTCTTGTTGGAAATAACCATCGTTCATATCCATTCCTTCAAGTTGCGGCAAAAAATAGTCCTCTATCATCACGTGATAACGGTCAGAATTGACGGTAACGGCGTCCCCGGCCGCATTTTCGAAAAAGTAAGGTCCGATGATGCCTTCGGATCGTCTCTCACACTCTCCTTCACAACAGCAATATTTTCCGGTGTGCGAACGCTCCTTGGCCGGCCAGAGCCTGGCAGATTTTCCACAGAACCTGTTGCCTCGAATTTACGAACCAGACGACGAAGGTTGTTCCTTTTGGCCGTTGTTGCGACCGAAATGTTCACGAAGCGCGCGAAACGTGTTTTTTATTTTTGCACCATTTTTGAATAACTTTAATGCTGTCTTCAATCGAATACGACTCCATAGCGATCAATGGTAAACATTCAACTAACAAAATGACATGTCGGTGACAGAAAACAAAGATGGAGTCTATGTCAAATTGACGTTTACTTTCCTGCGTCCCTATTGGACAACCCTTTACTTACTTTGAGTTCAATGGTGGGCATAGATTTGATCTTGTGCTTGTTTCTTAAATGGAAAGCCACTTTTTTATATGCGTATTAAAATCTGAGGTCACCTCCAAAGGTCAAATGGAGGACAAATGTCAGGCTAGGAAAAACTCGCAGAAGTTCTAGGATTACTGATGCAGAAAGTATTCCTGACTAACTTTGAACAAGGATTTCAATGGTGACCCTGGATTACTCCTACTTCAAAGTCATTTCAAGGTGAACGCTTTTTTGTCTGGAAACCCCCTATTTAAGACCGGTAATGGGAACTTTTATATTATAATACGTTTTCATATAACATTATGACCTTGAAGGTGAAGCTCAATATCGAATTGAATGTCAACATTGAAATCACGGTTTAAAGCTACCCTTGATCTCAAATTGCATATAGTGGGATGAAGAACTGTCCGTTCTTTTGATTGCTGGTGTCACAAATTGTGAAAAATGGGCTTTCCACTTAAAAACCGAAAGTTGACCTTGAAATAATATTGAAGCTGGTCAAATCCAAGATCGCCATTGAACTCATTGCAGAGACCCATTCCGGTACTTTTGTTACACTCGGTATAGTTAATTCTTTGAGAACAATTCAGTTTTTAAAGACTCATCATGTAATTGTCGTACTGTTCCTTACGCATCAATTTGGTACAATTTAATGCATTTAAAGTATGATAGTACTTTACGTTCACTTATGAGAGGTGCCCAAGTAACAGAGTTCAGATTACCAAAGGCACCTACCAGATGAATCCGCTGTATATCAAAAACTAGGCGATGCCGTCAATCACTTTTTTCTGGGGTGTCGAGATTGTGGAAAAATCTGCACGAAGAAGCTTTTCATAGTTCCTTAGATTGTTCAAAAGTCAGATCGACAAGGTGTATTTAACTTCCTCAACATTTAACTCTACGCTCGCAGCTGCTCCAGTAAGAAACACCTAGTTAAACCTTGGTTATTCACCGGAGCCAAATGTTTGCTGGGACACCTTTCAAGTATAGCCGTTTCTAGCTGCTCAATCGCCAGACTTTTCGATCCTCCTAGTCACCATCCTGAAGATTTCTTGTCCCCATTACTTGTTCTCTGACAACAGTTTTTAAACTCGTGGGTCGCCTGCCGTATTTCCTCTTTTTAACTGAGTCCAGTTCCATATATTATTCGCCCATTTATGGTTGTTTATACGTTCTAAGTCTCTTGAGCTCGATAGTGTCCATAATATGTCGTTCTTCTCCCATTTTGCTTCTTGCCTCTACTGATATGGTTCAGTCTTGAAATCTCCGCGCTAAGTCTCCAATTCAAGGGATAACAGTCGATTTTTGTCTCTGTCTCTTATTTTCCATACTTCAGCTCCATACGTACCAACTCTTTCTAAAATCGTGTGCCCTATTTTATTGACCATGTCATCTGTACTCTTCCCATTTGCCGATAAAGCTACACCTAGACATTTAAAAGAGGATGTGTGTGAGAAAGTATAACTCTCAGCATCTAAGGCCCGTATCGTCAGTCGTCCCTACAATTGTAGGGCGCCTTTATGGCCACCTTGATTATCATAGTTTTCTACTTCTCCGTGTCAGCGCTCTATTTTGAGGTTATGTCACAAACATCAATTTGCATCAAATTGTGCTTGGTTTTGAGTTATATCATGTTTTATCAGCCTGAAATTTCCTACAACTTAAAAGGAAAACAAATCTTCACAATAGGAGAGCGGTGACGCTGACACGGGACAAGTGTAATCTAGAAATTTTTGAAGGAGAGAAAGGAGTATGACAATCAAGAAGGCCATAAACGCGCCCTACAATTGTAGGGTCGACTGACGATACGGGCCTAAGTCATGCAGATCGTCAGTATCATCATATATTTCGTCTTTTTGGTGTAAATTTTCAAACTTCATTTGATATATTTGTCAAAGAGCTTCCTCAGCTTGTGGCTATAGTCGTCAGTATCTTTGGCGATTAACACTCCATCATCAGCAAACAGAAGGGAGTATAGTAGTCAGTGTCTACAGAAACTTTTAGGTCCAGTTTCACCAACATTAATATTATGGACCAATGGGAAAATACCTTATCGAAATGCAATTTGACAGAAGCTGTCAAAGGTCTCTGAATAAAAGTGATTTCTATTGAAATATTCAATAAAATCGTGAAAATTCGACTGTATTATAAACAAGACCACTTTTTGATTCCAACATGATGCTTTTGTACAGAAAAAACAGACGAACTTTCATGTATTTTGATATATGTTATAGGTTTACATTTAACAATCCGTTATCCCCCTCAGCGAATGGGAATACGGCAAATAATAGGTCAATTTTCTAGCTGTTAAATTTGGCAGCAGATTTGGACGTTTGTTAAAGCATGGCACTCTCGAATTTACCAACTTCAATACACTGAAAGTTATCATTACATACCTGTTGAATAGTGTGGATTTATCTATATTTTGCAAGGAAACAGAATATAAAATACATTCCATCCAATTCCTCATCTTCCTTTACGTCATAATTTATTAATTTATGGGTAAATGAATTTCTTCAAAGCAATAAAAACATCATGTCCTCTCCATCCTAAAACAAAGATAATATGTGTAAGACGTGTCAATCACTACATCTCCCTGATGCATAATGCAATTACTATGGACATAGACAAAAAATTATGAAAAATGTTTCACAAATAATGTCTTTTAAGTACAAAAATCATAAAAACTAGTAATGTTTATTGTTTGTCTTTTTTTGACTGGCGGGGATATCTGTCTGTCACTCGCAGGGTTGCCAAGTCTAACGACGATCACTTCCCGTGGTGGATGGTGCGAAATGAATCTTTTACATTTGCTGGTTTTGAATTTTTTTCGTGAAAATTTACTAGGTATCATGATTATAAGCATCTTTGGTAGGTAGATACGGAATGGGAAAGATCCTATTTATGAAAATAAATTTTTGGTACCATCTAACCGTTGCAATCAGTGCACAAACACTGTGATATATGATTTTTAGCATAACCGCTGCCCTATCAATACAAATTTAACATACAGGTCGCCTAGCCGTGGGGATGCAGTGGTCGGGATGAATATCACGGCAGCAACTGATGATTTCGCCATCTCTGGTAACAACGTATGAAGATTTTGTACAATTTCTTTGAAAATGATGTAAGATATGTCTGATTTGGCAGGGTAATGTCGCCGCCAAATGGCAGTCACTCTTTCTGACACAGTTCGGATCGAAAGATGACGATATTCGTGAAATGTATTGATACTTCTAAATATAGGATTGTATCGAACATCCCTACTGTCATGATGAATAACCCAAGGTACCGACGGAGCTATTTTGCGGCGTCTTGGAAATAATTTTAAATTTTCATTTGCATTTTTTCAAGTGTTGTGCAATGATTTTGGGAAAAATGTCACGAATAGGCTTATAAAGCATAGTAGAGTATATTTCATCAGTTGGCGAAACTTATTCCACTGGGCCAGGAGGGTGAAACGGGATATTAATGCACAATCTGGCAACACTGTCGCACCCTCACAAAATGGCCGCGGACAACCACACAAGTCACGGTGTTGTCATTGAATAGCATGGAATTAAACCTTCAGAGTATATGTGATGTGTTGTGACTGGTACCAAGAGTTGACAGATCCCACACATGTGTCACTCTTTGAAATGCAATAATCAGCTGTATTCAAATAATGTCTAATATAAATATAACCTAAAATGTGTAGAATGTGAAAAAAGAAAAATATGGCAAATTTTTAGTTTTTTTGCAGGTTTTAGGTTTGCTGGTAGCTTTAAGGCAAATATTTGGGAATTTCTTAATCGCTGTGAATATAGTGAGGATGTTTGTTCAGTTCCTGAACAATGAAAAATATTCAACTTTATGGATGTATGGATATCAAAAAACCTGAATGGTTTTGTGGGAATATCAATCTAAGGTGCCATAATGGTTCTGATGAACGGCAAGTAAATAAATGAATGTTTGGAAACGTGCAATATCTTTTGGTAGAGCCTGTCATCAAGTAGGTGCTTAATGGCTATCTGCAAGAGGTTTATAGGAAAAAACACCCAGTATCGCATATCAATCGAAGAAGATAATATAAACATGGATAAAAAATCAACAATAGTAATTAAAACATGAATTTTATTCAAAATTCCAACATTTCTTTAAATTTTGACTGAATTATATGTAATTTCTTAATATTCAATAAGCTGGTGATGTTTCAATGACAAGCTGTCATCTCATACTTTGACAGTATTTTGTTTTCAACATTTCATAGCTATTGGTTGCTAAAATTTGTTGATTGGAACTTGAAGCTCATTCGTTGTATTTGACGGTCTGTTACCCTATAGGTGGAGAATAACGGACTGTTGTTGGTGAAATTGGCCCTTAGTATCTTATTATATATTACTCCGTTCTATATGCATTCAAAACATTTTCCAAGTATTTTTTGAATAACAAAGGCGCCAGTGTGCAATCCTGCCGCAGTCATTTGCTATCTTTAAATTTTTCGGATAATACCTTGCCATCCTTCACCAAACAGGAACATCCACAGTAGAAGGTCTTCACTGAGTTGATAAAAGCAGAAGAAACGTTCCACTACACCACGCTTCTATATACACAGATAGTACTAATTGCCAGATCGTCCAACAAAATAGGTAGATGATGGCGCCAATTTAGCGTATACGCACAATGGATAATACGTCATATCCATACAATGCAAGAATATCCATATCATTCAGTGCTAAGTAACTTGTGTAGGCCGAGCATTTTTACAACAATCAAAACCACAGATGCCATTCCGACATTCAACGCCTGAATTGCAAACAAAATTAACCAGCATTGAAGCTCCTGTCTCTTTCAGGAGGGTTCAAAACGAATGGCTTTTGATCTTATCTGAGATTTTAGTCTGAGATCCCATGTAACATAGAACGTTCATTATATTATATGTTAATTGATAGAAATTTGACCGGAAATACTTAGACCTTTAGGAATACGGTGCCAAATATGCCGACCAAAGCCTCGGCCACAGATTAGGCAGTTGGCCAAAAAAGGCTAACGGCTTGGTCGAAGGCTGAAGGTCTCAAAAAGTCAGTACAAACGAGAAGCTTTGCTGGAATGTCGTGTACTTCAAAAGTGAAAACGTTCACAATAAAAAATTTAATATAACCCTGCATTTCTTGAAAGGTATGGAGAGACTACAAACATCGTTCATGAATTCCGAATATTCCGCCCATCTCTATCCATGCCATCACTATTAAAACAACTGCCCTTGACAGCCTCTCTGCCTGCAAATATTTCCGGATAGATTCCATTCTTTTTCATTTGAACCACCATACAGAACACGAATTTATTAGCAACTTAAATTAAAAAGAGCACGTTTTGCTAAACTCAATTATGTGTGGGTCTAATCAGGCAAAATGGAGGCAACCCCCTTAACCTTAGCCTACCTTTTTTGGAGTTTGCCCTATTTGGACCCATTTCTGAACGTTACGACTTACTTCAGCCTTACTCTTACACCTTGTCTTATCTTGGAACTTATTCAAGATTTACTTGTCTACATCTTACTCAAGGCTTTCATTGGATTACTCACGACTTTGCCCTAATGTAGAGCTTGCCTTTGCCTCAACCAGGACCTGAGTTAAACCCAAGCTACTCCAACCTCAGCCATCCACCGTTCATGAACTCCGAATATTCCGTCCATCTCTGCCCGACCCATCACTATTAAAATAACTGCACGTTGTGCTAAACTCAATTATGTGTGGGTGTAATTAGGCAAAATGATTGGAGGCCAGCTCCTCAACCTTAGCCTACCTTTTTTGGAGTTTGCCCTATTTATACTCAATTCTGAACCTTGCGACTTCCTTCAGCCTTACTCTTACACCTTGACTTATCTTGGAACTTATTCAAGATTTACTTGTCTACATCTTACTCAAGGCTTTCATTGGATTACTTACGACCTGGCCCTAATGTAGAACTTGCCTTTGCCTCAACCAGGACCTGAGTTAAACCCAAGCTACTCCAACCTCAGCCTTCCACCGTTCATGAACTCCGAATATTCCGTCCATCTCTATTAAAATAACTGCACGTTGTGTTAAACTCAACTATGTGTGGGTCTAATTAGGGTAAATGTTTGGAGGTTAGCTCCTCAACCTTAGCCTACCTTTTTGGAGTTTGCCCTATTTGTACCCATTTCTGAACCTTGCGACTTACCTCAGCCTCACTCTTACACCTTGACTTATCTTGGAACTTATTCAAGATTTACTTGTCTACATCTTACTCAAGGCTTTCATTGGATTACTTACGACCTGGCCCTAATGTAGAACTTGCCTTTGCCTCAACCAGGACCTGAGCTAAACCCAAGCTACTCCAACCTCAGCCTTCCTCCGTTCATGAATTCCGAATATTTCGTCCATCTCTACCCGACCCATCACTATTAAAATAAGCCTTGCTTCACATCAAGGATAAATATACAGCAAGCTCTGCTGTATGGACTTCGGCTTCCATAAGCACCAGAAATTGCAAAGATATTTCCTTTTTTAATTACATTTTATCAATTTGTTGTTATTGTTGTTGTTTTCTAAACAAGCATAGATAAGAACGTTATAGTATTCGGTCTGAAATAAGCAAACCTATCTTTTGTAAAATTTCCATACCTTGCAGAGCAGTGTGACCGGGTGACGATTACAGGAACTTCCGGTTTTCCATGTTTGTACGCACGAGATCCCGGACTGCATACCGCCTGATCTTGTCCGGCAGATATACGATAAAGCAGTCAATCAAAATGCATTATTGCCAATAAATCCTGCCTGTACCTCCGAGTAACAAAAAACAAATGAGCGACTCTGTGGAACTGTCAACAGGTGCAATTAAATTTTAACCAACACGCACATTCCGCGGGAATTAATTGGTTCGCAATCATCGCACTGTCAACGATGAATTTGTTGCAATTCGTTTAATTTGTGCTTATCTGCACTGGGTGGTGTTTTATCAATTTCGACTTGCGTAGGTTGGCAAAATGCAGTACCAGTAAATGCTGGTAGCTTATTAAATAAGAATAATATAGGAATATAACTGGGTTGTCTAGAAGCTGTATTGGAATATTGTGCGCGAACGCATTTTGTCTATAATAATAATACATTTATTTCATCTATAGTAGCCAAAGACTTGAGCAAATCAAATGTCAACAGAAAATGGTACAACAAAAACACATGCACTTGGAAAAATAATACATCCTGACAATCAGACAAAATCAACATGACCTTAGTAAAAGTTTTCTAGTTTTCGGGATATTGCCACTTTTAGGTTTTTTAAAAAATCACTACTTCTTGCTCCTTTTTTGCCTGTTATTACTTAGTGATTTGGATACAAAAGACTGCTGCACTTATTTTTTATTTGTAGTAGTTCGCAAGTATTATGACTTCAATGACAAACCTTGGAATTATTCAGTTTTTAGTAAAAAGAACCTGCAAATATTATACTATCTTTACGAGAGCTTTAAATAGACTGGTATTTAAGATCATTTGCCGATTCAATCTGGTACATTTCTTTCACAGTAATTAGTCAAACTTTAGTAAAGGCTTTCAATTTATTTATTATTTTATTTTAGCATACCGTGCTAGTTTTCAATGGAATGGATACTCGGTTGTGTCAACCAACTGTTAATGGTAGCACAGGAAAAAACTCATAAGTTAGAAGTTGTTAATAGCCATAACAGGCAGAAAAGGAGCAAAAAGTAGTAAGTAGTAAAAAAAACTTAAAAGTGGCATAATCTCGAAAACTTGAAAGCTTTAACTAACATCATGTTGTTTTTATCTGATTTATCTGAAGCCAATCACTCTGGCTTGTTATTTCTGGGACACCCCTGTAGAGCCGTTTTACACATAAGAGAATTACTCCGAAAATTATGGTCATAATTATGCCGAAAATTTTTGCTGTCGTATTACACGCAAAAGAATTCTTGTGAAAATTTTCATGGTAAAAATATAAAACCCGTTCTATATTATATGCGCGAGAACCGTGCATGTCAATATCAAATGTCAACGACAACAACAACAACATAACCTCACTTAACATTTGTGGGAGTGGTCCTGTTCGAGTCGTACGAAGGAGCGTTTATTGTTATTGTTTAATCATAATGTCGTGGAATCGGGAAGAATTTACAATGTTGTTGGAGGAGTACCAAAAATGGCCAAACCTGTACAAGGTGAAGTCACCCAATTACAAAAACAGAAATTTACGGCGTCAGGCGCTGGATGCGATAGTCCAAGCATTGAGAAGTTTTATAATATTAACCAAGATCTCGATTTCAAAAATAAATTTAAATTATCGACGTCTGTTGTCTTTCCGATTATATTGGACGTCATACCCGTTAAGGTTATGTCCATTTGAAAATATAACTCTAATGCGCAGGCGTATCATATGAATTACTCCGAAATTTTGTTTGCTTGTGTCATACAGGTTGTAGAGAAAATCTTCAATATTTTTTCCATGCAAATTTTCAGCATAATTATGACCATAATTTTCGGAGTAATTCTCTTGTGTGTAAAACGGCTCGTAGATTAAAAAACAATTACATCCAAATAACTATTCCAAGATCTAAACACACATCTGTTAGACATGATTTAAACTGGTTTTTAAAACTGCTTAATGTCAATGCTTATTGAGTATCTTCTTTTAAATTATTTAAAATTTCACAACCCGTGTAACTCAAACATTTCTGAAATGTATCAGCAAATCTTTAGATAGAGTTTGATAATAGTGTTGTTCTTCCTGGTTATAGAGGAGGTTCAATTTATTTTTGTGCACAAATATAGGCAATTCAGAAATGCAAATGCAAGCTACTGTCAATATTCTCAAAAATTAAGATTTGCAATGATTCTATCTGGAGAAGAATAACTCTATATATCGATGAGCTGCATCCCCAGCCCCAAATGCCACAGCGCAAGTGACAGTTAAGGCTTGAATAGTATAGAGCAAGTAAAACTTTAAATAGCAACTTTTACGAATTTGATACAACGATTCCACATGTGGTTCCCAAGTTAGATGACAATCAATCGTAACACCCAACAACTTGACAAAATGAGATATTTCAATTATAAACCGTTATTAAAAATACTTAAATCCTGATTATCTCTTAGTGAACATTTTTGAGCGGCTCTGTATACTGCTTCATTATTATGAAAGAGTCCAATGTTACTAGAACTGGTCAATCATATATTAGTATCATCCGCACATGATATAATTCTACAACTTGAAACTGCGTTCGACAGATTTATTGGGATCATTCACATATAGTAAAAAATAAAAGGCCCCAGGACTGATCCTTGGCGAACACCTGCCCCGATAATCTATACATCACTACTTCTTGCATCACCAGGGTCATTACATGCATTTATATGACTGCATAAAAAAATATGTGATCACGAAAGTGTTATTAGAATTTGCTTGCCAGCCAATCAGTCTTCGAGGTAGAGGTGAGATGGAATGGTTTCAGGGCATACATAGGACACAATGTTGCCGTACTTCACGCTGTTTTCTTGGATTATAAAGGAGGAGGCACAAACCCTACGGAAATCGGTTCCCGGTGGGGATACCATATCTCCAGAGCATCCTAATCAAAAGTTTACAATATATTGTTTAAATGGAAGGCCGTACTTTTTATTACACACTTGGATAGGCCCTTTTAAGAGAAGAAGGTTGATATAGCCTACTTATGGGCTTTGATTATTAGTTATTAGGCTATTGGGTATTTTATCTAATAAAGTGCATTAGGGTAGACATATATGGTAAATATATTGATAAAAAGAAAACTGAAGGAGTTAGAATTTTGAAGATTTCAAATTATGTTGAGTATATCTTGTAGCAGCTAGATTGATATAAATTATGCAGTATTTCAATACTCACAGTTTATTGGTGTTAATGCCCATGCTGTGCTTTACTGGTTTGGATAAACATAAGGCTATACAGGGTGGCTCATCCATGTGTGGACGGAATATTACTAATAAACAAATATATTTTGGAAAATCTATATATGCCATGTTATACATGACATTTGAGGGCACATTTATAAAATATTGACAATTATACAGGGTGTCCCAATTTTGAACTACATATCAAAGTTGTGATTTTTTAAATAGAATGCTTCAAATTTTATTGCATATTTGGATAGACCAATTCAATAGAAAAAGATTCATATAACGTACTAAGGGGTTTTGGTAATTAGCTACTGAGATATAAGGTGTTTTGTCTAGAAAAACCCCCCATTTCGGCAACCTCTCAGTCTGCCATTTTGAAATTTGGAGTGCTGAATTTTGTATGGAAAAAAATTACACACCTTAGCTTTTATCTTATTTGTCAGGTTTTCAAATTTTAATTTTTGCTCATGCAGAGTGTTCAAAAACGCAAATTGTAGTTTTTGTTAAAAGTTTCAAATGCATCACCCTGTATATTTGTGCAAATTTGGATTCAATTTTTTATAATTTTTTTTTTTGATACTAGACAAAGGTTTTTATGGCTATTTTTTTGGTTATTAGCACTTCTATGGAACGGCTTAATTCTTTAAAATATCGCATCATCCTTGGAAGCAAATAAATTGTTGATTAGTTACAAGCTTTGTGAGCATTATTATTAAAAACGTGTTTGAAAATGATTTTTTCTAAAGAAGAAATGGTGAATATGGTGTTCATTTTGGACGAAACCCAATGAAATAATTTCCTAGCATCGATTATCTCGCATTGTATCTTGGCCTCCTAGATCACCAGATATGACACCGATAGACTTCTTTCTATGAGGCTACGTTAAGCAAGAGGTTTATAGATATCCACCGTCTACCCCGGAAAATATGAAGTAAAGGATTAAGGATGCTTTTCTGAACATAAGGGAACACATGCTGAGGGATGTGCAACGATCATTCATCCAAAGATTACGGCTGTGTATTCAACATGATGGAGATATTTTCGACAAGTTTTTATAGGTTAGCTCTTGAGTAGTGACAATTGTTTGTTTATGTTGTTATTATAGTTGTTTTTCTCTATTACGCTTGAAGCTGAATACTATTCTGTTCGTTATTAGTTTTTACGTCAAATCTGTACTCTTAATGGCAATATGGAACTAGCCCACTGTTTGTCTTTTGTTTCCATGGATGATGTGATTTTTGTCCTTAATTTTGGTGTGTTGTTCTATTAAAAGCTTAATAACTCAAAGTCTAGTGATTTTATCTTAATCAAACCTTATACCAACAAAAAGCTTATAAATAAGTGTATGCAAATTGTCACAAATATACAGCGTGATGTATTTGAAATTTTTGGGAAAAAGTACAATTCGCGTTATTGACCACCCTTGTATGAGCAAAAACGAAAATTGGAAAAAGTAACAAATAAGAAAAAAGCTGAGGTGTGTACTTTTGTTTTATACAAAATTCAGCACCCCAAGTTTCAAAATGACGGATTGACGGGTTGCCGAAGTGGACGATTTTTCTGAACAAAACACCTTACATCTCAGTAGCTAATTATCAAAACCCCATAGTATGTTATATGAATCTTCTTATTTTGAATTGGTCTAACCAAATATGCAATAAAATTTGAGGCATTCGATTTAAAAAATCACAACTTTGATATGTAGGTCAAAATTCGAACACCCTGTATAATTGTCAATATTTTAGAAATGTGCCCTAAAATGTCATGTATAATATGCCATAAATATATTTTTCCAAAATGTATTTGTTTATTAGTAATATTCCGTCCACACATGGATGAGCCACCAGCAATATGATGCCAGTCCTATTCATTTCCTGACCAAATTGGAGCAACCATAATACAAATATTACCAAAAGCTTTCCATGAAAATGTGTACAAGGCTTTGAAACTCCGGGGTTAGTTTCACATTGAAATAAAAAAGTAACCTGTCATAACTCTCAGTAATACTACTGTCAAATTACCACGGTTCGCTTTAGTAGTCATAAAGTTACTTCTGTCTCCGTCTTTCGTTATTTGTTATCGCTGTGAAAAATGGACGGCTTAACGTTTCGTTGTTTTTGTCGCACTAGGAACTCTCTATTATTAACGTGCTGCAAATATCATTTGAAGTAGAAAAACGGGACTTTAGGGGGCTCCTGGGTCATTCTCAACGTGATCTACGCACCACGTTTACTAAAAAAAATAAGTTTTGGTCAAGATGGTAGATATGCATGCAGAAATGTACGTCGCTCGGGTTACCAATCCTTTTATTTCTGCTCTTAAGGGGCATTATGTCAACTTAGAAGTAGCGGTTGTTCACATGATCTGGACTCGTTCTGTAGCAGTATGTGTTGCCTAAACGTAATGATCCTTCAGCTTCTGCTTCGGAGATGGCATTGCTAAAGGTCTGACCTGTAAGTTGTATATACTATAACTGGAAGGAAACGGCAGTGGACTTGTTTCGTTTTTTTTTACATTATATAGGTTTTTTACGTAAAAACCCTGCCTGTTCATTTAGCGAACGATTCTCCTTCATTATTCCGCATAAAAATAATAGGCTATTAGATTTAGTGTTATCAAATAAACAATGTAGCGTCGTTAAGGCTTATGATGACCTACTACCTGAGGATGTTCACCATCCTCGCCTTGTCATGATAATCAACATGAGCTTCCATTCTAAAAAGAGTATCAAATGCGCCAGAGAATCATATAATTTCAGAAAAGCCAATTTTGTAGCACTATATGAACAAATAAGCTTGGTTAATTGGACGTTTCTTGACAATTTAACAGATGTAAACGTAGCTTTGGAAACATTTTATAACATTCTTCGTAAGATTTTTAATATGTGTGTCCCTAGGACAAGTCTCAGATCTCTCAAATTTCCAGTTTGGTTTAACGGTGAAATGATTAGAGACATTAAAAGAAAAAAATTGCTACACAAAAAGTTTAAAAAGGATAAAGGTTTGATCACATACACTGAGTTCAAAGACATAAGGACCAAAATTAAGCGCGATGAGCGTAACGCATATCAAAAATATCTAGTAGATCTCCAAAGTAGCCTATCTCAGGATCCGAACAATTTCTGGTCATTTATCTGTAATAAATGGGGACAAAATTCTACAATCAGCCAAGTAAACTATAATGGTAAGCAGTATGACAAACCCAATGAAACTGCTAATGCTTTTGCGCTATTTTTTCAATCTGTATATACTATGCCCTCGAACGCAACTGATATCAATATTTCGGACTGGCATACTAACATAATACTTCAGAGCTTTTCCGAAGAAGAAGTTTTTACAGTGTTAAAGCAAATGAAAAATAAATTTACCTCCGGACCCGATGGAATCCCATCATTTTTAGTGGGTGACTGTGCCTACGTCTTAGCTCATCCCTTGACAAAGATCTTCAACCTATGTTTAAAGACTGACACGTTTCCTGAAATTTGGGGCGAATCAAAGGTGCGTCCCATTTTCAAGAAGGGTGATAGACTACAGGTTGAAAATTATAGACCGATAACCCTAGTATGTATCTTTTCCAAGGCCTTAGAAACTTTGCTTCATAATTTCCTATACCACAATACACATTCCCAAATAAGTACTTCTCAGCATGGCTTTATGAAGGGTAGATCAACCATAACTAACCTAGCCTGTTTTACTCAGTCAGTCTGCTCTGCATTAGATGCTAATAGCCAGGTGGATGTAATTTATACAGATTTTAGTAAAGCTTTTGACAAACTTGATCACAGTATTCTGTTAATGAAGCTGAGCTATTTTGGAGTCTCCCCCAAGCTGTTATCCTTTCTTAAGTCATATCTATCAGGAAGAAAGCAGTATGTTCAATATGAGGGTGTCAAATCCATTGAATTCTACCCAACCTCAGGCGTACCTCAAGGCTCCTGCTTAGGTCCTTTGCTTTTCATACTGTTCATAAACGATATTGTTAGCGATATCGACAGCAGCCACTTAATCTGTGCTGATGATCTGAAAATGTTTTCCAATGTCGACTGCAGCACTGACTGCTCACTTACAAAAAGACCTAGCCAAAATAGTTAAATGGTGTGCTGTAAATCGACTTCCAATTAACTACAGTAAATGTAGTGTTATGTCTTACACCAGAAAGCTAGATATTATTGCATTTGACTACAGAATTGGCAATCATTCTCTGCTGAGAGTACAAGAATGCAAGGAGCTGGGTGTGATTTTTGACATGTCACTTAGCTTCAATCCTCATTTTGAGTACCTTAGTAATGCTGTCAACAGATTATTAGGATTTATTATTATATTATTCGTAACTCAAAGGAATTAAGTAACAAAGATGCCATGATTATGCTTTATAATTCATTCATACTGTCTAAATTAGAATATGGACGGCTAATATGGAATCCATGCTATGTTACAACTTGTGGCTCTCTGGAGAAGATTCAGCGGAAATTTCTGAAATGTCTTTCATTCAAAATTGACGGTACGTACCCACCCATTGGGGTCCCACAGGAAGACCTGTTACGTAAGTACAAGTTTATCAGTCTTGATAACAGAAGAAAGACTCACTCGCTAATATTCCTGCATATAGTAGTGCATAGCAGTTATGATTGTCCATCATTTCTAGCACAGATTAAATTTGATGCTCCAAAATTTGTTACTCGCAATATACTCACTTTTTACCTACCTACCCCACGAACTAACTTACTGTTGCACTCACCTTTGTACTCGATGTGTTCATGTTATAATAGTCTACAGAGTACATTTGATTTGTTCAACACAAGTATTTCGAATATTAAGAGAGTTTGCAGTGAAATGATTTAGTTTTTAGTTTTCGTTGTATTTTTATATGTTTTTTTTACTATTTCTATTGTTGTTTTGCCACCAGTAATTGGTTAACACTGTTGGTGGTGGATTTCAATAAATAAATAAATAAATAAATAAAAGCGCTGCACCGCCAAACCATTTTATATTGGCAACGTGCTCATTGTAACTTTTCCGTGGTAAGAACGAAATCAATATACAACGCGATTTTGATTGGCTGAGCCATGAATTCGAAAAGCTCAGTATATTCACCCCGATCCAACTGGATAAGCACGCAATGGTCAACTAATTCTAAACGTATCTGTCTAGCCAACGGATGGCGCATTGCTCAGGCACGTTGGGAAAATTATCATCTGCGCGAATTTACTGTTATTGCCTGTTGTGCCTTTATGAAAACCCCGACAGCGACGGACTAATTTATATTTCGCTACCGGCTACCAATTTAACAGCGTCGTGCAGGGTTATTCGATCTCGGAGATAAGTTTATTTACAACTAGGCGAAATAAATTCTCTATCGGGAATACACATAACTGGAACTATCTGCACACTTGTGAATATAACGAACAATGTTTACTGTACTTGGCAAATGCGAAGCCTGGGTGTTAGTGTTCGTAAAGTATGATTCTTTATACTTAGCATGATACTAAGAGAATGAGTTAATTTTTCCGACAAATCTTAACCAGTCAAGATTCGTATCAACAAGCCTTCCTCAACAGAGTCACAGTACTAATTCTACTCAGGTGTTTGGGTTTCAACAAAGTGTAGTTATATAATTATATATATATATATATATATATATATATTTTCCTATTTTTTGTTATATAAATATATATATGCATTTACTGGCAGCCCAGTTTTTTTTTTTTGGAAAAACGCTCAGACCCGTCGATTTTGGCAAGTTTGGCAAAAAATCACGTTAACACATGCAGCTCCCTGGGCGGGGGTGACACCAACGCTTAAATCTTAAATGAAAAGGGGGGTCGAGTGATACCTTATTTTAAAGGTCTTTCAATTCCCTTTATAATGATGTAAAATACATGAGCTTCAGTTCAGTAGTTTTGAAGATTTATTGATTTAAATCTTAAAGTAGACTTTAATAGGTACATCAGATTAGTTTGTACTACTTTCAGAAGAAATTGGACTAAAAGAGTTTATTTAATAAGTAAATGCTTTTCTTCACTACGCCCATGGTTTGTTTATCATTTGGTAGTTGAATATAGCTATTGGAGCGTTTTTTTTTGTGTCAAAAAAGTTATTTCTTGAAGAAACAGGAATTTAGTACAAAGTTTGCGATTGATTTGATCGAACTTTTTTGCTAAAATAACTTGTAACGCTTTATTACATAAATTAGCCCTGGTATATTCCACAGCAGAAAGAGTTGAAATTATCGAAATAGAACAGCAGAAATATTTAATGAGCGACATGAGAACAGTAACGTGCATCGAAAATATGTTCTAGAACTTGTAGCTAAATTTCGGGAAACTGGGTCAGTCGCCAATAAAAAACGCAACATTGAAAATCCCATAAGGAACGAAGCAATAGAAGTGAGGGTTTTAGGGCAAGTTTATGAAGATTCTACGTTAAGTACCCGTAAATTGGAGACTGTGTGTGGTGTTAGTCGACGTACTGTCCAACGGATTCTAAAGGCCCATAGTTTTCATCCGTATAAAATTCACCTGGTACAAGAACTTAATGAAGACGATTTTGATCTGCGATTACAATTTTGTGAAGATATGAGTGAACGAATTATAAACGATGGACATTTTCTATTCAACACTTGCTTTTCCGACGAATGTTCCTTTTTCTTAAATGGCGTACTAAATTGTCATAACTGCCGATATTGGTCCGATTCTAATCCCAGAATTTATCATGAGGTTATCTTACACAGCAGCCACAAAAATTAAATGTTTGAGCTGGTATTTTTGGCGATCATTTAGTTGGTCCTTTTTTCTTAGCTGGAAATTTGACCGGTGAAATGTTTTTGGAATTACTGGAAGACGCCATAGATCCTGCATTAACAGCCATAATTGAAAACCAGAATGATCGGCGGTACATTGCGAATAGGTTGATGTTCCAGCAGGATGGTGCCCCACCACATTACGCATTACGTGTTCGACAATTTTTACATCAGACGTTTCCAGATCGATGGATTGGTAGAAGAGGTACCATTGAATGGCCCCCAAGATCGCCAGATTTATCAACTTTGGATTTCTTTATGTGGGGTCATTTAAAAAGCAAAATCTGTGCAACTCAGCCAACATCATTAGCAGACCTGCGACAAGGAATTGTGAATGAGTGCCTTCAAATTACTCCTCAAATATTGCAAAATGTGCGGCAATATTTTGAGCAAAATCTTTATTATTGCATGGAGAGTCATGGTGGCCATTTTCAACATTTACTTGCCTAACGGATCAGTTCATTGTTCATTTTTAAATTACTTTGCTGCCAAAATCAATAAGTCTTCAAAACTACTGAAGTGAAGTACATTAATTTTATATCATTATAAAGGGAATTGGAAGACCTTTAAAATAAGGTATTACTCGACCCCCCTTTTTATTTAAGATTTTGGGGGTGGTGTCACCCCCGCTTAGGGGGCTGCACGTGCTAACGTAATTTTCTGCTAAACTTGTGTCCCCCTCGAAAACAAAATCGACGGGTTTGAGCGTTTTTCCAAAAAAAAACTGAGCTGCCAGTAAATGCGTCTGTTTCGTTTTCGATGCGCCACCCTGTATATACACTTCGTGGAATGTTTTGATAATACTCAATACTCACGAAAAAAAGGGAACAAGACAATAATCCAAATTTTTCGACAGGCTGTATTTTAGTGACAAATGATCCTATTTAGACCTTCAAAAAGAATGTTTAAGCTTTAAGACTCTAGTTTGTAGGTTTTTCGCCAAAATTTTTTAGGAACAATGGTTCTCACGCACTTGTAACAGATAGTACAAGAAAATGTGTTGAACAATGTTTGCCTTCTTCTTTTTAGTCCAAACGATTGAACAAATTTCTATTAGACCATCATATGGATCAGATAGCCCGTTTATTCAGTCTCACCATCCTGTTTTTAAAATCTCGATACGATCATCTGGAGCGGAGATATCTGACATTGAATGAAAAAAGATCCTTTTGTTATCGACACTGATATGTATGTACGGGTATTTTTAGAAACTGGAATAAATCTCCTATAAGATTTGATTGCAATTTTGGAGCTATCTGAGACATATGATGGCCTAACAGAAAAAAATGTCCAGGCCTGGGACTAAGGAGGCAAACGTTTTGCAAAAAATTTTTCGTACGCTATCTGTTTAAATTGCATGAGAATCATTGTTTCTAAAATGTTTCAGCTAAGAAACCTGAAAACTAGAATCTTGAAGCGTTTCTAGAGCCTAGAAACGAAAGTTTTCGCCGAAAATCTTGGATATTTTTCTTGTTTCTTCAATTTTTTTGAGTAGTGTTGTAGGAAACCGATCGCAAATTTTTTGTTACATCATCGCAATTAAAATTACCTATTTCTAGGTTTGCTGTTCAAACTCGACAAGTTTGCTGGTTAGCATCAAAGCACGAAAGATTTGACTTATTTTTAACATAAATAGTAGTATGCGATGCATCAAAAACTTCGGTCGGCTCTTGGACTATCACTGATTTACTAATAGAAACAGCGTTCTATTGGTTTGTCGATTCGCTCATAGATGGCTCTGTATACACCGAGGTGGTGTTGCCAAGCTGCCGCTAAATGTTTAGGAAATGCTACAGTTATGCTAAGTTGAATGGACCTCATTTTTTTAAGTCAAAAGTCACATGCAATAAGAGAACATATCGCCTTAATGCCAGGCTGTCTAGATAGATTTGAGATTCTAAAAATTTAGAATTTCAAGCTTACGTTACTCTTTGTAACCACGCCAAATCGTATAATACCTTGCGTAGCGTCCCAAAGGTTGAATACCCATGTGATAATTTACAGGTTTTTTCGCGAAAAGTGTGACCTATAGCTTTATTGGTAAATATTTGAATTTTTTGACATTTCTTGTGCTGTTATGGTAAATTTTCCAATATGATAATAGAAAACATGCAAAGTCTCAAATAAAAGCTGTGCAACTAAAATATGCACATATAGTTTTTTTTGCCGAAACATTTGTTGTGCCATACTTTGTGTTCTTTAGACAAAACCAGTGTATATATATTTTCTTTTAGCCAGTATTTTGAAATAGTGTCACATTTCAATTTTTTTACTTGTAGGTTTGCGTTCAAATATATCACTACATGCAGTTTTTTTCATGGATTTTTCTTCTTAAAAAATTGACCATAACAGTACGCAAAAATACAACGAAACTGAATAAAATTTTTGATTGACATATGACGACGGCACGACCCAGGATATGACATGTTTTTTTTATTTCTTTAGAGATTTAACTTTCCCAGTTTTATCGAAATAAAACACTACCGATGCAATATTTCTGCACAAAATATGCACCAGTGCAACAAAAGTTCCATCAAAAGAAAATGCTATCACATGATACTGTATTTTTTTTTCAGGCAGTTATAAAAAAGTCCAGGGTCACATGCAAGTGTCACGGAGTATCAGGATCCTGCTCACTGATCACTTGCTGGCAACAGCTGGCTACTTTTAGAGAAGTTGGTAAGTAGAAACCTCTGATCAAAATTATTCATTATATATCTATTTATTACATTATAATCAGATACGACATGTTTTTGGCTCTTATCAAAACCAACTAAAATGACACAACCACACATAATTCAAATAACAATGAATGCACTCTGCTAAAACGTATTGTCGGACAAAAAACGCATAGAAACATAATTCCATAAGGCTATAATTTTTGTAACTAAATCCTACTGACTCAACGTCTAATCAGTTGTAGTTTTTTTTCCGTAATATCCCTGCTGGAATCAGAGAAGAGGCGACTATTGTTTTCATTGAAAATATGCATGTGTTCGATTTAAAAAAAATACTCTATTTGGTAATACTTCTCTGAGACACCTGTACACAAAAAGACATTGCATGAAAAACTTTATACTACGCTACAACAAAAAAATTAACGAAGAAGTACTCATGCATTTATCGAAAAGAAATTTCGAGTACAGCTCTTTCGCTTGTACATATTGTTCAAAGCTGTTCGCGATAGATTCAAAGGCATAGTGCAGGCGGCTTTTAGAATCGGCTGCCTTTCCCACCATCAGATTGCTAAATCCGCCCACGTAGTTCGTCAACCGTGATCACCTAACTTTTATACACTAAATATTTCATTGCAAGCACTCGGGAAGCCTCGGTAGCATTTTGTAGATACTCACCGTAAATCAAAATAATACAGACAACTCCGAAATTGCTGCATGGATGTGCCAGTTTTGTTTTGTTTTTTTAGAACCGATGTGTAAAGGTTTTACCTAGGTTGGGTTTATTTTACGAAGCATAACATATTGGTAGTCTTAAGACTTTGGTGTATATGTTAATAGAAAAAACTGCGTATTTTTTCAAGATCCATACGCCGTGTAAAGTGTCAATTTTGATGACACCCTGTACCTTCTTACAATCCTAATACCCTCTATTGCATTCACAGTCATCAAATTGGCCCTATCAATAAATTACAATGTAGCTAAAACGTTTCCCTTGTACAGAAAAGCATAAAGATTTGTCTAATCGCCTGTAACTTGGATATTTTATATAAAAGCCTGGAGACTTCAACGATAGCGCAGACAAGAAACTTATCTAATATCGTTAGGCTTCGTCGTTTCGATGGGAAAAAAGTCCCCTAAAAATCAAGTTTTTGGGTATTTTATGAGATTACACGCTTTATCTTTGGTCCAAGTAGGCGTGCATATCATCAAATATCCCGGTTTAGTTTTATGACGTTGTTCTACGATCTCCGATCTATCCGAGTGAAAATAAATTCTGTTTCCATTGGTGTTTTCTGAAATGATTTCCATGGTAATGGCTGTTATTGAATTGTTTTGAATTTTATATTTTGGTTTTGGTTGCTTGCAGAGAAGTAACGCATATACCTCTCGTTAGATTCCCTGTTGACCACTTTCACTGATACATTATTATAGAACATTATTACAGGTATTACAAATCGAAATGCCTCGATAAAAAATGCTTACAATCGCAAGAACATCGCTATAATAAAATTCAATTTGGAGATACTTAGATGTAAGCAACTATTTAAATTAGAATATTACATGTTTTTCTGGTTCTCTATTTGAGCCTTTCAAAAGCACTAATGTTTACAAATTACTTAAGCGAGAACTTGAAGCCCAAAGCATAGGTTCACCAACACCTTTCAGTCGATTTTTTGTTATTATAAGCTGCAACGCCTTTGCATTGTGTTAGTGCGAATGTTATTATAATCTTTGCAAATGCAACAACACTAGATCTGCTGAATCCGCCCATGATTCAACCAACAAAAGTTTGTTATAATTATTATGTTATCCAAATTTTCTAGATCTTTGTAAGTACATTACATTTACTTTGATCGACATGTGTGCTCTTATTGGTTGAAAACTTTTATATGCTTATGGCACGATTTTGTTAATAATATGAGTTTTAACTTCCTTATTCAATAATTAGTCGCTAACTTCTTGTATTTTCACTTGTAATTTATTATACGAGATGAGGCTTAATACCACGTATAAACTTTTTGAAATATCTAGTAATATGTTCATAAATTCTGATGTCTAGTGTTATATTCGTAGTGAGTGTTAATGAAATAGACTGCTGTATCTTTCAACATAAGTTAAACATTTTGAAATGTAATTTTAATAAACATTTAGGATATCCTTCGATCTGAAACCTTCTCTACAGTAGTAAATTGGTTTCATACCATATATTAAGCCAATAATTCTTTTTCTTTCAACTATTGTGAGTGATTATCCCCAGATCATAGTTTTATATGTATCTACATACGTGTTCTACATGTTCACAAATAGGTAGGTATGTTCCAAGTAGCTTGCAGAGTCAAACGATGAGAAGTCATACATATCCAAATCAATCAAAAAAAAAATGTTGAATGAAAAAATCAAACAAGTTAATTAACCCGTTTCAGAAATAAAATCTAACTTGACTACTGACTCAATTATATGTCGCGTTTTTATTTACCAGAAACTACCAATACGAAACAAATTTAATACTCAACGAATTCCGATCTACGTTCCTTAATAGTGAATGTAAGCATCTCAAAATAAGTTGTTTTGATGTTTACATCACAGATTAGTTGCACCTTGGTACAGATGGCAATTACATTTGATGACCACAACGTGGGTGTTACAACAACCTATGCAGTTTTAATGACTACATGCAATAACCCCTCTCACTTTGAAATTTCTCAGAAGTTGCATCGAAAGGATCACATAAAGTTATCACGTATACCCGAGAAATCTCGTAGCCATAAAAGAGGCAGTAAATGTAAAGAGATATGTGCATAATATGGGCGTGATTGCTGGTATCCGATAGGTAAATAAGGGCTGGTCTACAACCCTCATAAAAGTTATAAACTGATAGCACGTGTGATAGTAATGCCAAAGAACCTATATATAAATATATAATCGCAGAAAATAGGGCCTTGGACCGAGAGGGCAGGCTGTCAGAATTTTCTGCTTTTTCTGTTCCTTTTTTGGGCGGCAAATCAAGAGACCCAGGGTCTGAATCTTAAGATACACCACTGTTATGTAGAAACCTTTCCTTGACGTTCTTGTACAAAAAATGTACAGCTCGTCAAGTGTGAGAAGAGGTGCGAATTTTTGAATAGTGTCTATTGACTATTAGGACGATTTCTCGCGAAATCAAATCTGTTGAAAAAGGTGGTTTGACATATTTTTTTAACGGAAAAGAAGGTTCCAACTTTGCTGCGTATACACAGGAAATTTGTTCAAGAACACAATTACACTGGATCACATGAAACTTTAATGAAAGTGGTGAAGACAATGGGATTTCGTTGGAGGAAGGCAAGAACTAATAGAAGACTACTTATGGAGAAACCACAGATTCAGCATCTCAGGAGAAATTTTCTGAGAAGGATGAAAGAATATAGAGAAAAAAATCGTCCTATAATTTATATGGACGAAACATACATCCATACATCACATACGCATGAAAAGAGTTGGAAGTATAATACCAGTAATGGCCTTCACAGGCTAATTTCAAAAGGATAAAGATTTATTATTGCGCGTGCTGGCAGTGAATATGGTTTTGTGGAAAATGCATATCTGAAGTTTAACTCCAAAAGTAAGTCGGGTGATTATCATAGTGAGATGTGAACTATAGTAACTATAAAAAATGGCTTCAGAATAAGCTGATTCCCAACCTACCACCAAATACATGTACAAAGTTGTTTGCCTTTCCGTTGGAAGTAGTGGATAGTCTTACATCACAATTCAATTGAATCGATTTTGTGTTAATATTAGTGGAAACTGCCTTTGAGTGATAAAATTTAAAGAGCCCAGTATATCTGGATAATTATTTAATTCAAAAACGTCTGATCGCAAAATATATTTGCCGTTAAAAAAGGGGAAAAGTGAGCTAATAATTTAAACCAAGCCACTGGTTACGAAGATTTGCTAAACAACTAAACGACGAATAGTTAGATCACTTGACGTATTTTTATATATGCTTATTGGTGTTTGATAGTACCCTGTATTTGAACAGGGCACAGGCACACGGAACCTTAAGAACCATATTTATAAGGGGCCTTTAAGGGCTGAGTGCGGTTTGTGGGTTGATCTACCCTCGAAAACAATGCAACGATAAGCATGTGACAGCCTATGATAACATGCCTACGGTGGAATGCAAATATCAATATCAAATCCTTCCTTGATCATCCAAGGAAACGTTATTTTTACCATGGTAACATTATTTCCAAGGGCAGTTCAACACTCTAAAGGTACTCAGCTTTCAAGAGACGTCTATAAAACAGACTCCTAGGGGCTTGCCTAGACTTTGAGAAATCTGCAATCCTATTCCAATTCTGTGGTAGTATTTGTGAATGCAATATTTTTAACTGTACGAAATTGGTTTTTACTATACCAAATGTAAGCTATTTTCCTATTTAAAGTGGTATCATTTGAATAACTGCACAAATTGATAAAAGCGGTAAATTTTTTGTATATCCAAATAACTACTGGATTATTCAAAGAACGTATAACAATACGATATGTTTGTATATCAAAAAGGGGTAAGATGAACTTCAAAGGGTCAAAACTGGCTCATTGATTACGAAGATAGGTTGTTTTACAACCTGTCGGCATTTTTTAAATATGGCGATCTAACGACTACGATTTGGATTGCGTGACCAGATTTTTTATATGCTCCTATAGACAGGAGCAAAACCAAGTTGAAAGAGGTTAAAATATATTAAATACTTCCCTAGTAATTTATTCATTTCATAAAAAAATGCCTTCTAAAATGCCTGTATATTCCCTCCTAGGTAAACAATCTTTTGATGGCCTTAGGCGTGGATCAGTGACATTGCTCAACACTCATATAAACGTCGAAACTTGTAAATGCGCTGTCTCTGTTTAATTTTCATTCATTGATGCTATTTATACACAATAAATTAATTTTATAACAGGCTTTTAGACGCTACTTGTTATATAAAAAATATGCAGCAAAGCCGACAAAGTGTAACTTTTACGACTTTATTATGATACGTATTTTCCGTTAGGCACAAGCAGTGTCACACTTCTTGGATTCCCAGGAGAGGCTGAGGAGCATCGTTCGGAATGCGGATAGTCATATTTGACAGGTTAAATATCTTTTATGTGCTTGATGTCGTTGTTTTTATGGCATTTCATCTGTTAATCTTTATCAGTGAGTCGAAAAGACGCGTAGTAGTAATAAAAAAAAGTACGAATTGTAGGTTTTCTGGTACCAGTTTTACATTGGAATTTCTTCTCACATTTTATCCGCCACGTCGCTACTTTCTAGGTCTGCTAGAGTGGTCGTACATCGACTGTGGAGTCAGGAATGCCATCTTAGTAGAACTGGAAAGGGGTGATCTGATCACACCTAAATATCGCTTTAACCTCAATTTTAATGTGGAGAATCCGACGAGGGTGTAGTGGGAAGAGTCCTGAGCTACTACAGGCAGACTATTCTGGGGTAGATCACCTTCGATCATCAGAATTTTAAAGAGCTGGGACTCAAGGGAATACTCAACTTTGCTAGAAGGGCAAAGCTTTAACACATGCTATGTATGACTCTATTTAGGCCCGTATCGTCAGTCGTCCCTACAATTGTAGGGCGCGTTTATGGCCTCCTTGATTTCGGTAATATTACGTCTTCTTCGTTAACGTACATGCTTTTGATTTCCGACATACTGACAGTTCTGGCTTGAGGTTATGTTGTTGTTTTGACGTTCAACGGAAAGCAGAACCATAATTTATAATTTTCTTGCAAATAATCTCAATCACTCAAAAATACCTCGCTACATTGAACAAAGTCCACAACCTGTGGTATCTTCAAGAAATTGTTGAGTTATGAAAATTAATGCACATGGATATATTATACAGGGTGGTCCATAAGTCCTTTGAAATTTCAAATTTGAATAAAATTTAACGGGTGAGCGTGAGCGGCGCGGGCGAGGTGGGGGCAGTATCTTCAGTGTCTGGGAATTCAGTCGCCATGGAGTGTTTCACTGGAGCGGATAGTGCTTTTTGTGTGCGCGCGTTTTATCAAAATAATGATTCGGCAACCATTGCGCGGCGTAAATATCGAGAATACCACAATTTACACAATTTTACAAAGAGTCCAACAGCTCAAACGATTAAGAACTGGGTTGCTAAGTTCGAAGAAACTGGTTCGACGTTAGATAAACAGCGGTGGGGTCGACGTAGGACAACTCGTATTGAAGAAAACATCAACATTGTGGCACAGTCTGTTCGTCAAAATCCTACTCAGTCTACTCGTAAGAGTTCCAGTGCACGAAACGTACCCAGAACATCTTTACAGCGGATTTTAAGGAAAGATTTACGTCTGCACGCTTACAAAATTCAGTTAGTGTAGGAATTAAAAGATAATGACGCTATTCAGAGACTAAACTTTGCGAATGAAATGTTGAATCGATTTTCTTCGCTCAATAACGTGTTGTTCTCGGACGAGGCTCACTTCCATTTAAACGGGCATGTAAATAAACAAAATTGCCGTTATTGGAGCCCCGAAAATCGAAGGCGTAAGCATCAGAAGCCCTTACACAGCCCTAAAGTTACAGTTTGGGCTGCTATGTCAGCGCATGGCATCGTAGGCCCTTATTTTTTTGAGGACGACAGAGGTCGCGCATTAACTGTTACTTCGGAGCGGTATGTAGCAATGATAGAAGAGTTTTTGACACCAGCGTTGCAGAATTTTCCAGGCTATAATACGCAGACCTGGTTTCAACAGGACGGAGCAACTGCCCACACCTCTAACACTTCTATGCCCGTCGTCTGTCAACTTTTTCCCAGCAAAGTAATTTCTCGAAGAGGAGACATTTCCTGGCCACCACGTAGTCCAGATTTGACCCCAATGGACTTCTTTTTATGGGGCTACCTCAAGAGTAAAGTATACGACACCACTCCGCGATCAGTTGATGTCCTGAAAGAAAATATCCGAAGAGAAATGGCAAGCATTAGAGTGTTGACTTGCCGCGCAGTCATCGACAATTTTAGACGTCGTTTATATGAGTGCCGTGATCGTAATGGATTGCATTTAGACGATGTGATTTTTAAAACATAATTCCCATTCAATAAAGATGATAACAAAATATAATAATTCTTCATAATGTAACTAGTTTGGTTTTATTCCTTTTTTTCCAGCTCAAAGGACTTATGGGCCACCCTGTATTATAATATTATATTTGTGTGTATGAAAGTCCAGAAGCTTAGAACCAAGCTATTCTCTTGATGAAGGTTGGTAAGTTACAAAACAAATCATTGCATATCCATATTACATACGTATCGCATTATTTTCAGGTGTGATTCATTCTCACAGACTTTATGAGATGGTTCTTCCATGGATAAGAAACATTGTATGGCAAGTGCAATTATTGCATTATCGATGTCAGAGATGCTTTTTCACAAATCATTGTGGGACTCTAGATAGAGTGTCAGGCAAAAGTATGTATAATGTGTGTATGTGAAGATCATAATTACTATTATTGACCATCGCTATTTCAGAGTGCTCAAAATGCCATGGTCATGTAGGATTACCAAAAATGAAGTGTTACAGAGAGTAAAAAGAAGAATAGAGTTGCAGCATGAAGCAAAATCAGAAAAAATTTATGACAATTCCATAATTTATTACGAATGGGGAAATAAAAGAACCACATCTGAAAAAATGCGATCCGTATATATACGTAAATCAAGGAACAACTTGGATGTAAGCTGTTAGGCAAATATATATAAATGCACATCCATTTGCAGTAAATTGTTGATTTTAGATCATTAATACCAGATATGGGACTTGAAGATACCACAGCCTGACAAATTTGTTCAATGTAGGACATTATTATTGAATGATCAACACTATTTGCAAGAAAATATCCTTCGGCATTTGATTGTTTGATTCATCTGTCTGAAATTTTTAAACGTCAAAAAAGAAACATAACCTAACGTCACAATTGACTTCTGATTGACAGCAGACTAGAAAGGTAAAGCAGGACATACATGTACCTCACCGAAGAAGACGTAATATTATCGAAATCAAGGAGGCCATAAACGCGCCCTACAATTGTAGGGACGACTGATGATACGGGCCTAAATAACGTTGTGATACCGGGACCAGATGCTTTTCACTAACTGATACAAAAGATTTAACATTTACAACCTGCCATCACGTACAATCCTCAATCTGTAATTTCCAGCCCCAACTTTTTTTTTAAACGAGCTATCAGAAAAACGAAGTTTGAGCGATTTTCGCTTTCGTTTTTTGTCCGTAATTTAACCGCCACTAGATTGTGTTCTAGACTTACTTGCAAGTTTACCATGCGGCCATCAATGTGAAAGAGGCATGTGAAGGAAGTGTCACCCATTGGTCGGATCATCCTTACCAGAAACGCATCGGGTGTGAACAGTATAGTGTCAGCCAGGAGCTCACTCGACGTTCAAGATCTTGAAATCAAATCTACAAAGCACCCAATTCTCATAGGAAATATTTTATTTAGTTGAGAGAGGAAACAGCAATGCAATATTATCTTTCCAACACATACTGCAAGACAGGATAAAGGACAAATCATATAAGGTCTAATCTTCAAGACAAACACAAAGCATTTAAGCGCTGTTTATCCGGGCCGTTGTTCGCTTTTCATAAATATTTGAGTTGTAAACGGATATTTACCAAGCTTAAACCTTGTTTGAGTATTGTGATTTGTCAATAAGTCGGAACATGGCGAGGAGACATCGTTAAAGTGTGGAATCAAATGAATGATGGATTTACGAGCAGACGATGTTTCTCGGATCTTTTGAAATCCTTTAAATTAAAAAAATTATATCAAGTAGGTTTTTTAAATTTAGCTTATGAAAAATTTTGACACGTACAACGTCGCTTTAATGTTGAATTTGCTTATGTCAAAAAGTGCGATGTTCCAGGCGACGCGTTTTTTGTTCTATATGTAAAGTAAAGTTTATTTGCCAAAAATAAGGATAATATTGTACACTGAATATAAAAGCATGCACAGTTTAGTATAGTAAACAAACAGATAGCCCACAAAAGCAAGCTTATGCGTGGGATTGTACAAAAACACTAATCATGGTATGGATATTTTTTTAAAATTTCCAGTCCATAAAATAGTTCACACACTTAAAAACGGTTCAACTAAAATCGGTTTACAATACTGGTCATAAAATCGGTAAGGTAATCCGTAATCGGTAATAATTTGAAAATGTATGATTAAAACAAGCATATAAATTCGCTAAAATCGTCTACAGTCGGTTAATTTTACATGTTTAAGAAAAACTGGCATATTCATCTGATACCATACATATACTAAGTGACATATAAATCCGAACACCCCGTTTAAATGTTTTTATTTTAATAATAGTTGGTGAATGTATTTATCTTACTGTAAATAACAAGTGAAAAAATATTCAGCCTTATCAGTTGGACATTCCGGTTTTTATACTGCTTTTTTTTTAATTCACTAACGCTCTAAAAATGAATATTTCAGCCGCAGTAAAGAATCAACGTTGGCGGATTTTGGTTCTTGACATCCTTTACGATCGGTTACGATGCCTAGAGTACGGAGACCTGTACGATTTCGTCAACTTAGTGAGTTTGATAGGGGCCGTATAGTGGGACTTCGGGAAGCTGGACTTTCTTTTCGGGCAATTGCAGTTAGAGTGCAAAGAAGTGTAGACACTGTGGTTAGGTGTTGTCAGGCATGGCTTCGAGTAGGCCGTACGCAAAGAGCAAAGGGCACTGGACGCCGCCGTAGAACAACAGACCGTGAAGATCGCCGCCTAAGATTATTGACATTAAGGGACCGTTTCTCCACTACCAGGTCCATTGCAAATGAATGGTTTGCAGAACACGGAAGACCTATTGGCATGCGAAGTGTTTACCGACGAATGAGAAGTTTTGGCTTGTTTTCATACCGGCCACACTGGGTCCTCCCTTTAACTCGAGAACACCGACGTAATCGCCTTGAGTGGTGCAGACAACGGTCACTCTGGGATCAGGAATGGAACAGTATTGTCTTTAGTGACGAGTCTCGATTTTGTTTAGGCATGCACGATGGTCGTGCCAGGGTTAGAAGGCGACGTGGTGAAAGGAGGAATCCACAGTTTTTTGTTGAAAGACATGTTCATCACACTGTTGGAGTTATGGTTTGGGGTGCTATAGCTTATGGTTCCAGGTCACCTTTAATCTTCATCAGAGGTAACTTGAACGCGCAGCGTTATATCCACGAAGTTCTAGAACCCCATCTTTTACCCTATCTTGACACGCTGGCAGATCCAACTTTCCAACAAGATAATGCCCGACCACATGTTGCAAGAGTCACAATAGACTTCTTTCAACATAATGATGTCACATTGTTACCATGGCCACCAAGATCTCCCGACTTATCCCCAATTGAACACGTGTGGAATATGATTGGTAGGAGATTGCTCAATTTGCAACGTCCTCCTCAGACTCTAGAAGCACTTCGAGAGGAGTTGGTGGTTGCCTGGAGTAAGATACCACAGGAGGACATTGACCACCTGATCAGGAGCATGCCTAGGCGCGTTGGAGACTGCGTAGCACATCAGGGTGCATCCACACATTATTAAAGGTCAAAGGGCAATCATTTTGAAATTTTTATCATTTACTTATTATGCTTCATTAAGTACTTATTCAAAATTTTATTAAAATAAAACCATTTAAACTGGGTGTTCGGATTTATATGTCACTTAGTATATAATGTTATTAAAATTCGGTATCGATAAAAAAAAAGGAAGAGAGAAAAATTGATAAAAAGACAAAGTATACAGACATCTCAGCAAGTATAGGGGCAAAGTTGGGTATTGAGATAATCAGCAAAATGTCGCTTAGAAAGTTTTGAAACTAAAGGTACTTCCGGAAAGAAACGTAAAAAACAAAATTTCCCAAAATGGTTTTAATTTTCTCCTGACTTTATTCATGGTGGGATTTCAAAACAGATTGCTCATCAACTCTGCCACATTTTCTCCTCTACAATTAGAATTTCAATATGACGTTTCGTTAAACATCAATTAATTTTTTCTTATAGGGATTCTTACATACAGAATTTTTATTTTGATTTCAAAAATGTATATGTCATACATTGACATTGCAAAACCTTAGTTATTCCTAGTTATTCCTAGGTAGGCTTGAAATTATCAGATTTCATTTGTTTGCATAGCAACAGAGTTTGGAAGACTGTGAAAATCTCTGCTTATTTATGGTTATTATTGTTATTACAATCAATAAAATTCCCATTTCGTATTCAGGTTTCACCATATCATTATATTTCCTTATAATTTTTATCATTAATAACAATAAATTTATGGTCACCTAACGAAGTAGATCACTGAATTTAGGGCTGAAAAGACACTTAAGGCCCGTATCGTCAGTCGTCCCTACAATTGTAGGGCGCGTTTATGGCCTCCTTTATTGTCATACTCGTTTCTCTCCTTTAAAAATTTCTAGATTACACTTGTCCCGTGTCAGCGTCAGCGCTTTCCTATTGTGAAGATATGTTTTCTTTTTAAATTGTAGGAATGTTCAGGCTGATAAAACATGATATAACTCAAAAGCAAACACAATTTGATGCAAATAGATGTTTGTGACATAACCTCAAAATAGAGTTCTGGCACGGAGAAGTAGAAAACTATGACAATCAAGGAGGCCATAAAGGCGCCCTACAATTGTAGGGACGACTGACGATACGGACCTAAATGTACAAAATTCTGTATGAAAAAACAAAATTGATGTCGAAAGAAGAAATGTCGAATTGAAAATTTGACTACGCCATCTTGTAGACGAGAATAAGTAACAATGCCAATGTGCAATTTATTTTAAAATCTTATGTCAAAAAAAGTCAGGAAAAAGATAGAGCGATTTTGGGATACGTTTGCTGAGCGAAACAAACATCTGATAATTTCAAGGGCTACCTAAGAAATTGTTTTTTTTTAAGTAACTAAGGTTTGGCAACGTCAATGTATGACGTATTATGCATTTTTTGAATCAAAATTAGAAACTATTCGTTTGTGCAAAAATGCAAAGCGGCTTTAAGAAATAATAAAGTTGATGCTAAGGACAAGAGACGAACCGTCATAAAAAAATTCATCTTGTAGTCAGAAAAAAATCAAAACGATTTTGGAAATATATAATATAGCTAAAATAGCTAAACATTGCAATTATCAAGATCTACTTACATAGCTGTAAGTTTCACAGAGTTCCCAACATGGACAAAAAGAACTGAGACTACTAAAATACATAGAGGTAAGATTAAAATCGCGTAGTTGCGCATTTTGCAACTGTAACAAAAATTTTCAAAAGACTAGTGATCACAAAAATCGTATTAATGGTTCTTGATAGTTATGTCCTGTGTTGTTCGGATTTTTCATACTGTATTCATAATCTTCATTTTGCCATTACACGGTCAATAAACAAAAAATCGAGCACAAAGCACTTTGACGCTGGCTGATATTTAAAATGGAATTTTACTAAAATTTCTTCTGCCACTTGCTCACCCGAAAATGCTACAGAAACTTGTTTCTGTTGAATTGTGGCACTGTTTTCTCTACAAAATTTAGGTTTATGGGTTTCATTCTCTCCTCAGCAGATCTTCAAAGTCATCATCTTCTTGGTATATCGCTCAGTTTTTGAACTGCTGTAAGTTATTAGAACTAGGAAAAGCTCCTCATGTAGATTGTTACACGTTCTCGATACCATCGAGACAAAGGAGCGGTCTTATCGGCCAGCTCTAGATGTACGAAGTTCGACGCGGTTACGATGGGAGGCCGAAATCAGGCAGGCACATCCCGCGGCGACACCATGGAAGAGAGCTCTGAGGTAGTCGATCAATAAATGCCTCTTGTGAAGCAATTTTAGTCCTCAAGATAGTTCCGACACACTCTGACACCTGTCACTGTCACTAGTTGATTGGTGTCCTCTGACCTGTCAGAAGGTTCTGTACGAACAGCGGATTAGCTGTCGGGAAGCAGTCAGAAATTGTACGAACAGGTAACATCTCTCTGATTCTGATTTTGACAGTCACCGACAAGTTACCGACTACTGTACGAACAAACCATAAATAAGCAAAGATATGTCATCAATAAAATAACATTTAGGCTGCACTAACAACAATTCTTTGCATAGACCTTTCTATTTATATTTACTTGGGATCCAAAGCATCATATATGCTTTTGTTCAATTTAACGAAGGCTTTGAATTGATAGATCTGAATAAGATATATTCTGCTACACCTAGTTAATTGTCCTTACGACAGCATGCCTCCGATACAAAAATGTATCTTGTCCATATGCATGCTCTATCTCTTTGTTGTACCTTTGTCTGTAGCTCCGCAGTATGATTTCCCACCTTGAATTCCATCTGAAATCATCACGTAACCATTCAAAGGTAACAGTTGAATGGATTGTGGATGATAAAAATGCGCCTTTAGTCTCCTTAGCATAGAATGGCGATAGCGCCTAAGTATAAATCTACTCACGACGCCAAATCATTATTAGGCGTGAATATTAAACGCAGCTATCTGCATAATGTTGCATTTTTGAGATACGAACGTTCAATTTACTTTCTATATGCAGCAGTAATTAGCATCTTATCGATTTTGAATTTGCATAAATGCATGAAACGAGTTGCTAAGTTTGAGTGTTTGTACCCAGCTAGAGTACCTTTTGCAATTCAATCCTTCAAATGTTAGATGCGCACTAAACAACCGCAAGGGCTGTTGCCTGTTCCACTTTTTCGTCGTTGTTCGCCAAAATGTGAACCGCTGCTTTCGTCTGTCTGTTAGTCTATCAGGTCTGGCTGCCCAGATACCGAACGGGTTCAAGGGGAAAGGAGAAAGAAGGAAAAAAAGGAAGGAAGGCACAAAGCAAAGAAAAGAACATTCGAAGTAGAAAACGTGCCACGTCTTTTTTTATAAATAAGAGGAACAGGTGGTGTGATTCCTCTTTCCTTTTTTTATTAATAAATCAATTAATAAAACACTATAAATGAAATCTAAGGATCAGTCAATGCAAAACAGCGCTCAAGTGGCGTGCAAATTTAGGCCCTAACTCAATATATCGGAGAGTAGGGAGGAGGGAGGGGGGGGGGGGGTAGGTAAGAGCGCCAGTGACTCAAGACGGATTAAGTCACAAATCTCCGAAATGTTAGTCGGAACTTGTTTTGCTTGACCACCATACAAAGAAAAGAATCTAACTTTAACCCTTTATTTGACAATATTGCTTATGGGCAATATCATTTTATATTATATTATACTAAGTGGCATATAAATCCGAACACCCAGTTTAAATGGTTTTATTTTAATAAAATAATGGTGAATGTATTTATCTGACAGTAAATAACAAGTGAAAAAATGTTCAGCCTTATCAGTTGGACATTCCGGTTTTTATACTGCTTTTTTTTAATTCACTAACGCTCTAAAAATGAATATTTCAGCCGCAGTAAAGAATCAACGTTGGCGGATTTTGGTTCTTGACATCCTTTACGATCGGTTACGATACCTAGAGTACGGAGACCTGTACGATTTCGTCAACTTAGTGAGTTTGATAGGGGCCGTATAGTGGGACTTCGGGAAGCTGGACTTTCTTTTCGGGCAATTGCAGTTAGAGTGCAAAGAAGTGTAGACACTGTGGTTAGGTGTTGTCAGGCATGGCTTCGAGAAGGCCGTACGCAAAGAGCAAGGGGCACTGGACGCCGCCGTAGAACAACAGACCGTGAAGATCGCCGCCTAAGATTATTGACCTTAAGGGACCGTTTCTCCACTACCAGGTCCATTGCAAATGAATGGTTTGCAGAACACGGAAGACCTATTGGCATGCGAAGTGTTTACCGACGAATGAGAAGTTTTGGCTTGTTTTCATACCGGCCACACTGGGTCCTCCCTTTAACTCGAGAACACCGACGTAATCGCCTTGAGTGGTGCAGACAACGGTCACTCTGGGATCAGGAATGGAACAGTATTGTATTTAGTGACGAGTCTCGATTTTGTTTCGGCATGCACGATGGTCGTGCCAGGGTTAGAAGGCGACGTGGTGAAAGGAGGAATCCAGAGTTTTTTGTTGAAAGACATGTTCATCACACTGTTGGAGTTATGGTTGGGGGTGCTACAGCTTATGGTTCCAGGTCACCATTAATCTTCATCAGGGGTAACATGAACGCGCAGCGTTATATCCACGAAGTTCTAGAACCCCATCTTTTACCCTATCTTGACACCGTGGCAGATCCAACTTTCCAACAAGATAATGCCCGACCACATGTTGCAAGAGTCACAATAGACTTCTTTCAACATAATGATGTCACATTGTTACCATGGCCACCAAGATCTCCCGACTTATCCCAATTGAGCACGTGTGGGATATGATGGGTAGGAGATTGCTCAATTTGCAACGTCCTCCTCAGACTCTAGAAGCACTTCGAGAGGAGTTGGTGGTTGCCTGGAGTGAGATACCACAGGAGGACATTGACCACCTGATCAGAAGCATGCCTAGGCGCGTTGGAGAATGCGTAGCACATCAGGGTGCATCCACACATTATTAAAGGTCAAAGGGCTTTAAAGCAGTGCAATCATTTTGAAATTTTTATAATTTACGTATTATGCTTCATTAAGTACTTATACAAAATTTTATTAAAATAAAACCATTTAAACTGGGTGTTCGGATTTATATATCACTTAGTATATATGGTCTCCGTTGTACAGATATACGATTAAACGGCCAATGATGCTTACAGGCAACGTTTGTTCGCATCAAAGCAGCGATGTTTGCCGTGGAACTCCGATCAGTTACCATGCTACACGCGGTTGTTATGACACTGTTGTGAAGTATTGTAGGTTATCTGCGTACTATCTCGTTCTATATTAGTGAATTGTATATAAAAAATATATTCGCTGCTGTTTTTCATATATTTTGAAGGTAAATATACGTTAGAATTTGTGTATAACTATTCTTAGTTAGTTTCTACGATTTTATAGGGTGAAATCATTTCGCATATTTAGTGTTGCTTACAATCATCATTGCCAGGACAGAAAATAATTATAAAAAATAATGGATGTAACAACTTTTTACGGGAAAGGTAAAAACCAGGTAGTTATCCTGCCTTCCGAGGATCCCACTCTATCCGATGCTGATTTTTCTGGCCTCGACGATGATAATGATCTCATCACTGCTGCCGCTGAAACCAATTTGTCAGAAAATACGGGTAATGTTGGAAGGAATCACTTACTCCCTTCTGAAGTTTTAGAAGAGGATAGTGATGGATTTGATGATGAAGATTTGATTCCATTAGCCCAACTTCGTTCACAGGTTTTGTCCAGAGCAAACGGGTTTCAGATGCATCCATCGCATTGGAAAAAACAAGATATTGTTGTAACGGACAATAACAATGCCGACAATGTCCTTGAAAGTGATGATACTGAAACTGAGACTTCACTTACGTACTTTTATATTTTTTTTACGCCAGAAACGATTACCCTGATAAGTTCACAAACTAATCTATATTCTGTACAGGTAACTGGCAACTCCATAAATACAAATGATAAAGAAATTCAACAATTTATAGGAATACTAGTCTTTATGGGCGTAATAGAGTTTCCATCATATACTGATTACTGGAGTCAACAGTATAGATATGATAAAATTGCTCATGTAATGAGCCTAAAAAGATTTCAAAAACTGAGACGATTTTTATATTTTGCAGACAATCACGAAAATCAAGAAGCGTCAACTTCTACTGATAGGCTCTACAAAATTCGTCCTTTACTGAACATTGTGCGATTCCAATGCAGAAATCTAGATCAGGAATCTCATCATTCTATAGATGAAATGATGATCCCACATAAGGGTACAAGAGCCGGAAATTTACGTCAATACATACAAAACAAGCCTCATAAATGGGGTTATAAGTTTTTTAAGCGCTGTGGAGTATCAGGCATCATTTATGACTTTGTTCGCTACACATTCAGGAATTCAGGAATGATTATCGATATAAATGAAGAGGAACAAAAATTTGGTATTGGTGGATAAGTGGTGATTTTACTCTGCAAGACAATACCCGCTTTGCAACCCAAAGTGTTTTTCGATAACTTTTTTTGTACATTCGAGCTAATTGCGTATCTAAAAGAGAAAATGCAAATAAATTCACTTGGTACCTTGCGAAAAAATAGGTTAAAAAATTGTCCCTTCAAAGATGATCGCAAGTTACAAAAGGAGGGAAGACGAAGATATGACTGTTGGTATGATGAGAACAACAAACTTATAGCAATAAAATGGGTAGATAACAAAGTTGTTACTTTGGCAAGTTCCTTTGTCGGAGTACAACCCCTAGGCTCTGTGAAGAGATGGAACGCCGCCGAGAAAAGAAAAGTAGATGTGCCTTGATCAAAAATAGTTCAACAATATAATAAGCACATGGGGGGTGTCGATTTATGCTTATTGAGTTGTACAGAGTTCCGCTAAAATCTAGAAGATGGTATCTTAGGATATTTGGCTGGTTGATTGATCTTGCTGCCGTAAATGGCAAATGGTTGGTTTACAGACGAGAAAGTGGAAAGAATAAGCCATGCCTAAAAGTTTTTCGTACCATGATAGCCGAAGGTCTACTGGCCCTGAAAAAGAATCCATCTTCCCTAGAAAACGTCCCATCCAAGAAAAAAGCTGTCATTCCTGGACCAGTAGAAGATTTTAGATACGACGAAATTGGCCATTTTCCGATTTATGCAAATAAAGAGAGGTATAGACATTGCAAAGATGGTTACTCAACAGTACACTGCCAAAAGTGTAAATTAGTTCTGTGCTTTGTGCCCAAAAGGAACTGTTTTTATTCATTTCACAATAAATAAAATTTGTTATTTTTCTCTATTATAACAGGCAATGTTGCTTTCAAGTAACATTGTTTTTTTTGTCAAAAAATGTAAAAAATAAATATTTTTCAGTTCAAAAGTGTTAGAGTAAACATTTTGTATTAGTTTATAATGAAAAAACATTTATTTGTATCTTTTTCATAGCCTTGCCAAATAAAGGGTTAATGACCATACCTAATTAATTGTACACAGAGAGCCAAATAAAACAAGATATTGAAAAAAAGAATCACAGTATATTATCAGCACAAGCAGCACATATGCTCCACCACTGCAATGCAAGTTAAAAGAAAAGATATTATTTGAGACTACCTGACAATAAGATTAATAGACCGCGATAATTAACGCTGCAAAACGTTTACCATGGTCCACGTATGAAGGGTTTACAAATATAAGCTTTACAAATATTTTAACGCCTAAAGCTAAACTTATCTGGACAATGGGCTTCTTCCAGTGACAGCTCTAGGCGTAGCTGTGATGTTCTCAGCTCCCAAAAACTCAGGTCAAAAATCATTGGCCAGTAGTGAGCAGTGACGTAAGGAACGTTACAAAATTTATGGTACAAAAAAACTAGAGAGAGAAATACTGTTTAAAAATCTACTCCCTATTTTCGGTCTGAGACAGAATTACACATTTGAAAGACTCAAAACTTGAAGAGAAATGCATGTACATTCTCTTTTACAAGAAAACTACCTTCTTTCTGCAAGGGCAAGAAAAGATAAAAATATACCAAAGTGATGTACCCTCAGAAAGCTATCCCTTGTTCTAAAATCAGTTATGGCAGCTCAAAATCCAAAATCATGATTAATGTAATCTAATAAGCCCAAAAGACAGTGACATGTAGGCACTACCCTATATTTGAATACGTAAAATGCCAAATAAAATCAAGAACACTCTAAGAATTTCAGTCAATAACTATCAATATATCAATATCTATAAAATACCCAATTAAAATATGCTGCCTGTTCACATCAGGGTTTTTTTATCAAGGGGAGAGATGGCTTCCAACAAAATCGGCTGCGAAACAGCTACAAGGCAGCTGCAAAACAAAGCTGGAGGAGTGTGAATGGTGGTTCTCCACAATGCCTTTCCACTAAAAGGAATCAGATGTTGAACAAGCTTCTTCAGGACAAGCAGTAATGGACATAGTCCGATAGTATACAAAAGAGAACTTACCGCTGCAGGTTAAAGTCCCATTCGAAGATGGACGGAGTAGACCCAAACCAAAACAACTAAATATATATATATATATATATATATATGTGTGTGTGTGTGTGTGTGTCAAATAATGGCATCGGAAACTGCAGTCCATTTGCCACAAAATTTTGTTAATGGATTTATATTGTCTGATCATTGTGAGAAACGGTAAGAAAGAAAGAAAAGGGAGGATATAACTGACTAGTTACGAATTCCAGACAAGGTTTATTTTATATGCTAATATTTGCCTTTTTAAGGAATTGAATTAGCGCTAAATAAATTTATATATCCGGAAAAGATAAAGCGGTAGTCAAATAAAGATCGTTGGAAGCAAAGTTTAATCATATGAGGACTAAATGTAAGGTACAAGGGTACTACTCCATAATCTGGTGTTTGGGGCGTTAATATCCCAAAAGTTAACAAAATAAAAGAAAACGCCCACACACAACCAAAACTACAGCAGAAACAAAGTGGCGCTGGACCATCTGCGCACGCAACCCCCTAAAAGAAGGTTAAATAAGTGGCCCTAAAGAAGGCACGTTCGACATAACAAAATATCCCTATACTGCTAGTACGTGTAAAGTCACAAGATGGCGCACTGGTTGCCAATTCTACGAGGGAGCAACAATATTTTATGAGGAAATTTCTAAGATCGTTAATAATACTATAACATTAGTGTCCAAAAGATTTCAACACAATACTGAGTCGCTGAGAATGACAGATGTAATTCGTGTGAAATTATACAATCAATACTATGAAATTTGACGAAAGAAAATCATTAAAAAGAGTTTGGCCTAGGAATCGGTACTCTACTATTAATGAAGAGAAATTCGAATTACTGATAAGTGGTCAAAATAGTAAAAAGGAAGTTACGTGATTTTAGCACGTGACAAACGCTTAAGCAGTATTGCTACTATTCGAACAATCTTCATTCAAAAATATTGCTCATCGGTTTTGTAAAGAAATATTTTTGGTCGGTTTCACATCCACAATTCAATTTTGATCGTGTTTGCGAATTTGCTGGACTGTGTAGTCTACTTAAACACGCAACAGAATGTTTCTGTGCGATTCCGCTTGATTATGACGCGGCTGTGCCTGTTGTTTTACGTAATCAGTTAGATATGGGATGTCAAGATCTTTGTGAATGGTCTCAACTGCATGTGCGTCTTACCGAGAAAAAATTCAAGCCGCGCATGCGTAGGTGATTGCTGATCTAATAATAATTGTATGCAACCGATTCTTGTTGATCAAACTTAACATTGTACTTCAGCACAACAAAAGATAGCTTCAGTGCCTTGCTAACAGGTTATTCTGGGTTATCCCCCTACTAATGATGACTCCAAGGTGTCTGACAGATTTTTCTCATAGAATCCCATAATGTTGACATAATAAAACGTTTATCTCCATCTAATAACATCTTATCTTAATCCGTAACGAATATAAAGCATTTAATTAAATGATTTAAGCCTATCATCAATTTATGACAGTTCCTTTGAAGGTCCTAGAAACATTTTGTCATGATAACGGATTTCGGACTGGTAAAACTCCCGTTGGCATATCAGTCCAATTTCAAGCAGATAGTACGCTGAAGTTAAGTAAAAGCTTTTTATTTGTACCATTACTAGTTTCAGACAAGATTTCCCTTTTCGTATTTTTGTTATTCAAATACGGATCCAGACTTACACCATTGTTCAAGTCAAGCGAAGAAGATGCTTTTCAGCGTCGTGAACGGACTCTACGATCCCTCGATTTGTTAGTTGTCAACTCGAATTTGTTCAATTATAATAGCTAAAGATTATAAGTAATGGCTGGTTGTTTACGGTATAAACATGACAAGGTAATTGAAGAACCATTTCTTGTGCTTTGCGAAATATAAGTGAGCTGTACGGAATCGTAATCAGCTTTTGATTGATTGATTCCTCTCAGCAAATAAGGTGACGAAATACTTAATGGGATGACATTTTCAGTTCGCAAAATTATTTGTAGTAATAACTGAAGATTATTCAACATGAAGTCTAAAGTGTATTTACACCCAAGATAGAACGGATGCGTGATTTCCAAAAGCAAGGACGGCGTACAGGGCCGCATTCAGGGCTACCTCCAAATGATGGACTACCACCAACGTGTTGTAAAACAAAGATGACAGTATTTAACGAAATTATCTAATATAGTGAAGTAGTTATAGTTAAAGGTGTCGCAAAATCAAATTTTTATTCTTGAAGGGGTGCTAAGTTTTTCTACATATTTTTCAAACTAGACAACATGGAGAAATACATACCAGAGGTAACCAGCTGCTCACTATGCACAATGAATCCGTAGTCAACGAGGGGTAGAGATGACACTTTTGTACATGGAATAAATATAAGGCTGTTCAATTAATTGAAAATAGATTTTGAAGGTGCACTTTGGACTTGCATTGTCTGTAGTTTATCTGTAAGTTAATGTTTCACTATAACTAGGATTTCCATAATATGTATTCTGTGACAAAACAAAAACGCGAAACTTACTCAGACCCACTCGAACAGCTATCGTCATTAATGTTTATGATGATGGATTCCAAATCTCTCTCAATTATGTTGTCCAGCTCCCACATTGCTACCTCCACTTTCTCCTGAACATGCTGCACACATTTTTGCCATCTTTCTGGTGTGACTCTCTGTATAGCAATTCTGAACAGCTCTTGCATGTCAGAAAATTGTATTGTGTGCAGCAACAAAATTCTTAACATATGCCCATATGAGCTCAATGGGGTTGAGCTCACAGTGGTAAGGCGGCAAACGGAGTACTGTTTTGAGGTGTGCTTTGGGCATTTCACTATGACATATTTATCATGTCTTGGTCTGTGTTGTTTCACAATATCTAATAGTTGTAATTTCAGTAAGGAAGGGTCGAAAGTTATATTTTTGGAAGGGAGCCAGCGCTGAAGGTCTGATTTCCTAGAAGCTGAAGTTGGGATTGTTTCTATTTTGCGAGAATTATAGGGAGCATTATCCAAAACAACCACAGAATTGTCTTCGAGACGTGGTAAAATGCCTGAAAACCACTTCTCGAATGCTTCCCCATTCATCTCTTCATGGTAGTCAGTGGTTTTTTTGACTCAAAAGACCATAAGCCGTCATCCGCGAAGCCATCTACACCCCCAATGTGGCAAATAATAAGCCTTTTTCCTTTGCCTAGAAAGATAAAATCCGCTAAGTACACATGCACGTCTTGTAGGTACGCAGATAGAGAGATATTGTGCGCAAAAATTGATACCGTGAACTACTTCGATCTATTTACCTGCTGGATGTTTCAATCCGGTCGACAGTCCATCTAGTAATGCCCTTCTGGATGAAGTCACAGTGTTGTCAACCCATACCTTCGGAGTAGTGTGCCCAGCATTAATGCAGGTTTCGTCCAGGTAATAGATCTTCCTGTGCTGATCCCTGAAAGATTTAATTTTGGTCAGGTACTCTCTCCTCCACAGAACAATTTTTTCTCTATCCATAAGTAAGCTGTTACGACCTCGTTTCTTCCATTCGAAATTAAGATGCTTCAAAAGTTTATGAATAGTCGAACGATCTTATGATACTTTTGCGATTTTTACCCGTCATTGGCTTGGAAAAGGCATGCTTTTTCTTATGTTCGTTCAAAACATTGTACACTGTCGCTTGGCATACCCCAATTTTATCTGCCACTTTCAGAGCTATTTTCGGGTTAGTTGATGTTTCGTCTTCCTTCCGCTCTATGTTGAATGTATTCAATATGACGCTAAGATGTCTTTTTTTATCGCTTTCTAGGAGGACTAAGGGAGTAGCCTACAGCCTCGTCAGCAGTATCTGTACTGGACATGTTCAGGATTGGTTCAAAACAAATAATAACGAGGAATAACAATAACAAACGGAAACTTAACAAAATACTCAAATACAGTTAACAACAACAACAGCAACAACCAAGCAAGGTGAATACGAAAACACGAGCACGCAGTGATACACGCGACGGTCGGTGGCCTGAATGCAACTCTGCCTGCCCTGCCTCTGCCCCGCGCATTATTCCGCCAGGCGACCGCTTGAAATTTAATGGCGAATTGACCAATAAGAGGCATTGTCCCCACCTGTTACCGAAAGATCACGCGCTAACTGTTATTATTTACATCTCATCTTGAATTTGGATTCACTTTAGATGTTAATATAAAGCATATTATGTTTTCTCATAAAAAAAAAAATAATCCACCTATTAATAAACTGTAATCTCGATAAAATTTGTCTTGGCTGTAGATATTACGATTATGTCTCTTCACTATATCAACGGACTTTGCTCCTCTGAGCCTTTTCGATGATACAGAACACTCCTAATTATCTTCGCTAAGGTGTTAGAGTGCCAGCTCAGAAACAGCTGGAGCTAACGCTCGGGGAGGGGGTCACGACTGACAATTTTGCCAGGCTTATAATGAGGGCAAATGGGTTGATATTCAACCAACAATGAGGTGAATGATGGTGAGCAAGGTACAGAATGACAAAAATAGATCAAGGAGTCAACAGTAGGTTTATACTTGCTGGGTTGAACATACAGACTGAACAAAAGTTTGTAGCGCATCAAATATATGACGAATGATATATTTTTTTTAAATTGGTAGATTTAGGTTCTAAACCATGGCGGATCCGTTGATGATATCAGCAATCTTGCCAAATCTACAGTTTTTCAGAAACTGATACCAACTTTTGTTTTTCAAATGGAATGCTATACATTTTATCCAATATTTGTATTTTGCGAAAAAATCGGAATACCTTTTATTGAACATACCTTGATGTAGACGTAGACCTCATAGTTTTAGAAATACTAATGTTTGACCACAAATATTTCGATCCAACTTTATGATGTTACAGACTCAAAAATACGCAAATAATTCAAGTTATTGGAAATATCAATAATAAATAGGCTCGGACTTGAAATACCATGTATTCAGAGTTACGGCCTCGTACAAGTAGTAGAGCTATGCCGTTTCAGTCTCACTAGTTTTAAAACCCGCCGCTAGAGGCGCTGCACAAAACCTAACGAAATCTGTAAAAACATCATGTGTCGTCGACCTTATCGCCTTATCAGTGTTGTTGTGTTCGCCTGCGATTATGATAGTAAGATGTAATATACAGGGGGAGCCCAGAATGTTTTATACAGGGTGAAATATGTCACGTGCGTGACATACGTCATTTATGTCACGTGTGTCACAACATGTGACATACGTCACGTGCGTGCGGGCGTGCACGTAAATAACGTGTATCGTGCACGTATCATTAATGACGTATGTCATGCACGTGACGTATGTCACATGACGTGACACACGTGACATAAATGACGTATGTCACGCACGTGACGTATGTCACATGACGTCACACACGTGATATAAATGACGTATGTCACGCACGTGACGTATGGCTCACCCGGTATAAAACATTCTTGACTCCCCCTGTATACTACACCTTACTATCATAACCGCAGGCGAACACAACAACACTGATAAGGCGATAAGGTCGACGACCATGATGTTTTTACAGATTTCGTTAGGTTTTGTGCAGCGCCTCTAGCGGCGGATTTTAAAACTAGTGAGACTGAAACGGCATAGCCCTACTACTACAGAATGCAAAACGCAGCTCTACTAGAATCTATCACCTTTCCATTTCGGTAACCACTTGAGATAATATAAACAAAGTAGATGTCTTCGAAGCATCTAAATGAAACGACCATTATCGTTAATTTTTATTAACTCATCATTGGCGGAAGTGTAGATAAGAGCTACAAACCGTTCCGTGTCGACAAAAAAGAAAAAAAAAACGAATCGCCTAGAACTGTAAATCATTGTTGGTTCATTCTGAAAAACTAACCAACGTAGAGTTGCACGTAGAATATACAGCCCATCGTTTGAATCCTCTTACAATTGCTTGACATTCAATGATGCACAATATCTTATTCTAACATTTTGAGTCCATGCCAGAACGTGTCAACTAAACTGACCAGTTAACTGATGCAACTTTTACGATATTGTAACAGTACTGTTTTGCCACCAGCGATGTTGAATTTTTGCTGGCCAAGAGGTAATAGCTGAAAATCATGGTCATTACAACATTATAATCTGTTTGGTTTTCCTGTCATCGGCGAACCACTATTATAGTTATTACCAATCTCAGGAAATTGTTAGTAGGCTGTTAGAGATGGCTGGAAGGCGCTCTTCACATGTTTCCGTCAGTGGCGTACACATTGGTTGTACCTGGCTACGAATTCCCAAATTTTAAGTTTATATCAAACGCGCTTTTGCGAGACGAGATAGATTATATTTAAGCTTGACAGATCGAGGTACGTTGGAGATAAAAGGCGAATTATTTCTCTTTCGTGCTATACTGATTGACAAAAAACTGCTGTCAAACTGTTAAAACTAGTGTTATTCGTATTAAAGCGTTTCACCACTGGACCACTTTGGCTGAACGCACTCATTATTACGACCTAGCCTTAAAGTTTTACATTTGACCGTCTCTAAACAGAAATGGTACCTGTTCAGTTCATTATTAAAGAGCAAGGACCTGTTATTTCTGAAGATTTGAAGCTGTGTAAGTTGTTATTACCAGGTAAATTCTGGGTGACTAATAATAAGTAATATTTTTCGATAGATTACACAGAAGCCTATCTATAGTTTTAATATGAAACGGAAGCAGCAACATGAATCCAAATGTTCGAAGCCAATTAAAAACCGGCACCGGAGTACTTTTATGTCAACCTCTACCAGAACTTGTTGTGAAAACATACGTCCAAACCATAAAAACCAAGTAAACACTTGACCGATTCAAATCTTTGATTATACGAGGTCTGCAAATTAAATGATGAATACGAATAAGCACTCAGTGCTATAGTCGGTTCATCTACTCCTCCTAGCAGTGCTGAAACTCCGACTCTGGAACAGCCTTCAGCTAGTCGTTTACAGCCTTTTTAATGTTTGCGACTGTCCCAAAATCAGTTCCGTTTAGGTGATATTTCAACTTCAGGAAGAAAATAAGTCACAAGTACTCAGGAATTAGGAGGCTGGGGAGCTACAGGAATGTTTTTACTTGCAAAAAACTCGTTTATTGACAAGGAGCATTATCATAATGCAACACCCAGTTTTTCTTGATCTAATGAATAATAGTGTGAGTCAAATTTAACTCTTCCCCGATCACTGTCAACTGACGATCTGAACGCGCAATATCCAGAATTCTGTCGATAGTTGCATCGGTTCTTGAAGATGAAGCAATTCCGCTTCGTGATTCAACTTCAATCGACTTTCTCTCTTTTGAAAACGCCTTAAACCTCCAAAAACCTAGGCTGCTAACAAAAAAAAAAACAGTTTCTCTGTAGGCCTGATGAAGTTCAGCAAGAGTTTCCATTGCACTTCATCTAAGTCTGACCTGATAGCACACCGTTGCTTGGTACTGATGTCATTTATTTTTAGATCACAATAGGAAAAGCTGTTTCAATTACTACGATCAACAAAATGACTCGAGCGTGTTCAAACTTCTACTGAAGACGGATTACATGTTCCCCTGTCTTCCCTCAAAGCCCGGCACCTCCAATGTTGCCAGATCGGTCGGTACGTTGTCGGTCTCATCACTCAATTTACAGACCTCGTCATTTTAAAACGGTTGGTGTATTTACCGCATGGTATCGTTTATTGTTACTGGTTAAGTCAATCCCGTGGTGTCATGTTTGATCTAAGTATGATAAAATAATTAAGATAACGAAGATGACTCATAATCGTTGGAGGAGCATATGGAAGTGACGCTAACATAGTTTCACAGTTCAAACACCTTTAATTGAACACTAAGAGAAAACAGTTCATGACACGTCCGATACAACCACATACCTTGTTGACGTGTGACAGTACAACGGCCAGTCACAGAGTAGAGATGTGAAACATGACCTATCGCTTCCACAAGTTATTAAATACAAAATAACAGTGGAGCGCTCTCGTAAACTACAACTTTGTGAGACGCCCTCGTACATCAGCTACGCGATCAAACATCGGAAGGGTTCGCGACACACATAGAGGGCGCTCGCGCCACATCGATGAACATTTAGATAACTTGCACTTCCGCAGCGCTGGAAGGCCCTGGATTCGTCAATTTGAACATAAATACCCGAACAGAGGTAGTCAGTGGACAGACAGCGTGTGATAAGCCTGCAGCGCAGAATGCCATGTCTTGTCGACATAATCCTTAATTTGTCATAATTTAGTTGCATGTGTCGTTATAAATTAGTGTAGGAGTAATAAATCAGACTTTAAACTAGAAAAACAGTATTTTTGTTGCAATAGGAATGTACATCTCGCCATTGGCAACTGTTCGACTAATTGGCGATACCTCCAAGGGATTCAGGCGGCACAATGGTAAAATGTTGACGTCTCATTATCTCAAGTTCGCAGTATAGTAAGGGTGATTTCAAATAGTATTTCGTTTATGTGATAGTTCTCATATCAGCCCGTCATACGCTTCTTACGTTTGCAATTTACGGATGGAAAGAAGTCGTCTACCGGGATAAACATGTACATAGTTTAACAAGTAATTAGTTTTTACCAGCGAGCTAGTTAATTATACAATAATAACCGTGTAATTGTACGGTAATGATGGATTTCTTTGGGTGAGGAAAAACAAAAAGTAAACGTGGACGTTTGGTACGTAAAACTACAAATAACGGTACGTTTTGTTTAAACGCTATACATTACGCAGTGACATTTGTCTTTCTGTTCAATTAGTCACAGATTCAAAAAAGACGTCTTCTTCTAAATGGTTTTCGACAACATGAGCACAAGAAGTCGAGAAACTGCAATGTACAATTATTAGAATGAAATTCCTAGGATTTGAATATCATTGCTTTTATATTGTTATTTTATTACGTATAACGTTTCGGACATTATGCCATTTTCAGACGTGCTTTCCTAAGAATAAATACTAAAAGCTCCAAAACAGCTTCTTTCACAACAGAAAACAGAAAATGACGTTATTTACGACAAAACATATTTTATTAAAATTTGTGTGAAAAGAAATATAAAAACTCAATACAAATATTATTTCGAGCTTATTGGTAAATGATGGAGAAAATAACTCATTCCTCTAATAGAGTTAAAAAATTGGATAAATCAGTTCGAAAATGTTTTTATCTTTTCTTATTTGTATCACTTTCGAGATGTTTTTTGTACAAACTGAAATAATAATAAAGAATTGACAGTCACTGAAACTCAAGAGTTTTATCAAATAATTTGGTACTCATTGTTAGGGATGAAGAAGAAATAGCAGTTCGAGGAGTCCATCTAAAAGACTCAAGCTGTGAGTGAAAAAATAATAATGCGCTTGATGTTACGATAGGAAAAAGGGTAAATTCTATTTACAATCTTGTGGATGACGTTACTTCATATGAGGCCATTTAGAATGCTAGGCTAGTGTCTGCTTCGCTGGTGAAATCTTCCCCAAAATCACTAATAAAAGGTGGTCGTAGTTCTATTACTTCTCTGGTAGCTTATTATCAAATAATTGTGAATGCACCCCTCTGATAACAGACCGATTAGTCAGCAGCACGAAAAATAACATCAAAATCCTATATTGGTAATGCCCACGGGCACAACTGTCCCAATGTACAATTTCGATAAAAATAGTACCAGAAATTTATGGGAAAAGGCCAAAAACTGAGTTATAAGTGCAAGTAATTTCGCAACAATATTTTAGAATGAAGTAACGGCCATACAAGTCTGAGCAAAAGAGATATTTAAGAATGGGACTGCAAATCAGTCGATCGCTATCTGCTTGAACCGCCATAAAGGCCTTAAGCTCATCGCAAACATCAAATCTACATGCAAGGCCTGTATCAAGGCCATGGAGTTCGACTACAGGGTCAAGGCTGGACACAGTGCTTTAGAAAATGTATATCAGGGTCACAATAGATTTGGGAATCAGTGACGTGAGGGCCAATAAGTCAACCTCTTTCTTTTGTAATTCAATGTGTCATCTAGAAGGTAGCCAAAGGTTTTTTTGCCATGATACCATAATGCTCGATGAGCTGTATCCTATGTGGATAAACATATCATTGATTTTAGGAAGTTTTACAGTCTTGGTACTAACTTTCAGTATGACGAACAGAATGACGCAATAAACTGAAACCATATTAATAATGTTTATTTGTCTGATTACAAAGTTTTCACATAAATAATAACGGTGGCGTCCAAGAAACATAAGATACCCAAAAATACAGATACACTTGTGCTTGGGTTGCAAACTAGACTTATGAATTAAATAAATGCAACAAACTTCCCGTAAGTATACTAGTCAAATGTAGAAAACGCACCAATTCATGAAAATTGATTTTTAACGTCTACAAGCTTAGAATCTTGTAACCTTGGTAGGTTTAAGGACCATAACTTTAGTTCAAATTTAAAACGTTTCTTACAGTTTATTGTTTAATGTTTTCAGGAATAACATTGGAAAATTTTAAGCCTAGGAGTAGAATGATCTTTGGCTGAAAGTTTTATTTAGTCTGGGGATAGGTGCTGATGTTTCATTGATTCGTTCTAAAACTGTGGTGAACATTTATTTTTGTTTAACATAACCTCCAAAAGCTGCTGAAAGTTTGATTTTTGGAATAAGCTACGAGGCGCGCGGATCGAACGTCAGTACTGAATCTTTACCTCAGCCTTTAGTAAACTTAAATTCAAAGTTTCACAACAATACGTGCAGTGTTCTCACTACAGTGAATTTTTAAGTGTCGCCAAGTCATTAGAAAAATGGAACTCAACCGAGAACATTTTCGCGCCATAATTTATTACAACTTTCAGAGACAATTATCGCAACAAGAATGCCTTGCTGAGTTACTGTATGTTTTCGGCAACGAAGCGCCACATCAGTCGACAATTTCCCGTTGGTATGAAGAATTCAAACGTGGACGGGAGGGTGCACCAAACATGGCAGTCATCCAGGAAAACGTCGATGCTGTGCGCAAACTCATCATTGAAGATAGAAATGTGACATATCACGAGATTGAGGCGTCCTTGAAGATCTTAAAGACCTCAATTCAAAAAAATTTACATTAAGAATTAGGAGTAAGAAAATTAGTTTCTCGTTGAATACCTCACCTGTTGACTGAAGAGCAGAAAGCAGCGAGGGTCAATTGGTGTCAAAAACGCTTGACCGTTTCAATTCCGGAAACTCAAAAAATGTGTACAGCATTGTTGGTGGTGATGAATCGTGGATTTACTGTTACGAACCAGAAAATAAACGACAGTCGGCTCTTTGGGTGTTCCAGGGTGAAGAAAAGCCAACAAAAGTCATCCGTTCTCGATATTTGTGACAAAAGCGGGTCATATTGCAGCAATTCCTCTTAATGAGCAAAGAACTGTTACTGCGGATTGGTAAACCACCATTTGTTTGCCAAAAGTCATCACCGAACTTCGAAAAATCAACCCCGAAAGAAGAATCATCCTCCACCAAGGCAATGCAAGCTCGCACACGGCCCAAAAAACAAGGCAGTATTTAACGGAAGAAAACGTGGAATTATTGGACCATCCTCCATATAGTCCCGATCTAAGTCCTAACGATTTATTTACTTTCCCGAAAATTGAAAACAGACTGCGTGGTCAAAGGTTCCAGTCACCAGAAGAAGCAGCTAACGCATTCAAAAATTCCGTTTTGGATCTGCCTGCAGACGAGTGGAATAAGTGCTTGGAAAATTGATTCGAGCGCATGCAGATGTGTATTAATTTTCATGGAGAATACTTCGAAAAACAATGAAGTCACTTAAAACTACCTACCGAGTTGTTTTATTTCCATATGCAAAACTTAAAACACATCCCTCGTATCTTAATTTGTTTATTAAATGTTCAACGTGTATATTTCATCTTAGATGGTTATCTATAAATACCCCTAAATATTTAAAATTACCAACTGATTATTTGTTTTTGTAGCTATTACACGTTTTAATACGGAGTTGATTAGTATTTGAGGAAAAAATGCCATGAAATATGTTTTGTTAAAACTGACTGTTCACATCTTTTCGATTAAAAAATATATAACCTATTGAAATGTAATGCGATTAATAATCAAAGATCAAAATGATCTCTAATCCTGAAAACAACGCCGCCCCGCCGCTGTATCTGGAGTTCGTGTTGCTAATCTGTGAAATGGAAACATTTGCAAAGCCGTTACCGGCAAAGAATTCCAATATAAAAAAGGAACGAGCGTTACAATGAGGAAATTCTTGTGTTTAGTTATTTTGGTTTTGTTCAATAATACCTTAGAGCCTGTTACGGTAACAGCCTAACAGCTGTATCCTCGAGAAAGCACCATGTAAATCCGATCGGTCACGCGGAAATCTTTTGTTTTTCGGTTTAGTTCTTCTGTTCTAGTTAAAGTACAGGACGTAGTTAATCATAATATGCTCTTCAGGTTTTATACATCAAACCTTCCGCGTGCATGGACTTAGATTTGTTAACCTTTCTGCGCCATTTCGTCAGCTAGTCCTAAATAGTAGTGACATTTCTTTGAGTCTTAAAAAGTGGGGCGCCCTCTTTCACTATCTTTGCTGAACTAACATTCGGATAGCAAAGCTCAACTTGTTTCTCCTGTCGTTTCTGTGGCAAAGAATTGGTTCAAAATCTTTCAGTCAAAATATAAAGGTGTAAGATGTCAAACTTTAGCATCATTATAAATGAACTTCTTTGTGGTTTCTTCATTATTGGTTTGATTAAAGGGTCTGACCAAGAATGTCTACAATCCAGATTAATTGACAAGACACTCATTATAAAACTTGCATTAAACATGCTCCAGTGAAGGATCTCAGTAATTCGTCATCAGACTAACGGAAATAGGTAATCAAATTAACACATCATGACCATAGAAAAATTGTGTTTGTGTATTTTTCGGGCTTAAAACATGCTAAAGGAATTAATTGGGTCGAGTTTTTGTTTAAAAATTGAAAAACGTCATTGTAGCTTTCAGCTACTTCGCTAAATCGTTATGGTATAGATCGCGCTATATGGGAAAAACGTATTCAAACGCCAAACGATCAATCTATGTTTACTTCCTCAGTTTCATCCATACCTGTAAGTCAATTCTTGAAAATGAGAAAGTAAAATAACCAGTTCAAAGTGTTCCGACTTTCTTTCTGACAGCTGATAGCTTTTGACGTCTGCTTCGATGTATATCAATCCAGTTTGTGGATGTATATATTTTCATATTAAATGCATCGTGAAGTTAACTTCGTCTTTGGAGATGAGATCGCTGGCCGAGACGGGACTTCCGCATTTTCTGTCCTGAAAATAACAGTGACAATAGAAAAATGCCGCACTGGCCGGCTGAATATTTTTGCCAGCACAAACGGAGACCGTTCTGGCAACGTTGCATTATGGCATGTTGGATAGGCGTGATTGGACAACGCGAACAAAGCGTTCGATTCAAGCATTTGGCACTTGTGCTGCCACCATGCGGATTTAGTGTTCAAGATGTTTTAATGATTGCTCTTAAGGAATATAGATCCCTGAAAGGTAATCTAAACACGTCCACTTTCTATCAGTTATTCCTCTCCCTAAGGCCCGTATCGTCAGTCGTCCCTACAATTGTAGGGCGCGTTTATGGCCTCCTTGATTGTCATACTCCTTTCTCTCCTTCAAAAATTTCTAGATAGCACCTGTCTCGTGTCAACGTCAGCGCTCTCCTATTGTGAAGATATGTTTCCTTTTTATATTGTAGGAAATTTCAGGCTGATAAAACATGATATAACTCAGAAGCAAGCACAATTTAATGCAAATAGATGTTTGTGACATAACCTCAAAATAGAGCGCTGACATGGAGCAGTGGAAAACTATGACAATCAAGGAGGCCATAAAGGCGCCCTACAATCGTAGGGACGACTGACGATACGGGCCTTATTTAAAATACTTGATAATATGAAATATTATGGTGTTATGAATGAATGTGCATTTTTCCTTTTAGATACATTACATAACAAAAACAACGAATTGGATAAATGAAGAGTCATGTGATTTTGAGACACAAAATTCAGTACTCTGTTTAATTGTCAGATTACAAGAACAGTAAATTCTTATCAACGTTTTTGCAATATGATCAACCAGCAGAACAGATACTTGTTATACAGATAGCTGATAAAGTCTCTTCCGAATTTATGAGAGGTTATGAATTTTGGACAAGCTGTGAGTGTGAAATTTGGAAATAATGATTTTAAAATATTACAGTCCAATAACTACGAGGTCCGTAAATTGAGTGATGACACCGGCAACGTAGTGTTCGATCTGGCAACACTGGAAGTGCCGGGCTTGGGGGGAGACAGGGGAGCATTCCTGTGGCTCCTCAGTCTCCTTATTCGTCTGACTTGAGTCCTTCTAACTTTTTTCTCTTCCCGAAGCTTCAAAATCTTCTCAAGGGAAGTTACTTTGGGACAGTCGAAAACATTCAAACGGCTCTCACCTACCAGCTGAAGGTTATTCCAGTATCGGTGTTCCAGCAGTGCTATGAGGAGAGGCATCAGAAGGGAGTTATTTTGAGGGCGACAATATTAAATTGTAATTATACTAAGTGACATATAAATCCGAACACCCAGTTTAAATGGTTTTATTTTAATAAAAGTTGTAAATAACAAGTGAAAAAATTTTCAGCCTTATCAGTTGGACATTCCGGTTTTTATACTGCTTTTTTTTAATTCACTAACGCTCTAAAAATGAATATTTCAGCCGCAGTAAAGAATCAACGTTGGCGGATTTTGGTTCTTGACATCCTTTACGATCGGTTACGATGCCTAGAGTACGGAGACCTGTACGATTTCGTCAACTTAGTGAGTTTGATAGGGGCCGTATAGTGGGACTTCGGGAAGCTGGACTTTCTTTTCGGGCAATTGCAGTTAGAGTGCAAAGAAATGTAGACACTGTGGTTAGGTGTTGTCAGGCATGGCTTCGAGAAGGCCGTACGCAAAGAGCAAGCGGCACTGGACGCCGCCGTAGAACAACAGACCGTGAAGATCGCCGCCTAAGATTATTGGCTTTAAGGGACCGTTTCTCCACTACCAGGTCCATTGCAAATGAATGGTTTGCAGAACACGGAAGACCTATTGGCATGCGAAGTGTTTACCGACGAATGAGAAGTTTTGGCTTGTTTTCATACCGGCCACACTGGGTCCTCCCTTTAATTCGAGAACACCGACGTAATCGCCTTGAGTGGTGCAGACAACGGTCACTCTGGGATCAGGAATGGAACAGTATTGTCTTTAGTGACGAGTCTCGATTTTGTTTAGGCATGCACGATGATCGTGCCAGGGTTAGGAGGCGACGTGGTGAAAGGAGGAATCCACAGTTTTTTGTTGAAAGACATGTTCATCACACTGTTGTAGTTATGTTTTGGGGTGCTATAGCTTATGGTTCCAGGTCACCTTTAATCTTCATCAGAGGTAACATGAACGCGCAGCGTTATATCCACGAAGTTCTAGAACCCCATCTTTCACCCTATCTTAACACCCTGGCAGATCCAACTTTCCAACAAGGTAATGCCCGACCACATGTTGCAAGAGTCACAATGGACTTCTTTCAACATAATGATGTGACATTGTTACCATGGCCACCAAGATCTCCTGACTTATCCCCAATTGAGCACGTGTGGGATATGATGGGTAGGAGATTGCTCAATTTGCAACGTCCTCCTCAGACTCTAGAAGCACTTCGAGAGGAGTTGGTGGTTGCCTGGAATGAGATACCACAGGAGGACATTGACCACCTGATCGGAAGCATGCCTAGGCGCGTTGGAGAATGCGTAGCACATCAGGGTGCATCCACACATTATTAAAGGTCAAAGGGCTTTAAAGCAGAGCAATCATTTAGAAATTTTTATCATTTACTTATTATGCTTCATTAAGTACTTACACAAAATTTTATTAAAATAAAACCATTTAAACTGGGTGTTCGGATTTATATGTCGCTTAGTATATATCTTTTTAATTTCGGGTAATTTTTACATGTCTAAATTCAATTATCTATTGACTTTCAACGTATCAGATAAAAAAGTATCAGCAGGTGCAAATATTCCTGCAATACGTCAAGGGCTGGATATAGATTGCGTAGCAAGTATAAGGATTTTTTACCGCAACGTTTCATCTACACGTTTCATAAATTAACATTTTATCGACGTTTGGCTCCATAAATTGCAATTAAGATACGACCGCGTCCTGTACATTAACTGGACACCTGCCATCGAACGAATGGTTCAATATCCTGCTGGACTTCTAACTCCATCTCCAGCCTTTCGCGATATCCCGCTGAAATGACGTTTACGCCGATTTTTTATGGCTTTGCTTCTACTTAGCTCGTGATTTTGATGCAGCTGATAGTACTAACCTGTACAAGGCTCGTACGACAAACAGTAACTTGTAAGGCAACATCCGCTTATCCGTTTTTATTCACTCATTTGTCTACGTGGGACTCATTAGGCGTTTCACGCGTCTTGAAACAGAGTTTTGCAAAAAACTTGTATCTACTTCTTCTTAATTATCAATACCTTTTTGCGTGTTCAGTTTCTTTTTCAGTTTATCGGTTGTGATGAGACACACGGGATTCAGACGCGCAGTTATCGATATCGAAAATCATACTTTTTTATACTGAAGCAGCCGTGCAGGCAGAAATCTAAGTACCCGCGCTATAAGGTACTTAACGACATCTTGTTAATCCAATTTTTGAACTTCCTAAGGATAGCATAGCAAGTTCGATAGAATGTTAATTGGAGGTGAAAGCATGGCATTCCGGCTGGCAGGCTCAACACGCAGCGGTGTCAAGGAAGAGAACTCGGAGGAGCAAAGCCGATTGACCTAGCGGTAGAAGACAGCAAGATCGCCGACCGCATGTCGGCGCTACAGGGGCTCGAGGCTATCCGTTAGAGAAGTGTCATTGATCAGTCGAGCAGCTCTCATCTGAACAGTATCGAGCATGGAGAATATAGTCCGGGCGACAGAACACCAAACATGTGAGCAGTACTCAAGGTTAGATCTCATATGAGTTCAGAGGTGGAGAGTGAGGAGGTCTTGCATAAGAAAGTACTTCTTACCCCTGAAAAAATTACCATGCTTTTTACCGGCAGCTCGGTCATCCATCGAAACCGGATGAGCGCTAAGTCGCTCCTGTAAGTTAAGGTATAGTACTGTGTTTTGGAAGTATTAAACTGTACCAAATTGTTGCATGACCAGAGGTGATAATTTCCAAGTTTCTCTTAACAGATAGAGAAGTCACTACTCGTCTTCGTTAGTTTACCTGTGTGTAGAGTGCTGTCATTTTCAAAGCTGTGGATGGGATTGATCGAGAAAATCGTGTATATGTAATAGAAACAATGTTGGGGCTAAGAGCGATCCCTAGGGAACACCTGCATTAATGCTGTGTGACGAAGGGGACGGATATCTTGCGTATGGAGGTGAAGTCTGCTCATCTACATAGCTTCTCATACCACAGCTGAAGCTTTGATGATATCAAGAGCAACGACATGAGCCTGACTGACTATTAGACAATAAAATCGCGTGAAATAAAAAAATATCACCGTCGTAGAAGACCATGTATAGGTGCCTTTTTGTTCAAATTAAGATAAAATAGTAAAGATCCTTAGAGACATTATTTACTCAAACGAGTTCTCGACAGCAAATGTAACACTTTGAGTTACAGAATTTTCCATTTGTCTGATGGTTATGTCTGTTTCTCTATCCTGGTAATAAAATTTCTTGGAAAAAAAATTATTTAAAAAATTCATGTTTCTGGGTCGTTCCGGTATAGTCAAATAAAATCGAAATCACGTCATGCTGAAACGTGTTTTAATATCAAACTACGCACCAGTGCGAAACCATGAATCACTTTTGCTGCCACAACAGAAGCCTCATTAAATCAAGTATCGGTGGCAACAAAATGAAAACATAACAAAAGGCGCGCTCTAAATAAAAATAGGCACAACCGTTCAACGCATAAATCAATCGATAAAGTAAACAGTTGAAAAACAGTAGTGACAAATTTACGACCTTTCAGAAGATTTTAATGGCTGCACCTCAGCATAAATTGAGCACGAAGTTTCGCTGTGGAATTTTTGCTAAAAGTGCTTTGCAAGCTAACAATAGACCCACAAGCAGCTCCTTGATGTTTATATTTGGTTAATGGGCCTGTCCAACGCACAAGTCCTGTGATCGATTATTAAAAAAGTTGCCGTAAACAATGAAACTTTGAGCTTATAGCATCACTGATATGAGCATGATTTTAAAACGATGGTACTTCCGGTTGTACCAGAGGTAGATACCAACTTGCTTATTTCACATAGAGCATCCTGTATATTATTCAATTTCTTACTTCCTCGGAAGATTTTAAGTGCACTTTATGTGTGGTGGAACTCTGGTACTGGAAGAGCCTTCAAGCTGGTCGGTTACAGCCATTTGAATGTCTTCAGTTGTTCCAAAATGAGTTCCTCTTATAGAAAATGGCTTTTGAAACAAGTTTCTGTGCTATATCGAGATCAGAATATTATATGTATTTCAACGAAAACTTCCTGTTGGAATGTTTGCAAGCATTTTGAGTTTATAGGCAACATTTCTGATTTTGATAACATATGTAATATGATTATCCCACCTAAATCTAAAGTCTATAAATACTCCAAGATATTTTAAACTGTTAACTCTATTGTTTCTGTTTTTTTTTGGCCATGTTAACTAATGGAAATTTGTTCGAAGCTAGGTATAGATTTTGAATAAGATGTAAATGCAATTGAAATTACTATCAAACCAGGCAATGATCCTTTTCAGCGATTTGCTTCAGTGTGTTCCAGTCATCAGATTTTTTATAATGATGGTGTCGTGTGCAAAACCGACAATCTTTCCAGTGCTGTCAATTTTGAATAAGTCATTTAAATAGAGATTAAACGATAGTGGGCCCAGTATTGTTCCTTGAGGCACACTTGATTTACATTATCTTACTGAGAGAGATTTCGAGTTTCTGACAGTGTGTGCTCAACTTGAAAGATAATTTTTTTATTCAATGCTTCCATAACTTTCAAAAGCTCGATACCGTTCACCGTATCAAAGGCATTTTTTAGCTTAACAAAGATAGCAATAGTAAGTATTTTTCTGTCTACATTATAGTTCGTTTCATCTATTGATGCCAAAATTGCGTCTGTTGTCAATTTTTCTTTTCTAAGTCCATGTTGGAATAATTCTGTTTTTGTCCAAAAATTGTGATACTCTATTTTGTAATGGTTTTTCAAAAAGTTTGGCTTTATTCGACAGTACTGATATGGGTCTACTTTTTCCTTTGCCCTATGATCTGTAGCAGTCTTATAGTAGGGGCCTACTTTAGTTAATTTTGGATAAACAGTAGAGGGTCTTCAAAAAGGAGGATGAAGATTGGATTTTAAAGAACAAAAAGTCAACATTTTCAACTAGAAACCACCTTTATTTCTAATTTTTTCGTTTCAAGCGTTGAAAATGAGGTTAATTTTGTATAAGGTTGTCTTCTTCGCAAATTAGTAGTTTCCGATGGACAAAGTTAAACGAACGTGTTTTTCGTCTCTGTAATGACGACCAACCACAGACAGCGCTGTTTAGTGTCCATTTGCAACTTCAGGTCCACTGGTGCTATACCACACCAAATAAAGGCAAAATGAGTGAATCAATAGTATAACTGCTTAGAACTCCCAAGTGCAATTTTTGGCTTCCTTTATAGCCATACTCCAGTTTTTAGAATAGGATCACTTCATTATTAAACAATGATGTCGAGTTAGTTGATGCGGCACTTCTCAGTAAATTAATGCTTATATATAGATATATATATATATATATATATATATATATATTGAGCTAATGAAGACGTTAAAAACATCAAGTCCCCAGTCCACGCCCATTTGATAAGCAACAGTAACGTGACAATCAGAATAACGGCGAGAAACCGTCAACGGCAGCAATTAACCATTTACGATTTTCAAAAATTATAAAGCTGTTTCTCCTTAGCAGTGTGGTAACATTGTGTCAAAATTTCATAAAAATCCAAGCAGTACTCTCCAAGTTACAGAGACTGACAGACAAATAGATGGAAGTCAGTGACACATAGCACGTACAGCCCCTCTCAGCATTTATAACAGGACTGGCCAAGAGTGTCTGAGGTTGAACGGACGTCTCGTGACAGGATGCGCGGACACGATGCGCAATACTGTCAAAATAGCCCTAGTACTATTTTGCAGTAAAAACAAAAAAAAATGTCAGCCCCCTTTTCATATAAAAGTAATCGAGACAAGAAATGCGTGTGCGTGTTTTGGTCCATCCGAACACGCTAGGGTCCGTGTAGCACCTTTCGGCGTGTGTGGTCCGCGGAAAGGAAACGACAAGGTGGTGCAGATCAAAGACCGCCGAACCACGATTCATTCTACTCTTTTTGCTGGCCTACAGATTTGCAATAAAGTCGTGTTGCGAAGAAAGAGAAAACGACTACAATTAAATGCATTATGCCCCATATGGGATGTGTATTGTGTTGGCCGTTCTTTTTGATTGTACGAATGTACAGGTGTGAAACGGATCTCTGTTGGAAGTGGCAAACTTGGTGTCACTATTCGATATACTTGGTTAAATTTTATTTGAATCGGGATATGCACTACTCATCTATAGATGATATTTATTTCGAATTACTGAACAATGTTCTCCAGTATCCCAAAATTTCAATAGTATATGATCCGAGTTGTGCTTGATCCACACTGATCCGGCGATAGGTCAAAAATTTGTTTTTATGAAATGCAGTAGAGGGTGGTCCCAGAAGTACCCGGCCTGACCTAGAGATGGCGATAGTTGATTAAAAAATATCATTGTATTAGAAAGTATGCAACCTATAAAGCATATGTGTAAAGTTTGAAGACGCCACGTTGCTTAGTATTTGTTTGGCAGCCATCAATACTGAACGTTTTCAGTGAATTTGTGAAAATGGAGAAAATTGGTCATCGTTATGTGGTACAATACTTTTATTTCAAAGGCCTCAGCCCAACCAATATAAAAGCTGAACTGGATTCTACTCTGGGTGAGTCTACTTCTTTGTTTACAACAGTAAAATATTGGGTAGCAGAGTTTAAACGAGGCCGTATGAGATGCCAAGACGAGCATCGCAGTGATCGACCAAATGAGGTGACGACTCCAGAAATGGTGAAGAAAATTCACCAAGCGGTACTGACTGATCGTCGACTGAAAGTGCGCGAGCTAGCAGACAGGGTAGGCATTTCAAAAAGTGCGGTTCATCGCATATCTGAAAATTTGGACATGAGAAAACTGTGTGCAAGATGGGCGCCGCGATTGCTCACAATCGAGCAAAAACAGTGTCGTGAAGATGTTTCAATTGAGTGTTTATCGAAGTTTCACAGCAACAAAGCAGAATTTTTGCGTCGTTTCATAACCATGGATGAAACATGGGTCCATCACTTCACACCTGAGACATAAGAACAATCAAAACAATGGACTCAAAAGGGACAACCGGCTCCAAAGAAGGCGAAGACCATCTGCAGGCAAGGTTATGGCGTCGGTTTTTTGGGATGCGCGTGGGATAATTTTCATTTATTATCTTGAAAAAGGTAAAACTATCAACGGCGAGTATTATGCGAACTTATTGCAATGTTTGAGCGATGAAATCAAGCAAACACGGCCGCATTTGGTTAAGAAAAAGGTGTTGTTTCATCAAGACAATGCACCAGCTCACAAATCCGTTATTGCAATGGCCAAAATTAACGAATTAAAGTTTGAATTGCTACCTCATGCACCCTATTCACCAGATTTAGCCCATTCGGATTATTTTCTGTTTCGAAACTTGAAAAAAATGGCTCAGTGGTCAAATATTTTCCAACAATGAAGAAGTGATGTCGGCAGTTAATGGCTATTTTGAGGAGCAAGACAGTTCTTATTATAAAAACGATATCGAAATTATTGAACATCGCCGGGAAAAGTGTATAGTGCTCAAAGGAGATTATGTTGAAAAATAATTTCTTTGTTGTTTCGGGTACTTCTGGGATCACCCTCGTATGCTGCCTGAAAGTGAGATTGGACAGATTTAACAACAACCGACCTATTCCGAACGTAAGAAAGAATCCTGAACGGCCTATTTTTAATTGAACGTTTAATCTTTCGTCTACTTGTAGGACTAGAAATTGAAATAGTAATCGGGAGCATAAAGCCTAAAAAAGATGGGGTTGCTTACTGTTTACTTCCAACACCTACTGGCAAGGAAGTACTGTAAAAATGTGAAAAGGATATATTTTGTTTTATTTGTCTTGTACACCGCGAAAAGCCATGTCATTCATGTCCGTCGGTCTGTCTATCGCTGTGTCCACAAATCCCGTCTATAAATTAAATAAATACGGATTTGAATAAAATTTTGACACGCGGTCATTACTATGTCAAGGAAAGCTTTGTAGATTTTGAGATTCGGTCCATTGTCGACGGAGCTACAGGCAAAACACGAAAAAATATAAATCGCTCAAACTTGTTTCAAGTTTCAGATACTCTTAATATTTTTTTGAGAAAAATGGTAGGGAAGTGTTTACCGACGAATGAGAAGTTTTGGCTTGTTTTCATACCGGCCACACTGGGTCCTCCCTTTAACTCGAGAACACCGACGTAATCGCCTTGAGTGGTGCAGACAACGGTCACTCTGGGATCAGGAATGGAACAGTATTGTCTTTAGTGACGAGTCTCGATTTTGTTTAGGCATGCACGATGGTCGTGCCAGGGTTAGAAGGCGACGTGGTGAAAGGAGGAATCCACAGTTATTTGTTGAAAGACATGTTCATCACACTATTGGAGTTCTGGTTTGGGGTGCTATAGCTTATGGTTCCAGGTCACCTTTAATCTTCATCAGAGGTAACATGAACGCGCAGCGTTATATCCACGAAGTTCTAGAACCCCATCTTTTACCCTATCTTGACACCCTGGCAGATCCAACTTTCCAACAAGATAATGCCCGACCACATTTTGCAAGAGTCACAATAGACTTCTTTCAACATAATGATGTCACATTGTTACCATGGCCACCAAGATCTCCCGACTTATCCCCAATTGAGCACGTGTGGGATATGATGGGTAGGAGATTGCTCAATTTGCAACGTCCTCCTCAGACTATAGAAGCACTTCGAGAGGAGTTGGTGGTTGCCTGGAATGAGATACCACAGGAGGACATTGACCACCTGATCAAAAGCATGCCTAGGCGCGTTGGAGAATGCGTAGCACATCAGGGTGCATCCACACATTATTAAAGGTCAAAGGGCTTTAAAGCAGTGCAATCATTTTGAAATGTTTATCATTTACTTATTATGCTTCATTAAGTACTTATACAAAATTTTATTAAAATAAAACCATTTAAACTGGGTGTTCGGATTTATATGTCACTTAGTATACATGTTCGTCCATTATGGACTGATGACAGCAGTGCGTGGAAATTACACAGTTAACACAGGTATAAAGAGGCGTAGCATAGGTAGTGCTCCCGCTTGTCTGTTCAACCAGTAAAATTGTATATCAAAATAAATACGCTTTTATTACGAATGCTATGATGTATGGTTGCCTTTAAAGAACCTGTGCCAATTTGCGGTTATCCAGATTTGACATTTCAAACGTATGAAGGTGATGAGAGAAAATAATGCAGGATAATAGATCGTTCTCATCCGACACACTACCAAAAGGACAAGGAGGTTATGTAATGAACTGCAAATCAAAAATTGAGAAGCCACCGTCGTCAAAGATGCCTAAGATACTAAGGTGTCAATTTCTAAACTAGTTAGAATACACTTCTTATATGTATGTATAATAATGCTCAGATTTTCGACGCAGATACTGTGAAAAAGTAGCCACAGAAGTGTAACTTATCTTCGACTGCGTTCTATTGCACGGCTGTACAATAATTCGAACACCGGCCCAAACCCAATGGCATTGAGGTACGACGCAGATACCACCCGTCATTGTGAGGAAAGCAGCTATTAGTTAAATGGTTGTCTACAGATTACATTTAAATTTGGATTTACATTAGTCAAGAGCTGAACTTTTGTATGCACCTTAATCTTTACGATTACGATTTTCATTGTGAGAATTATGTCTGTCAGATATGGTATTATCGTATTGTATTTCCATCGTGCTCGATTCATGGAGGTAAATTTAGAATTAAACGCAAAAGGGTTTCATCGTTTGGGGGAGCATGGACTTACATTTGTCATCAAATGGACCGTTTAGAATATTTTTTGGATTACAATAGTATTGATGTGTTACTTCTATCAGAGCATTGGCTTGATAATAATCTTATTCAAAACCTTGGTCTTGGAAGCTTCAGTCTGGTAAGTTGTTTTGCACGCACTAATCGTATACATGGAGGCACGGCAATATTTTCCAGAGGAAATGTCTTACATCTGTGTGCTCCAATCCAGTACCTAAACAGCCTTTCTCAAGAAATGGTTATTGAAGTCAGTGCAGTAACTTTTAGGAAAATATATTGCGTAATCTGTATCTACAGGCCCCCACAACCCAATAAGTTCTATTGACATATTCTTAGAAAGACTATTCTCTATTGTCTCGTTTGCGACAAGTAACTTCAAATATGTAATTTTAGCAGGCGACTTGAACATAGATTATTCTGGAAATGATATTTCAAAAAGATTACTAGGCGATCTGCTTGGATCATTTGAGCTTGAGTCTCATATAACTGAGTACACTCGAATTGCCTCTACCAGATATGGAACCAGCAAATCGTCAATCGACTACATAATTAGTAACTGCCCAGAAATAGTAAATGTAAAAAACGTTGACCCTGGTTTGTCAGACCATACCGGACAATTTATTTTTTGTAGCATATATCATACCATGAATACCACTGAACAACCAACTACACGGGTAATTAGAAATTTGAACTACAGTATATTCACATAAGAGATAGACCGGACATAAACAAGACCACGTGATCATCGAACGCTGTAACATTCGGCAGGGACGAATTAAGAGTCACGCAGTACATATTTTAGATAGTAGATGCTGCTTTGCGTAACTTTGTAGTAAATTAGCACAATTCGATGTGTATACGATTGGTGATGGATATAGGATCATGTGGGGGTGGGGTAAGAAATATATAATGATGTAAATATACATAAGGGTTTCAAAATTTTCGCTTTGATTTCCAGCTTCGGATGCCGCCTGATGTTTGGTGAAATACAGTCGAATATAATCTCAAAATGGCGTTTAAATTAGCCTAAATTAAAAATAATCGTATATCTCTTAAAATTGCTTTTAGAATATTGAATAGTATATTTTTTGATTTCTAGGTAAATATGTAACCAAATTAAAACGTTCGAAACGTAAAAAAATGTGCATGGTTGAACATTGTCAGAAAGTAGATTCTTGAATAGGTTTTGCCAAAATGGGTTCAAAAATGTCAATAATTAATTAAAAAATACAGTAGCTTTATAATTACTTATAACTTACCGAATTTGATGAACGACATCTTTTATTGGAAAGATGAGCTTGAGCTTTCATCATCGCTACTGCCTGAAGCACCAACGTGAATAATGAATGGCTCGACTTGTTCCTCTAAAATATTGTCCAGTTCCCACATTCTCTTTTCAACTTTGTCTTTCACGTGCTTAATACAGTTTTCCCATTTTTGCGCTGTTATTAATTCTAGTGCTTCTTTGAAAAGTCCTTTGAGGTTACAAAATTTAAAAGTTGTATTGTGCTTAGCTATATAATTTTTAACCTCTGCCCATATGAGCTCAATGGGATTGAGCTCGCAATGGTATGGAGGTAAACGGAGCACAGTTTTATTTTGACTTGCTGCCATTTCGTCAATGGCGTATTTTTGATATTCCGCCTTGTGATCCTTGACAATTCTTAATAATTGTACTTTCAGCATTGCTTCTTCAAAGTTGATATTTTTCGAGCGGAGCCAATTTTGAAAATCAACTTTCCTTGAAGCCGTTATTGGGACCTTCTCCATTCTTCGAGAATGATAAGGCGCATTATCCAACTCAATTACTGCGTTTTCCTCTAAGTTCGGTTAAATTTTTGAAAACCACTGTTCAAACGATTCGCCATTCATTTCCTCGTGGTAATCTCCAGTTTTCTTAGACTCAAAGCACCACAGACCGTCAACAACAAATCCATCCTCACTGCCAATATGGCAGATAATCAGCCTTTTCCCTTTACCTGGAAATCGAAGTACTAACTGGTGTAGATTTATTTCAATAAGCGAACCTTTTTCAAATGTTTTCATCACATTCAGCGAAAAAACATTGAGACATGAGTATCAGATTGCTATAATTGGGATTATTTAGTCATATTGAAAGAAAGAATATTGAACGTCGTATGATTACTCAGCGCTTCACAATTTAATTTAAAGTTATAAACCTTTAAAAACTGAATGATCAGGAACCTGAAATACGCGCAAATATTAATATTAACAAATTATAACTTTATAAAGCTTAAAGTATGAATTAAAATGATTAGAAATATTAGGAACGGTACACAATATAAAACTTAGTAACTTTTTTTAAGTTTATAATATTCGACATATTTTAAGATTATATTAAAAAATTATTGAAATATCGAAAATACATAAAAACATGGCTTAAAAAAGTTCTAACAAATGAAAATGACAATAAAACATCCACGCATTTTATCGAAAGTTATAAAAGTTTTGTTACTTGTAATATGTTTTATCTGCCCCCTGGAATTAATGTTTAGAACCTTGTTCCCAAGGTTTGAAAAACATCCGATTGTTGTCTATTACTCGTATTGACCTGCTGGATTTTTTAATCCGGTGGACAGTCCATCTAGAAAGGCCCTCCTGGATGAAGTTACAGAATCATCAACCCATACTTTACTTGTAGTGTGTCCTGCGTTTACCCACGTTTCATCAAGGTAATAAATCTTCCTGTTTTGATTTCTATATTTCCCAATTTTTGTTAAATAATCCCTCCTCCATAGCACAATTTCTTCTCTATCCAGTAGTAAACTATTACGACCCCGTTTTTTCCATTTAAAATTTAAATGCTTCAGTAACGCATGGAAAGTTGATCGTTTGAAATTTGGCAACGTTGTATCTCCATTTACCTCCTGCAGTACTTTATCTATAGTAGGTATTTCATTCCTAAAGAAGAATTCATGCACTTTCCTCCTAATCGCATGCTTATCAGCTTCATCCAATGATTTAACAATACTTTTGCGATGTTTACTGGTCATTGGCTCAGAAAAGGTGTGATTTTTTTGTATTGTCTTAACACATTAAACACTGATGCGCGACACACCCCAACTTTGTGAGAAACCTTCACAACAATTTCTTTGATGGTTGATGCCTCGTTCTCCTCGCGCTCGATCTTATATATATTCAAAATTACCTCTTTCATTTCTGCACTTAGGTGTCTTTTTTTAGAGCGTTTCCTAGGTGGACTACAGGAGTTTACAACTTCATCGGCAGTATCTGTACTACTAGGCATTTTGCGCAAGCAGTTGATAACAATAACAATCAATAACAAGGTATAACAATAACAACGACAAACTCAACAACTTAATAAGATAACAAACGAAAACGTCCAAAGAAATATCAAATTGCAATGATGTACACGACATACGTAACACGTCTGAACCTGAATGTGACTCTGCCTTGATACGACTGCTCTGCCGCTCGGCATAGGCATTTAATTGCGAATTGACCAATGAGGGCTCCTGTTTTACGTCGAGACGGCGGCGTTAGCGTGAAAATCACCCGAACCTTTTGTTTACATCCGGTCTATCTCTTATCTGAATATACTGTACAATTCATTGACGGAATTTCGCTATTTATTACTGAAGCATGGGGTTGGTGACATTCAGAAGCGTAACATAAATGACTGTATCGATGACTTTCTAGAAACGTGCTTGTGGTCTTTCGACATAGCCTTTAAACGTAAAATTGTTCATAATGAGCGATACAGCTCTCCTCATAAGAAAATTAAATTCTCTAAGTCACTTCAAGAAAAAATAGATCAATTGAATAACGTAGCATGGCTGCGTAAAGAGATTCAAGATACTAATTTGGAAACAAAATTTAAATCTTTAAGAAAAGAGGTTGATAAGACTATTCGTGATGAAAGGATTAGTTACTATCACTCTATAATCAGCAAATGTTCAAACAAACAGAACACTACTTGGAATATTGTCAATTCAATAAAAGGTAAACAAAAGAATGCAGTTATTACAGAATTAGTCTGCGATAACGTAACTATAACCAACCCTACTGATATCGCCAACTTTTTTGAAAAATATGTATCCACTGTAATTGGCAAGAAAATGGCCAAAAATTTTACCGTTTTGTCGGATTCCTGCACTACTGGTGAAACAGCCAAACAATCAATGTTTTTGACCCATGTCACTACTGATGATGTTATATTTGTGATAAGTAATATGCCAGACAAGAAATCTACAGGGCCTGATGAAACTCCAATCTAGTAAAACAGAACATGAATATCTTTGCCCAGTATTAGCAGACATCATTAATGAATCGGTTGCTTCTGGTAAATTTCCAACATCTCCTAAACTGGTATCGTTAATTATGATATTTAAAAATGGTGAAAATTGTGATGTTGAAAACTATAGGCCAATCGCGCTATTAAGTATTTTCTCGAAAATCATTGAAAAAGTGGTTGCAATGAAAATTGAAAATTACTTTCTTAAATTTGCTATTATCACATATGCTCAACATGGTTTCAGGGCAGGCTACTCAACTGAAACAAGCATTATCGAGTATGTTCAGTATGTTTGTGATAAACTTGATTTAGGTAACTACGTAGTGAGTATCCAATTTGACTTGCCTCAGGCCTTTGATTGTGTAAGTTCGTCATTTGTGGCCGATAAACTTCATAATGTTGGCATTCGCGGATGTTTGAATCAATGGCTAGTTAGCTTTTTAGACAATAGAAAATTTTATGTTACTGTCGCTGATAAAAAATCTGATAAATTCAATTTAGATTGGGGCACACGCAAGGCAGCGTCCTTGGACCACTTATTTTCTCAATTTTCATAAATGATTTGCCTGCACACTTACCCTACGGAAAATTACTTTTGTATGCAGACGACTCAAATATCATTTTAGCTGACTCATCGCAAGATCGTCTTCAAGAAAAAATTAATGATTCGGTTAATGAGTTCAGTCAATGGTGCTTCAAAAACAGACTAATAATAAATACAAAAAATACCGTTTCAGTTGAATATTTTATGAAACCAAAAATTCCGTCAAATTTTAATTTCAGTCTTCAGTGCAAGACAGTTGTAACTTCCAAAAAAACTGTTTTTTAGGTGTAAGCTTTGATTGCAATTTAAGATGGACAGAACAAATTGATTCCGTATGTAAGAAACTTGGAAAAAGTCTGTATTTAATACTTACGCTAGGGAGGATGTTAAACACCTCAGCATTAATGGATGTCTACTATGCATGTGTACACTCTGTCATTCATATGGCATTACTGCGTGGGCCAGGCTAGTGAAATCTCTAGAGTGTTTGTCTTACAAAAAAGAATCATTCGCATTATATTTAAAATACGGTCCAGATCCTCCTGTCGTGAGATATTTATCAAACCCAAAATACTTACAGTAGCATGTATATATCTTTATAATCTTTTAACATATATTTTCCAGCACAGAAATGATTATCTTAAGCATACTGACATCCATGACTACAGCACTCGTAATAAAAATAATATAGTTAGGCATGTGTCATATCATAAGTTTCATTCAAAGTCTCCCATAACAGCAGGAATATACTTTTTTAATTTATTACCTCCGGAGATCAAAAACGTAAACTCCGTAGGGCTTTTCAAAAGACGTTTGCGGAACAAGCTATCGGTCTGCGGTTTTTATGACCTAGGTGAATTTGTCACATTCCACAGTGCTTCTGATAGATCTTAACAAATAATTTATTGTCATGTGTGTATCATATGGTTTTTTATGTTCTTATTTATTATATTCTTATTTGTATTTTACTTCCTTTTATCTATATTTTAATCTGTATACACCGACTTATCCAATGTCTACAATGTAGATCTAACTGGATCAATAAATGAATCTGAATCTGAATCTGAATCTATACCTAAAATTCTAGTGCTACTAGTTAAGGTTACAAAGTTTTTCTGGAACTAGCAAACAAAACTAACAATGGGAAAAATCCTCGAATTATGATTATGTACCACAAAATAAGATCAAAAAACGATTTTACTGGTGACCTGAATAATGACCTCAGAGGTAATTTAGAGGTAAACCTCGTAATTTCAAATTGCAACTACCATTGTTGGTAACAGATCCTTAATAATAATACAGTTTCAAAATTCCACGTACATATTCATATTAATATTTGAATCATTCAATCATAAATAGTCAAATTGGCAGGTTAAACTAAAAAAATACAAATATGTGAATATCAAGGAAACCTAGCTATACCGCATTTGTTTTCAAAGAGAGTTCCAGCAAAATCTTCAAATTAAAATTAAAAAAGGGGTGTTATATACAGGCATGCCTTAGACCTCAGACGCTATTTGGAACCAATTTCAATTATTAATTTGTCCACTTATGATCGCTTGACCTCACGTATGGAAATCGATACCAATACAGGGTGTCCCGAAAAAAGTGTGCAATATTCTACCAGCGGTTTCTAGAGCATAAAGCATAAAAACCATCTCCAGGGGACCCTCTTTAAAAGACCGTAGCGCCCTTAGGGGACGTTTGTCGACCTATGTTTATATTAACTTTTCTTCCTATTTTAAACTCTAGAAACCGCTGGTAGAATATTGCACACTTTTTTCGGGACACCCTGTATAAAATCTAGTGCTGATTACGAATCTGTTGTCAAAAATGGAGGAACTTGACCTTAAATAACCTTATCTAGGTCATATTAGAGGTCATCAGTAGTTCCTTTCTTGATCTGCGGAAACTTTTGTGAGTGCTTTTTTTAAAAAAATGCAGGGTTGCTAAGTTTTCCTGGCGTTCGGGTATTCAATTTCTGACTCTGTTCCTTTACTAGGCTTTATTGGGTCATTGAGTTTTAGTGAGTTTTTTGTCTTTTCAGGCGACTACCTGAGGGACAAATACGACGGAGCTACGGAAGTACAAGTAAACAGAAGAGGTAGACTGCAACTTCGTGATACCAAAATCAGGGTGCCAACAGCTTATGACCTCGTCTATTTGGAAGAATCTCCAAACTATTGCGTCAAAGACGACAAGGTAATAAACTATTCTTAAAGTATCTTTTTGCATATCTTGGTAAGAATCTATTAACGTATATTTGCTTAGTGCATCGATGCCAGCAATCCGAAAAGTTCTACCTGGATATGGCTTTTCGCAGCATTTCGTGTGGCAGAATATTTCTCATACTCTGACTCCAACTAATGTGGGTGGGACATGGAAGGCCATTATAACAAATAAACAGTGATCATACTTTTATTTACAGGATATATGAAAAAACCGTTTATTATGAAATTTATAAGAAACACATTTTTTATTGCAGAGCTAATCAGTATTTATTGAGTTCAAGTTTTTTTTTCTGTTCTTGGTGATCTTAGAAGGAACTAGACTTAAATCTGCTTATATTGCTTAAACTATATGAAGCGGTCTTTCATTAAAATGAAACACTAGATAAACTACATAAAAAATATCCAACTTACGTGTTTCTCGAACACTATCGTAAAACTAAGAATGTATTCGTGAAAATGTTTTAAGAACAATTTCAACAAGTATCATATTGATATCAAATAAGTTGCCAACGTTTGTAGCGGAATAAAAATAAATTTAGGCCTGTCAAAATTGGTCGGTTTCTTGTAAGGCTAAAATGTTCCAGATGGCGATAGAAATGTACAATTCAGTAAATATTGAGGTGATACAATTTAAAAAACGGTACAATATACCCGACTTACCCCTACAACTAAAATCTAAGTGCTATTGTTTTCGTGATTCCTAGAAGTTTTATAATAAGGTTTTTGAGCCCTAGCAAGAACATCAATTCAGTGTTGTGATCGGCCTTATAAAGAAACGTTGGCTTTCTTAGGAACACTATCTACATATATTATAACTAAATGGAAATGAAGCAGGGGCGTAGCTACCGCCGTGTCAGTCATATCAATTATACCAGGTCTCCAGCTTATAGTGGCCTTCACGTACGAAAAAAAAAAATACGTAAAGTGTTTTGCACAATATCACGCTAAGCCTCCAATATCACGCTAAGCCTTAGATTGTACGGCTAGCATGCCTCCTCTTCTTAATCCTCTATGTTACAAGTTCAACAGCTGAAAGAAGTTTTGCGAAATTGAAAAGTAACTAAAATGTTTTAGGACTTCTAGTGGCAACTTTGACTATCAAGCTTGGTACTGACGCCAGAGGATGAAAATTTTGAAGCACTAAGGGCCGTTTTCACCAACATTAATATTATGGACCAATGGGAAAATACCTTATCGAAATGCAATTTGACAGAAGCTGTCAAAGGTCTCTGAATATTAGTGATTTCTATTGAAATGTTGAATAAAATCGTGAAAATTCGACTGTATTCTAACCACTTTTTGGACGTTTGTTAATGCATGGCACTCTCGAATTTACCAACTTCAATATACTGAAAGTTATCATTACATACCTGTTGAATAGTGTGGATTTGTCTGTATTTTGCCAGAAAATAGAATATAAAATACATTATATCCAATTCCTCATCTTCCTTTACGTCATAATAGTAATCATTTATTAATTTATGGGTTAATGAATTTCGTCAAAGCAATAAAAACATTATGTCCTCTCCATCCTAAAACACAGATAATATGTGTAAGACCTGTCAATCCCTACATCTCCCTGATGCATAATGCAATTACTATGGACATGGACAAAAAATTATGAAAAATGTTTCACAAATAATGTCTCCTAAGTCCCAAAAAGCCATAAAAACTAGTAATGTTTTTCTTTTTGACTGGCGGGGGTATCTATCTGTCACTTGCAGGGTTACCAAGTCTAATGACGATCACGTCCCGTGGTGGAGGGTGCGAAATGAATCTTTTACATTTGCTGGTTTTGAATTTTTTTCGTGAATATTTACTAGGTATCATGATTATAAGCATCTTTGATAGATTGCTCGATCCGGAATGGGAAAGATCTCCTATTTATGAAAATATTTTTGGTATCATCTAACCGTTGCAATCAGTGCACAAACACTGTGACATATGATTTATAGCATAACCCGCTGCCCTATCAATACAAATTTAACGTACAGGTCGCCTGGCAGGGTAATGTCGCAGCCAAATGGCAGTCACTCTTTCTGACACAGTCCGGATCGAGAGATGACGATACTCGTGAGTTGTATTGATACTTCTAAATATAGGATCGTATCGAACATCCCTACTGTCAAGATGTATAACCCAAGGTACCGACGGAGCTATTTTGCGGCATCATGGAAATAATTTTAAATTTTCATTTGCATTTTTTCAAGTGTTGTGCAATGATTTTGGGGAAAATGTCACGAATAGTCTTATAAAGCATAGTAGAGTATATTTCAACAGTTGGCGGAACTTACTCCACTGGGACCAGGATATTAATGCACAATCTGGCAACCCTGTCGCACCCTCACAAAATGGCCGTTGACAACCACACAAGTCACCGTGTTGTCATTGAATAGCATGGAATTAAACCTTCAGAGTATATGTTTTGTGACTGGTACCAAGAGTTGACACATCCTACACATGTGTCACTCCTTGAAATGCAATAATCAGCTGTATTCAAATAATGTCTAATATAAATATAACCTAGAATGTGTACTCGTGAAAAAATAAAAATATGGCAAATTTGTAGTTTCTTTTGCAGGTTTTAAGTTTGCTGGTAGCTTTAAGGCATATATTTGGGAATTTCTTAATCGCTGTGAATATAGTGTGGATGTTTGTTCAGTTCCTGAACAATGAAAAATTTCAACTTTATGGATGTATGGATATCAAAAAATAATGGTTTTGTGGGAATATCAATCTAAGGTGCAATAATGGTTGTGATGAACGGCAAGTAAATGAATGAATGTTTGGAAACGAGCACCATCTTTTGGTAGAGCCTGTCAACAAGTAGGTGCTTAATGGCTATCTGCAAGAGGTTTATAGGAAAAAATACCCAGTATCACATATCAGTTGAAGAAAATAATATAAACATGTATAAAAAATCAACAATAGTAATTAAAACATGAATTTAATTCAAAAATTAAACATTTCTTAAAATTTTGACTGAATTATATGTAATTTCTTAATATTCAGTAAGCTGGTGATGTTTCAATGACAAGTTGAGATCTCATACTTTCACATTATTTTGTTTTCAACATTTCATAGCTATTGGTTGCTAAAATTTGTTAATCGGAACTTGAAGCTCATTCGCTGTATCTGTCGGTCTGCTACCCTATAGGTCGAGAATAACGGATTGTTGTTAGTGAAATTGGCCCTAAGAACATCTTTCGCTATAGATGGTATTATGAAAAAAAAATTCGATAAAACAGTGGCAAGTAGATTCACTCGGTACTTCCCAAGTATTCACCTATGCCTAATTTCCATAAGCCAAGATAAGTCTTGCTGAAGAAACAAAATGTTTGAGCTCCATAATGTTTTGCCATAACCTGAAGCAATGAGAAACAATGAAAGCAAATTATCGAAATTTGTAACCTCTCCATAAAGATGTTTGATTAAAATATTCAGAAAGATGTAAAGCATACAAACCCAAACTTTGGACGATCTGAAAGCTATTTTAATTTTTACTTATAAAACCGCTATCGTTTACACGATTTTCAAAATTCAGCAGCGATATGACCACGCATGAACAAAAAACATTTATAATTTTTGCATTCACAGTAAACCTGTGCAGCCCCTGACGAGCAAACTACACCACTGAAATAAAGACAACTTTTTTCTTTAGTACCATAGTAAGTGTAAAGAAAATAGATATTCATTTATGTAATTGAAAACTTATATTTTGATGTGAGCTCGTATTAAAACTATCACGTCGACGACCGAAGTCAACAAAACAATAACGCGGCCTGTGTTCTTGAGTTCGATTCATGTTAGAATTCGACCCACGATAGTTTCTTGTTTTTCTGGATGGTGATGCGCAAGGAATAAGAGAGTATTTTTAGTACTATTTTATGTATTTATTTTTATTTCAGATTGGTTCTCTGGGTACTGCTGGCCGACCATGCAATCGTACTTCTCCAGACATAGACGGTTGCACCCTCCTGTGCTGCGGAAGAGGCTACAATACAGTGAGAACGACGGTGCGAGAACGGTGCCATTGCAAGTTCCAATGGTGCTGCAAAGTAGAGTGCAAAACCTGCATCAGATCCACAGACATCCATACTTGCAAGTGAACGTATACTCGTCGAAGGAATAATCATAGCAGATCACTTGTATAAACGAAGTTGTGAAAATTTATTTGAACCACAAACGCAATAGTCTCTTGGGGTGTATATGCAAAAGCTTACGATTAATAAATAATCATACAGGGTCTTCTGAAAGTTTGGACAAAGCTAATGTGCGGTAAGACAGTATTCAATAAGCAAAATACAAATTATAAAACCCTATGCATCGTTCACTTGATAAGAAATTTAACGTACCTCCCTGTTGTGTGATGTTTATAAATACGGTAATTCCAAAAACACAGGTTCGTGTTCTATATCTGCAACATTCAGCGTTAATTGAGGGTCACTTTTATAGAAGTTCCTTGAGAAACGAGTGCCTATTTAGGAACGACCTTACTGCATAATTAGCTACAGCAGTTGTCACCACAGGTTTACAAAAAATGCAAAATTTCACAATTTTAGAAATTTTTAAAAAAATTTAAAAAACCTCTATATTTCAAAATTTTGGGGTTTTTAAAACTTTGAGATTTTGAAATTTAAAGGATATGTGTTGAACATTTTGAAAAATTTTTTTGAATATTTTGAAAATTGTGAAAGTTGTGCAATCACGAAAATACTGAAAAATTCAGAAATTTGTATTGTATTGTAAATATTGTGAAGTTCAAATTCAAAATCCTCCCTTGAATGTTCCACAAGAAAGTGTTACTGTTGGTTTAACATCCAAGGAGACAAAGGTCACTCAAAGAACGGCCCTAAAATTTGGTACGAGATAAACCAACCTACGCGGCGCATAGTCCAAACATCCAGGAAACCGAACTGCATAGCAATATTTTGGTAACACTAGCCAAACTATAGTAATTTTGACAAATTCATTATTGTTGACAATTTCGATTTGTAAACAGACAGCTATATTTACCTACATGATGCCCGGTTTAAATACTGATACATTAGTCACCCCTTCACCTAACCATTCGCATTCCTGGAAGTCAGCGCCGTATTGATACCGTATACATTTTAGAAACTTGCCTGTGTTACTGGAAAAAGTGATTTACTCTTCCAAGAACTATACGCCGCAAAAAGAGAAAGTCCAAGCTTAAAAATTACCCTGTATTTATTCCATTGTGTTATGACTGCTATCAATCAAGAACATGCCATCTTGCGTATGTGGTTAATCCGATTGGTGGTCAGTAAAATTATTGCTGGTACGTTTTATAGCTGAGGTCTTACCTCGAAATTATATGTAATTACAACGATATTGCTACCTACAGTATTAATTTCGTCCTATCATATAATTCTTTGATAGAATTTGATAAGGGATATTTGTATCTTCGAGCAAGAAGTAAAATACAACATTCCTAGTTAATAAGCTATTTATATTATAATAGTAATCAAACTGATGGAGTACTTTGTAATGAGTCAAAAACCAGGTATTCATGCATATCATTATCGCGTTATATATTACATTAACCGTATCATCAAATGTACAACAGCTGAATACGTTTCTCAGGTGAGGGTGCTCAGGCAGCTTCCTTTTGTCAATCAATCTAGTAGTGAGTCTGTACTACTCGATGGCATAACGGAAAAGTTTCAGTAAATCAAGGCAACTACTAGAGTTACTTGCCTGAGAAATTATTCCTTCATCATAATCTACTTGTGAGGGTGTTGGGAATATGAAGACTTCATGTTCTTTGGAACAAAGCATGTTTTAGTATGTGACATAGATAAAACGATCCTAGAATCCCATTTAATCATTATTTTAATCAGTTTTTCAGTTCAGTTTTTCTCTTCTTCGTTTTGTTTAGAAAATACAGGCCCCTAAAATGCAGCCTTTGGCAATCGGTCTTACGCAAATAAGTTTCGAACGACACTGCATAATCCAACGAATCTTTGACTAGTTAAGAACCCGTATGATGATGGCAGAACAAATGATTTATTCAGTTTGCCAGGCGTAAATTATTATTATTATTATTATTATTATTATTATTATGATAATTGAGATGAGCAGAGTACACAGTACTATAAGCTCATGCAGTAAATATAGTGTACGGACACGTAACACAAATACATCAAATAGAAAAAAATAAAAAAAGACAGTTCCTAGCTATAAAGTTTGTACACTCCTCCAGCTATCATACTGCACTTTGAAGCTATTAACTGAAGTAGCAGCAACCACACTTTCAGGTAAACTATTCCAGGTGAATATGCGGTTGGGAAGAAACCACTGTCGGACTGTTGTTTTAAATGGCTCCTTATGCAGTTTGAAGCTGTGTCCGCGTAGATTGCTGCGCGACAGACGGTATAGATCGCCACGAAGTCTTCGCTCAGAGAATGAGGTCAGGTTGAATAATTCAAGGCGATCTTCATAGCTTGGTCTTCGTGCTCCAAAAGGGATACGAGTAGCCTGACGCTGTACTGATTCGACGAGATTTCTATCGCGCAGAAGCACAGTGTCCCATACCGGGCCAGCGAATTCAAGAATTGGCCTCACGAATGCCTTGTAAATGTAGGCGCAAGTGTTGACATCGGATCCTTTGAAAGACCTCTCCAGCATGTATAGAAGTTTCTTGGCTTTTGATGTAACGTGGTGAATATGCTCTGACCAGGAAAGGCGATCGTTGACTACAACGCCCAGATCAGTGTGGCTGGAAACTGCTTCGATGTTGTGGTCAGAGATCTTGTATGTAAATCGCGGATTTGTCTTCCCGAGGTGAAGGACACAACACTTAGTTAGATTTAAGGGTAAAAGCCAACTGACTGACCATTGACAAACAATATCAAGATCTCGTTGAAGCATAGCAGAATTTACGACAGTATTGTAAATCTTGGTGTCGTCGGCATAAGCTGAACATATGGAGGAAATCAATGCGGGCAGGTCACTTGTATACAGAAGGAACAGCACTGGCCCCAAGACAGAGCCTTGAGGAACTCCACTTGCTACATGATGAAGGTGAGACTGGCTATCACTGACGCGCACAGAGAAAGTCCTCCCGGTGAGAAAAGCCTTAATCCACAGTAACAACTCGCCTCTTATTCCCATACATTCCAACTTAAACAGAAGCCTTCTATGTGGTACGCGATCGAAAGCCCTAGAAAAATCTAAGTAGATTATATCAACAGGAGTCTTTGTGTCCAGATACTGAGTCCAATCGTTGAGAGAGTGGAGAAGGTTGGTCATTATTGATCGACCAGGGAGAAATCCATGCTGATTCTTAGGGATAAGGTCATTTTCGCGCTAATGCAAGTTGCTATTTTTTTTTAAAAACTTATCACTTTATAGAAACTTTTTTTCGAATTTTTTAACAAGGAATCACTCTAAAACATCTTCTCTATTTTTCAAACACCCTGTACACTCGATAAGATTCAGCAGCATCGATAAAGCAGTATTGAAATGCGCCTGTTTTTCTCAAAAACGGATAGTTTTTGAAATCGAACATGATCACGTTTTTTCAAATGAAAGATCACGCTTTGGAAAATTACTATTATTTATACAGGATATAAAAGAAATTATAAATATTGCATTCTTTAGGGCATATAAGCAATATCGGCGTATTTAGGTGATATTATCTATCGGCCAATATGACTGCCCATATGCCGATTTGGGCCGGCCCACATAAACTAAGTTAAATAGCGTTGAATATTTTCTTTAATTAATCCAACACGCAATTGTTACACATGTATAAAAATCCATAATCAGCCTTGAGTTCTTGGCAAAAGGATAAAAACGGATTAATCAATATGAAACTTAACATGAAAAATAGTGTAATAAAACAGGAGCTATCAAACCAATGTGATCAAAAAAGATTTCAAAATTAATATAAGCATATTATGGTGTAAAAAAAGCGTTTGCTCTGACATGAGTTAACCTGATTCGTAAAAGTTGCCCAACCAAAAAAAAAGAGACTTTGCTCGCTCCATATGTTTGATGTTAGTGACATTTTTCTGATCATTTCCACCAAAATACTTGTCTGATGATAATCCAACAATAAATGAGTGAACCAATATCAGTAGTGAGAGAAAATTGTTGGTTGGTAATGACTTTTCTTTCCATCTGCCGCGCAAAGAGATGTCTTTTGCATAGATCCCAAATTGCACTATCGTCAGTCTTTTGGAAATTCTGTCGAAATATGTCACGAATTTCCCTCCTTTTTGACATTTGGAACATGATGGAACCGAAGCGGTTCAGGCAAATGGTAGTGTTAGAAATGAAGACACCATTTTTTCCAAAAAATTTCTTTTTATTTTTCAATGTAATCTTATTTTAGAAAGATACACTTTTCCCAACGTTCCTGCCATTTTTCTAACCTCCCCAAAAAATAGGATTTGTCGAACTATCCGAAATACGCCTGTCTCGGCGATGACTTCCTTGTTTGAGCTAAATGTTTTCACCGCGAGCCGTTTCTTCATGTCAAGGAACAAGAAAAAAGTCGCAGGGGGTCAGATCGGGTGGATACCGGGGGTGCGGCAGCACTTCATAACGCAGTTCATGCAGTTTGGCGGCGACAACTCCGGATGAATGTGCTGGTGCGTTATCGTGGTGAAACAGCACCTTCTTTTTCGCCAAATGTGGCCGTGCTCCTTCAATTTTTTGTCGAAGCGTTCCAATATAGTATTGCCAAGTGATCGTTCTTCCTTTTTCTAAAGAATACACGAGGATGACGCGGTTCGCATCCCAAAAAATCGCCGCCTTGGCCTTTCCGGCCGATGGGACCGTCTTCGCATCCTTTGGAGCAGATTCACCTGAAGAAATCCATTGTCTTGATCGTTGCTCACTTTCTGGTGTGTAATGATGAATCCAGGTTTCATCGGCGGTGACAGCTAGATGCTAAAACTCGCTTAAATTGCTCCAAACAGTGCCTCGAACTTAACAGCCGCATCCGCTTGTTGTCCACCATGAACAATCGCGGCATCCATCGGGCCGACAATTTTTTCATTACTTATAATGTAAAATATTGATTAGCGTTCCGGTAAGCACATCTAGGGCTTCTGCTACTTCGCGCACTTTCGTTTGTCGATCAGCGAGAATCATGTCGTGGACTTTTTGAATGATTTCCTCGGTAACCACGTCTGCCGGGCGTTCTGGTCGATCCTCATCAAAAACGGATGTTCGCCCACGTTTAAATTCGTTTTACCAATATCTAACTGTGGTCATAGATGGCAAAGTGTCCCCATAAACAAAGTTTTTTCAAAGTTTTCAAAGTTTATTCAAATTCAAAAACCAATATAACTTACAAATTAAAAACAACCTTCAGTACAATTTAAATAAAAAAAGCTTCAAAAATACATGAGCTTGTATGCTCTTGCTACCCTGAATAACCAAGATTGCAACAGAAATCTGAGCAAAGATACTAGATCAGAACCAGCAAGTAACGGTATATGAATTGTGAAAATTCTGTATACTTTCGTAAAGGGTAAATGTCTGGATCTTGTCGTCACAAATCCTAAATTACGTGTCTGCATAAACAAATCTAAAATTCATAACAATAGTACAGAAGCATACTAAAAACACTCAGAAGTATAAATATAGAGTACATAAAATATGAATATCTGAAATATGATAATTGAGGGATATTTCGAGTAAGGTCAAACTGTTTTGTTTAAACAATAAAAATTTTGCGTAAAGGTTAAGCAGAGAAACAAGAGTACTAAAATTTACTACAAAAGAATAGACACCTAAGTTATAAGCTTGTGTGTGTCATACAATATACAAATTCAATGCATGGCTAATGGTCATAAGGTATATTATGAGCAAATGTATATAAAAAAAAGAATCCAAATTGTTTACAAAATCCTGTACATTCGTGGGATTAGGCCTGTAGATACCAGTAATACTAAAACTGTTATTGTTGAAAATAAAGCTACAATTCAATGCCGTCACTACATCTTTCATTTTTATGGAAACATTTGCCGAAATGTCATCTCTTACATACATACAAACCCCATTGCATTTATTATACTTGGCTTCATTATAGTAAATTTGGAAGCCATTTATTTTATAACTGTCGATATTACTGATATTCCAGGTCTCACTCAAAACAATGATACCTATATTTTTATTCTTATTTAACACCGCTATGTTTATACAAAGCTCATCATAGTGAGCTTGCAAGCTCCTGATATTGTAATGAAGTATAGTGAAGTTTAACTTATCACTTCTCTCAAACAGAACACTATTTAATTCATCAAAATTAGAACAACTGATGGTCGTGATATTGTTATAATCCTCTAAAATATTCAAAGCTGTAGCAATATCAGTCATATACAAATCAAGCTAAACTCAATATGAATGCAGAAAAAACTGAAACTAACTAAACTGCTACAACTAAACAATGGCTCAGTTATGTAACAAATTGCAACTCGCAGAAAAGGAAGGAGAAAAAAAAAGAAAAGAAAAAAGCACTAAACCAAAATGAAAAGCTCACGTCCACTCTGCAGCAACCTGAACAGTACATGGGATCATTACTGCGCCATGTTATTCAAGTCCTCTTCCGTTTTTATCTGTAACTTGTTTTCTCGCAGTTTCACCCATATTTCTCCGTTATAAAACCAGGTCTTCTGCTTACCCCATTTCTGCACGGCCTTTTGATAGAGGTTATATCGAGCAGGCGACATATCTTCAGTAAGAGTTATTCCTGAACCTTTCAGCAACTTCCTGTTTCTCAGAAGCTTCATTTTCAGGTTATGAGAATTTACAGTAAACAAGACAGAACGCTGTTCGTTCTTCTTTCTTCCTAACGGAAAACAATTTTAAATATTCCCTTCCAAAACTCGAGTTTTTAGGTTATCTTCGCATAAGGTAAGCACCTGCTCCAGGACACTTGTACCATGTGATTCCTTCATGCCAACTATTCTAAAAGATTTCCGACGTGCATGTTGTTGAAATTTTTCCAAGTCACACTCTAGCTTATTCTTAGCATGTCTCATGTCCACTATTTGTTTTTCTAGCTCGACCATTTTTGGTTGAGATTCCTTTATACCCAGTTTCTGTTCGATTTTATCAGAAATAAGCGTTACGAATTTATCATCACTGAGCAATTCTTCAATGGTTTGCTTTATAATTAATTTAACATCGGCCATTTGATCTCGTGTCAATGGCATATTGATTTAGTGTCCACTAACCTTTCATAGCAGAAGAACCAAATTATTTAATTCCACTTATTACTGGAGGTTTTTCAGATTTTCCGCATAGCGACACACAGCACGTCTACTCTCTCACCATGTCTACTGTCTACTCAGCATCAAACTTTGCTTTCATCTCCTCGCATTTGTTCCCATCCAAAAACAAGCAGCAAATTACCGAACGATACTGCTCTTTTTTCATCACGAATCACGAAACACGTATTACTCGAATGGCCGCCAAATCCAAACTAACCTATCAATCAGTCTGAAATTGGTTGTGTCGTCCTTTGATAGATGGCAGCACACGATGATAACATTAACTTCCTCCAGGAACGCCCTCTGTCGTCAAACACGTATACTTATTGAACCGTCCTCGTAGATGCCCTTTTATCCAATGTGTATGACACGATTGTGTGCGAAAACAGAAGAGCAGGTCGGTATGGCCTCTGACATATCAGTGTCAGCCGATTATCGATATCGGCGAAAATCCTGTACCAGTTGATCTCTAGTCCTTAGTGAACTAAATAAATCGATTCTCTTCCACGGACATCTCAACTAGTCATTAGAGAGTTTTGGCAATAGGTAGAAGTAATTGTTATCTGATAACCTCCTATGGCTTAAATATCAACGTTAACGTTTACGTATGCGGTATTTGTGTGCCGAAACTCTCTATCATGTTCTTTATATTTCGTTAAATCATACGGTATTCTTCAAAGGCGATTTACAATGATATTTCGCAAATCATCAAAAAATCACCCCCTGAATTTAAAATTTGAAGTTTTGCTTTAGTCATTCTATATATTCTCAACAGCGACACAATATCCTATAAAGAATCAAAATAATGACATAACTTTACAGACGATCAAATTGCATGTATAGTTTTATAGCTTATAGCTTTATATAGCTTGTGTCAATTGTGAAAAATTCGAGGTTTTCAACATGTATAAAAATTATTTAGTCTTCAATATAAAAATTATTTATTTATTTGTTACGATCCATGTATTTGTTTTATTTTTACTGTATTTATTTTATACTTGTAAAAAATAGATTATAGAGTTTTTAAACTGTTGTATTATTTTCAATCCCATTCCTCGGTAATATGAAATATAGAAATTATTGCCAACGTAAGATAGACTGTCCTTTTTTATCAAAGAAACTTGTTTCTCTGAGTTGTTTTCCCGGTCTTGTATTTCGTATTTTTTGCCCTTTACTGTACACATGAAACATAACCCATTATTCTCACAACCTCATAAGATGTTCAAGCAGAATAACACCCCTCTAATACACTTTAATAGCATCACAGACAAAAGAATTATGGTGTAAGCAGAATGCCCCTCACCTAGTATAGCATTATGAAAAAATAATGTGCAAGTAGATAAACCATATAATTATTAGGTACCTGCCAGGGCCTTTTTAAATTTTTAATGATCGATGTTAGAAATATACAGATTGTACTTTTACGCAAGACTTAAATTTCCATAATACTCACACGTGGGCGCAAGAAAATCCTCATACCATTCGTGAAGGTCATTTCCAATAACGTTTTAAAATAAATATTTGGGCGGGTATTCTTGACGATCAGGTCATTGGCCCTTTCGAGTTACCCCCAAAGTTATCAGGAGAAAGATACCTTAGCTTTATAGCCAATAATCTACCAAAACTTTTGGAACAGACCTTAGACAACATGCCATTACAACGGAGACAGAATTTGTGGTTTCTTCATGACGGGGCACCACCACACATTGTTAGAGGCGTCATTCAGTATTTGAATTATCCAAATCGCTGGATCGGTTGAAATGCTCCTGATCCTCGAAAATGGCCAGCAAAATCTCCTGACCTCAATCCGATGGATTTCTGGTATTGGGGAGAACTTTAAGAGATGGTTTATGGGGCTGGTCCAATAACAGCTGAAGCACAACTTCGCGAAAAAAATTTTAATGCAGCTGAAATAATAAATGGCTAACTTCGAGGACCTAGAGTAAGAAGAAACTGGGTTCGTCGTAATGAAGCTTGTGTGAAAAGTGGAGGACGACATTTTGAACACCTTTGAATACAAAAAAGTGCAATGTGGGTTTTAAAAAGAAAAACAATGTATCAAAATTATGTTCCCTATTTATAAGTGGATTTTTTTAATACGTTCAATAAACTTTCACCCACCTGGTGAAGCGCTGAGACAGTTAGTGGTAAGTCCTTTTTTTTAGTTGTTTGCATTTTACGAGTACATTATCAAATAATGAAATAATACCTAAGAGTCGCTTTTCTCTAAAAAAATGCCGATTTGACCTCCATGTTATATGAAACTTTTTGCTTCTTTCAACCCCCTCTATAATCCATTTAAATAATGACTATCATAACGTTTACACCCTGTATGTTTCTCAGTTCAGCTTCAGCATGTTGGCATAGTATTACACAATGCGGATGGAGGTTGTAAGATTCATGGCAAAGCTTATACTCTTATTTATCAGATATGGATCTTGGGAGGATGAGAAAAATGATGAATTTATTGAAAGCTGTCTTACTTTTGATAAACTTGAACGCAAAGGTAGGTACCTATAACAAATTTTCGTCTAATCCAGCTATGAGTGTTTTTCATTATCCATCTATTTCATATACTGGGTATAACATTTTAAAACTATGCAACGGAGCTCTATTGAATTTATTTGTTTTTGTACAAGATGTTAACTTAGCACAAGTTGTTGTACACTTGTTGTGAACTCGTTTTGTAGCTGTACGTTTTGCTTAAACGTCAGCGAACATATTGCAAGAAAGTGACAGGTAGAATCAGCTGTTTTGTTAGTGAGCATGCGTCTGATTAAGGTTCCTCGTGCATCTTGCAGACTGAAAAACAGATACAGGCACTGGCTTGAAAGTATTTCAAAATTAGTAGTGACATCAATAAATATTACCAACGGATGTTTGCAATCTTTCTTATAGTAATAAATTCATTCACATATTCCTCGGATTTTTGCTTCGCCGTTTTTGTCTAACATAGCATATCTTGTTACCTTCATATTACTATTTTCGGATATGTCTGCAGAGCATAATAAAAATTGTAGCAATGACGACGGTTTCAATCCCCCTGGACTTCACTGCTATGAAGCATGAAGGTGAATGAATAATATGGAAAACTTATGGGTCGACTTATTTATACTAAGTGACATATAAATCCGAACACCCAGTTTAAATGGTTTTATTTTAATAAAATTTTGTATAAGTACTTAATGAAGCATAATAAGTAAATGATAAAAATTTCAAAATGATTGCACTGCTTTAAAGCCCTTTGACCTTTAATAATGTGTGGATGCACCCTGATGTGCTACGCATTCTCCAACGCGCCTAGGCATGCTTCTGATCAGGTGGTCAATGTCCTCCTGTGGTATCTCATTCCAGGCAACCACCAACTCCTCTCGAAGTGCCTCTAGAGTCTGAGGAGGACGTTGCAAATTGAGCAATCTCCTACCCATCATATCCCACACGTGCTCAATTGGGGATAAGTCGGGAGATCTTGGTGGCCATGGTAACAATGTGACATCATTATGTTGAAAGAAGTCTATTGTGACTCTTGCAACATGTGGTCGGGCATTATCTTGTTGGAAAGTTGGATCTGCCAGGGTGTCAAGATAGGGTAAAAGATGGGGTTCTAGAACTTCGTGGATATAACGCTGCGCGTTCATGTTACCTCTGATGAAGATTAAAGGTGACCTGGAACCATGAGCTATAGCACCCCAAACCATAAGTCCAACAGTGTGACAAACATGTCTTTCAACAAAGAACTGTGGATTCCTCCTTTCACCACGTCGCCTTCTAACCCTGGCACGACCATCGTGCATGCCTAAACAAAATCGAGACTCGTCACTAAAGACAATACTGTTCCATTCCTGATCCCAGAGTGACCGTTGTCTGCACCACTCAAGGCGATTACGTCGGTGTTCTCGACTTAAAGGGAGGACCCAGTGTGGCCGGTATGAAAACAAGCCAAAACTTCTCACTCGTCGGTAAACACTTCCCATGCCAATAGGTCTTCCGTGTTCTGCAAACCATTCATTTGCAATGGACCTGGTAGTGGAGAAACGGTCCCTTAAGGCCAATAACCTTAGGCGGCGATCTTCACGGTCTGTTGTTCTACGGCGGCGTCCAGTGCCCCTTGCTCTTTGCGTACGGCCTTCTCGAAGCCATGCCTGACAACACCTAACCACAGTGTCTACACTTCTTTGCACTCTAACTGCAATTGCCCGAAAAGAAAGTCCAGCTTCCTGAAGTCCCACTATACGGCCCCTATCAAACTCACTAAGTTGACGAAATCGTACAGGTCTCCGTACTCTAGGCATCGTAACCGATCGTAAAGTATGTCAAGAACCAAAATCCGCCAACGTTGATTCTTTACTGCGGCTGAAATATTCATTTTTAGAGCGTTAGTGAATTAAAAAAAGCAGTAAGGCTGAACATTTTTTCACTTGTTATTTACAGTAAGATAAATACATTCACCAACTTTTATTAAAATAAAACCATTTAAACTGGGTGTTCGGATTTATATGTCACTTAGTATACTTACACTGTGTAGGTAATAATAATGCTGTTGGAATAAATTCTTGTTCAAGTGTTGATTAAGGCTTATATTGAATTTCTTTTAAAACATCGGATGTAGGTTTGCATAGGTGTCTTTAAATATTCGCATCACAGTACTGGATTTTTCAATAAACCCATTTTCACCTGCCTGCTTTCCGTCATCTAACTTCAAATAACTATACAGATTATTGCTAACAACTCAGGGCACCTCATTTGTCAAAATTCATCAAGCCGTTTGGACTGAAGCCCGTGAAAAAGGAATGCCAAGGTTGGTCTTTTCTTATAAATCCACCATTTTGTTTTTATAAAATTTTAATATAGTTAGTGTCAGACGCAGTGCTAAGACGAATCCAACAATACAGTATACACTCAGAACCAAATTTGTCTGACGACTGAGTTCAATGTGTACGAGGCTCATCACTGCGTTGCCTAGCAATGCTGACGCAGCAATCTGCCGCGTTGCAAATATGTTACACCAGTTAAGACGCATGTTGAAAACATGCGTTAGTTTATTCTCTACGTTCAAATAATGGTTTTGTTTTGAGCGTACACACTTTTTTAATTGTGAATTATGACGAATCTGTTGTAATCGATTTCGGATCGGTCATAACATAAGAGGTCGAAATGAAAGGTCAACACCTCCATAAATTCTGCAACATTGCATCATTGGATCGCTTGGCAACACCGCATCTCGAGAATTCCAAGCCAAGGTTTCCACCTCCATGATCATAGATGAGCGATTTTGGCCAGTACCCATCTAGCTCATTGGAGAGTGTCGTTCTGCTTTGAAATAAGAATTTGTATTGTCTAATGGTATTTGTTACATTTTTAGACCGCTCGCTGTCGCAAAATGTATCAATAATTCACGATGTCTTGATTTTATCGCCATCGGTGGAAATCAAAGTTAATTCTAAAATAAATTAAAACACCAAGTCACATCAAAATTGAAATAAGTAATAAAAAATAAGCCTTTGCGAACATTTTTTGATGTAACATATTGGCAACGTGGCATATCGCCATGACCACCTGCGTCACCGTTGCTAGACAACGCTCTTCAGCCGGCTTCTCTCTCTTTCTAACATGCGTTAATACATACTTTCTGCACTTCTCCCTCTTACACATTGTACTCAAATCGTCAGACAAACTTAGTTTTTCTGTGTGTCAAAATTTATTGAGCCGTTTGGACTGTAGCCCGTGAAATAGATTTATTTGTCCTTATACATATGCGCGAAACGTTAACCTCCTTCTGAAGCATTCGGGTAAAAAGCATGGTGTTACTCATGCTTCTTAGGTTTTGTACGGTGGGTTATTGTTGCAGAGACGAAAAGCAATCAGATCCTGTATCAATGGTTACGTTGAACTGTTTAGAAGAGTGAGAAAAGAATATGATGTCTTCACCACCTGAAAAAGGTAGGTATAATTAGATTCAATCTATCAGAAATTGTTAACAAGTTGAATCGAAACAATAGACCTTCACGGCCTGTCACTGGAAAGTCTATGAAAATATCATATGCATCGAGAAAACTTGGTCAATTAAACAATTGTTCTGGAAAATTTTCATTATCCGTAATACATTTTTTTTATTCCTCTAACTAAATTATTCGGTATAGTTAAACTGAATCTCCGTTGAAAGAATTATACGAGGCATGTCTTTTAAGTTTTGCATATGGAAATAAAACAACACGTTAGGTAGTTTTCGAAACACTTATTCCACTCGTTTGCTGGCAGATCCAAAACGGCATTTTTGAATGCGTCAACTCCTTCTTCTGGTGACTGAAACCTTTGAACACGCAGTCTGTTTTTAATTTTCGGGAAAGTAAAAAAATCGTTAGGACTTAGATCGGGACTATATGGAGGATGGTGCAATAATTCCACGTTTTCTTCCGTTAAATACTGCCTTGTTTTTTGGGCTGTGTGCGAGCTTGCATTATCTTGGCGGAGGATGATTCTTCTTTGGGGGTTGATTTTTCGAAGCTCGGTGATGACTTTTGGCAAACAAATGGTGGTATACCAATCCGCAGTATCAGTTCTTTGCACATTAAGAGGAATTGTTGCAATATGACCCGCTTTTGACACAAATGTCGTGACCACCTTTTTCGAAACACTTCGAGAACGGATGACTTTTGTTGGCTTTTCTTCACCTTGGAACACCCAAACAGCCGACTGTCGTTTATTTTCTGGTTCATAACAGTAAATCCACGATTTATCACCATTAACAATGCTGTACACATTTACGAAATTGAAACGGTCAAGCGTTTTTTGACACCAATTAACCCTGGCTGCTTTCTACTATTCAGTCAACAGGTGGGGTATCCAACGAGAAACTAATTTTCTTACTCCTAATTCTTCATGTAAATTTTTTTGTATTGAGGTCTTTGAGATCTTCAGGGACGCCTCAATCTCGCGATATGTCACATGTCTATCTTCAATGATGAGTTTGCGCACAGCATCGACGTTTTCCTGGGTAACTACCGGTTTTGGTGCACCCACCCTGGAATCGTCGCTAAGACTCACCCGTCCACGTTTGAATTCTCCATACCAACGGGAAATTGTCGACTGATGTGGCGCTTCGTTGCCGAAAACAGACAGTAACTCAGCAAGGCATTCTTGTTGCGATAATTGTCTCTGAAAGTTGTAATAAATTATGGCGCGAAAATGTTCTCAATTGAGTTCCAATTTTCTAATGACTTGGTGACACTTAAAAATGCACTGTAGTGAGAACACTGCACGTATTGTTGTGAAACTTTGAATTTAAGTTTACTAAAGAGTGAGGTTAAGATTCAGTACTGACGTTCGATCCTGTATGCAAAACTTAAAAGACATCTCTCGTACTGTTAAGCTGATTTGCTTGAAAATAGCAAACCATTTACATGTTTTATTGAAGTACTTAATTAGTTTGTATAATTTAGTTTATATAGTACGCTTAAAACAATTAAACGTTTTAATAAACAGTTAAACTGCTACTATGCTCAGTATTGCACGTATTCCTCGCTCTGATTTTGACCCGTGTGTGTAATTTCCACTATAACCATGGTTAGAATTTTGTTCTTTTATATTGTATAATGTATATATGTATAGGAAGTGGACCCCCTTTTGGTGTAGGCTTTGTAGTATTTGAAAATATACTAGTTTGTTTAAAGTGCTGTCGAATTTATTTATATACTTACATATATAAATGTGTTGAACGCGGTTAAGTGCAATATTGTTTTATTATTAGAAATAGAAGTACAATGTTTGTACACAAACATGATCAAGTGGCCTTATTCAGTGTCTGGTATCTTTGTCCCTATTTACTGAATTTAAAACGAAGAATTGCTTTCAGTGAATGGTGATATTTTATAACCTGTTTCTGGATGAACAGACAAACATTTGGTAAAACATGAACCCTTATATAATAAGTATACAATCAATTAAATTAAAAGATCCAATTTTGCTAGGAGTATAAAATTCGGATGTTTTTATTTTGATTTAAAAAGTTCATCCTACCATCACTACCAAGTTCTCCAATTTTTTTTATATCTAAGATTTGTCACAGCACTGTTATTATATACAATATTCAGCAAAATGCAATTTTTTTCTTAAATTCCACGTATCCAAACAACCTTTTAAATCTAAATAAAACAATTCATCAAAGCTAGGCAAACACTTTTACCAAAACTAATTAAACAAGTTTAATAAATTTGATTAAATCGTTTTACTTGGAGAATGTAAGCTAATTTTAATAGCTCATTTCAAAGAAATTAGTGTAATCAATCTAAGTAAACGGTTTAATAAATTTAATTAAACGATTGCGTTTTGGTTTAATTAAGCTAGTTTCACAGATTCAAGTAGACACTGTTTTAGAAATTGGAGATTAATTAAACTACTTAAACTTGGTAGCTGTCACATAGTTAATTAATTTTTTTAATTGGCCTAATTAATTTTTTCCCGATATATTCGACCAAAACCTACCATAACATAGAGGGCATAGTCCATCGTACCCACCATGAATCCATCTAGGTTACAAGACTTTTGTGATCTTTTCAATATTAAGACGATTCCTCTCATTGTTTTCACATCTAACGTGTACCAGTCAGACAGGTACACAAAATCAGCTACTGATATACTCTGTAAGTAGAGGATTTCTAATTTAACTATTGACACAACAGACAAAATCTCAATCAAATAATATCTCGAACAACAGCTCGACCAAAAGTTTATCAGTGTGCATAGATAATTACGTGATGAGTCTTGAGGTTATATAGAGAATGTACCTAATAATAAGTGCATGACGTGCATGGATTATACAGGGTGTCCCAATATTCTGTGAACATACTAGAACCACGCATTTTAAGACTCAAAGGAATTCGATCGGACATGACTTACCTGTAAAAGTGCTTTGTTTGTCGGTTAGAGAGGGTCAAAATTCTTTTTTAAAACACATTAAAACACATTTTTTTCAACGACTATGAATTTTTTTATTCAGCAGATCTGTTTGCTTACTTATTTTGTCTCCTGTAAAGACAGGCTATGTTGGATAGTTTTCAAGAAAAAAATGAGGTGAATCAAGCGACTTACTAATTCTTTAAGTGTAATTGCCGAAAATAAACAAATATGATATTACTCATTACAACTTTATTAATACAGACGTTGTTTCACATAGCAATAGGGTGCACAAAATTTTACTACACTTGATGTAATAAGAAAATTTTGTTAGGGATCAACTTTAAAAGATATTTTTTTCTTGAAAACTGTACTAGATGGCCTGAGAGACTAAAAATGAAGAAAATAAAAGGATATTCTAAATAAAAAAAAATCCAGAGTCGTTGGGATGGCTGAGAAAAATTTTTGCTGTAATTTATTTAAGGGTGAGGGTACTTTTCACCCTTCTCGATAATTGCGGGTATTTTGTGAAAGTCAAATATTAAGACGTCTAGTAAAACGCTTGTGTTTTGAATTGCATCCAAATCGGACCAGCGATTCCAAAAATATCTGAAAAAAGTGTTTTGAAAAGAAGACATTAACGCCCTCTAGTCTAATAGTAACTGGTATTTTAAGTCCGCGGAATACTAGGTCACCCTGTATAGACATAGGATGTTTAGAAAACTAATTAGCAATCTGCAAGCGTGTGAGTATTTAGTTAGAGGAAAAAAAATAATTAAAAACATCATTTAACAACACTTTTTCATTTTTTCTAGTATTGTCCCCTGTTACAGTTGATCTAACCCTAAGTGCAATAGCGTAAAACAACGGATCCTTCAAAAAAAGTGTAAAAGTCTATATAGATAAGTGGTATAAATACTCCAAAAACTCAAGCCAACATTTATCAATTCTGATAAGAAAGATCTAGTGTGCATATACTACTTTTCTGGAGCCGTAATTGAAGAATGAGGTGAGCGTTTCTACAAAAATGTGAGGTTATGTGGAACAGATACCAAGGATGGTGAGATGCTAACTATTTCTAGAAGAGAGATGAACCAGAGGAAACGCGCAAAAGAAAAATATTGAACAGGAGTGATTAAAGAAGAAAGTAAAGAGGCCATGATACTGTACGATTTAGATAGTCTCTTTGATATCATTTTAGTAAAGTAAGTAATATTCGTTTTTTATGTCCATTGTTAAGAAATCCCAAAAACGCTGAATAAAACAAATGTCGATGTGCCAGACAAAAAATAAAGCTGTATTTTGATTTCACATATACAAGTAAAACAAATAAAATGTCAAAATTTGCAAGCCTATGTTATCAAATGCTCATTTTAATCTGGGCATGAAAGTGAGTTTTGGGTCAATTAAAGTGAATCCTACACTCACATTTTCATTGAGCTGTTGCCCAGCATGGCATATCAAAAACACGCTGACAATCCAACCACTCAAGTTCATAATTGCTCCCAATGGTTTTGTCTGTTAAAATAAGTTATAGTCGTTATTACAAAGAATTACATTCAGAGAAATCCGTTCACCACTGACGCCGTGATGTACACGACAGAGAAGCGTACAATACGCATGTTAGTAAGAGATAGAAGCACCACGTTGCCTGCCAACCCGAGGGACGAGTCCACTCTTTCTAACATACGTATTGCACGTTTCTCTCTCGTACACATAACGTCGCCAGTGATATTTGGATTTTTCTGTATGTTCCTTCACCCATTCAGCTTACACTTGTAGCCAAAAATATGATGCCATAAACCGAAACATCAATGAAAGTCTTCAAAAGGCATAATTTTGACGTGACATCAAAGGATAATTTCTTTCACCGCTAGCCAAAACCCGAGGATGCTAGCTTTGTTCATTCGGAATATATACTAAGTGCCATATAAATCCGAACACCCAGTTTAAATGGTTTTATTTCAATAAAATTTTGTAAAAGTACTTAATGAAGCATAATAAGTAAATGATAAAAATTTCAAAATGATTGCACTGCTTTAAAGCCTTTAATAATGTGTGGATGCACCCTGATGTGCTACGCATTCTCCAACGCGCCTAGGCATGCTTCTGATCAGGTGGTCAATGTCCTCCTGTAGTATCTCATTCCAAGCAACCACCAACTCCTCTCGAAGTGCTCCTAGAGTCTGAGGAGGACGTTGCAAATTGAGCAATCTCCTACCCATCATATCCCACACGTGCTCAATTGGGGATAAGTCGGGAGATCTTGGTGGCCATGGTAACAATGTGACATCATTATGTTGAAAGAAGTCTATTGTGACTCTTGCAGCATGTGGTCGGGCATTATCTTGTTGGAAAGTTGGATCTGCCAGGGTGTCAAGATAGGGTAAAAGATGGGGTTCTAGAACTTCGTGGATATAACGCTGCGCGTTCATGTTACCTCTGATGAAGATTAAAGGTGACTTGGAACCATAAGCTATAGCACCCCAAACCATAACTCCAACAGTGTGATGAACATGTCTTTCAACAAAAAACTGTGGATTCCTCCTTTCACCACGTCGCCTTCTAACCCTGGCGCGACCATCGTGCATGCCTAAACAAAATCGAGACTCGTCACTAAAGACAATACTGTTCCATTCCTGATCCCAGAGTGACCGTTGTCTGCACCACTCAAGGCGATTACGTCGGTGTTCTCGAGTTAAAGGGAGGACCCAGTGTGGCCGGTACGAAAACAAGCCAAAACTTCTCATTCGTCGGTAAACACTTCGCATGCCAATAGGTCTTCCGTGTTCTGCAAACCATTCATTTGCAATGGACCTGGTAGTGGAGAAACGGTCCCTTAAGGCCAATAATCTTAGGCGGCGATCTTCACGGTCTGTTGTTGTACGGCGGCGTCTAGTGCCCCTTGCTCTTTGAGTACGGTCTTCTCGAAGCCATGCCTGACAACACCTAACCACAGTGTCTACACTTCTTTGCACTCTAACTGCAATTGCCCGAAAAGAAAGTCCAGCTTCCCGAAGTCCCACTATACGGCCCCTATCAAACTCACTAAGTTGACGAAATCGTACAGGTCTCCGTACTCTAGGCATCGTAACCGATCGTAAAGGATGTCAAGAACCAAAATCCGCCAACGTTGATTCTTTACTGCGGCGGAAATATTCATTTTTAGAGCGTTAGTGAATTAAAAAAAAGCAGTATAAAAACCGGAATGTCCAACTGATAAGGCTGAACATTTTTTCACTTGTTATTTACAGTAAGATAAATACATTCAACAACTTTTATTAAAATAAAACCATTTAAACTGGGTGTTCGGATTTATATGTCACTTAGTATATTTTTTGCATTGCAGAATAGATAGAGTCAGACTATTGCTCACCTCTTTGAATATCTGATTTGCTATACATGCAACGGCAATATTTGCAATCAACACCACATGCCCTATAGAAACCTTGATCAAAATGTTAAAATCAGCTGCCATCCTGAAAGTAAGTTGATGATCAATTCCGATATACCTTTTTTTCCCAAATCCTTATCAAACTAAATTATGAAAAAGTACTCACTCAAGTATGTGGTTGTGGTATTTTATCCAATTCCGAATACATGCTCTTCTTTTTGTAACATCGTCAACAGTAAAAACCTTTTCAAACTTCAATTTCAAATGAGATACATGTAACTTTATGTAGATTACAACTTCTTCTGCGAGAAAACATATTAAGCTTGCTGAAAATAGATTCCATGTGACAGTAAACTTATAGGAAGTTACAAATGATTGATGCTTCCTTAATATTCTAATTTCTCTGATACTTGCAGCGTGATATTATATCTGATAACAAGAATAAACAAAGAAAACCGAATTTGTCTGACGGCTTTAGGTCAATGTGTACACAAAGAGATAGAAGGCAGCTGAAGACCTAAAGTGAAGCGCAGTTAAGACCGTTCCGGAATCGTTCCTTAAAGCGGCTCCGACGCAGTGAGTTTCAAGCCATTTACAAGGGTTCAGCTGCTTCGAAACTGACAGTCTATTTTTCAATATTTTTGAATGAAATTCATACAGTATGTTGAGAATATAATTGCCCAGGGTGCTTTAGGAGCACTTTTTGAAATTTTGTTTTTGCACAAGTTTTATGATGGGTTGAAGTGCGCAGTTTTTTTGTTCTACTTCGCGATTTTTTTAAAAAGAACCTAGTGAAAAAAATTAAAAACTGGCTCTATAGCATCCTGTGGGGTTTTGTTTTCAGCACACTGTGGAAATTGCATCCAAAAATATCAAAAAATGAAGCGTCAATTTCGAAGTGCGCTTAAACCTCTACAAATCGTATTTTGGACGAATTTTTTCTACTGTTTTCTAAGTTTCCCTAGAAATTCTTGCTTAGCAACCTCCAAATCAATGTCGTTCGTGTCAGGTTTTTGACAGAATTCGCCATAAAACTATTTATTTTCTTTGAAATTGCTATCGGAATTGTTAGTTATTTTTATATCAGCTTTTTTGCTCTGAGTTTCTTTTCAAGATTCTTGCGTTTGAGTCTTTGTTCCATCTTAGTGATATGCGAAGTTGGACTAAGCTTAGAACGCAAATTTATTTGGACCACATAGACAGGCAGCTGGGTGTTGTGGCTCACTACAGCTGCAGCACATCTTCCATGGTATGACCTATCCTTGCAATAATTTATTCGCTTACCCCAATGTATTTTGCGATTGTAGAGTTGAACTGCTCCACACTATCGTTGTCCTCATCTTGAATTAAACTCACTGCATTCGTAATTAAAATTGTCGCATATGACCTTTTATTGACCATTATCAACCTTGATAAAAAAGGCACTCAAGAACAATCACACCAACAAGAGTACAGCACAATAATTCAACAACGCAATATCGACGAACAATAACAAGGGTAGAACAATACTAAATGATCACTTGCTGGGTACCAAAATAGGAAACGATTTACAGGCTAGATCGCTAATCGAAATCCGACTCTGTTATTATAAAAATTTACCTCGGTACGCACCCGCAGTCATCCTTTCCTCTTTTAAAGTAGCGCCGACGAGCGTCTAAGGACACAATTCAGAATTCAAAAATGTGTAGGCCCAAAGTAAAACCATTATTTGGGCGTAGAGAATAAACTAACGCATATTTTCAAGATGCATCTTAATTTAAGGAACGGGTGTGATATATTGGTAACACGGCAGATCGCTGCGTCAGCGTTGCTACGCAATGCACTAATGAGCTTCGTTATCCTGCCGGCATCTATCTCTATCTAACATATGTGTCTATACACAGTTCTCTCTCGTACACATTGAACTCAATCGATCAGGCAAATTTGGTTTTCTGTGTACCTTACCTGGTAGGAGCAGATACAAACAGCTGAAGAGCTGGACGAAGAATACGATCAGCTGTTGCTTGTAGTCTAATGTCACAGGCAACCACAGTGTTGTCATACTATAGCATATCATATTCAGACCTTGAATAAACCAATTTCAAACAGTAAGTTGATCGCAACGAATACCTTTTTGAGTACATAAATAAGTCGCTAATAATTGAGAAGCGATATATCCTGGTGAGGAAACAAACAATGATCCCTCAACCTTGCAAAACTTCTATAATGGATGAAAATTTGAGTCTGTTTAGCTGAATAACGAAACGTTCCGGATCCTACGGTGGTGGCAAATTTTTGAAAAACTTTTTGATTGTTTATTTTGTTAAATGGCAAGTAGATCCCATCTACTACACAGCTAGAATAGTCAGCCATTTAGCGGTCGCATGGTAACTGGGCTTCCTTGAGATCTGTACAGGCCCGGAGTGGTCGATTCTAGTGGTAGACAGCGCTTTGCGCTGTATTATTTATTTTGTTTCAGTTCCTGCCTTCGGTAGGATCCGGAGCTTTTCGTCAATAACATAAATCTAAAGTTTCATCCATTATAGAATTTTTGTAGGTCAATTGGACTAATATTTGTGTATCAGTACCTCTTTCCTTCATTCTTCTGTCACATTTCACAGCTTCATAATATGCCACGGCTCCATAAATACTCGTTGCCAGTAAAATGTAGATAGTCATGAATTCAGAAATTCTATTTGTATTTCGTATCACCTGAAATTAATTGTTCAAAGAAATATTTTTGAACGTTTTATCCTCAGAACAATATTAATATTTTACATTGCGGGTACTGTTTGTTCCCAAAGAACACTTTGTGGATAAACTGGGATATCTGCAAAACTGACAGAACGAAAATTTTCGGAAGCACACTGCTTTGCGTTTACCTTTTTATGGTTGGGTGGGTCACCGAATTTTTTAAAGTCCGATATCGTAGAGAGCAGATGTGACCATCTTTTCTGCACCATTGAGAAACAAGCACCAACAATTGCCACTCCAGTTCCTCCCACTGTTAGAGAATAGTCTTCTGTTACGTCCACATCAATATCAGCTACAATCAGTTTTCTGTTGAAATGGTATACAGGGTGTTTCAGTTTATTGTTGCATAACTTTAAGATTCGATAGAACTTTTAAAACTAATGCATAAAGTTTATATAAACATGGGTCGAAAAATGCGTGGCTTCCGAAATACAGGGTGTTTAAATTTACTTTCTAAAATAGTTTTTTTTAAATATTTCGAACAATATTTGATGTATAACAGTGAAAATTGGTATACAAGGGTTTTTTGGTACGACAAAACGAACCATGGGCATAGCTTTACTGTATCCGCCAGAGGGCGCTCTCTACTGTGTATTAAAATGACCGAACATTTTTTCTTAGTGCAATTTTTTACTTTTTGAATAAAAAAACTGATTCCTCGCACTTTTCAACATGTGGATTTTCGTTATAGTTAGCCGTTTTTGAGATATTTCGATTTTTAAGGTTCGGTGCATTTTTAATTATTTATGATAAAATAACGTTAAAAAGTCAGTATCTCGATAATTTTTAGAAGTAGGCTGTGCCTGCAAATTTTTTTCAAATTTAAAGCAGAATAAGGTTAAACTAAACGTCAATTAGTTGACAGTCAGTTTTGTTGTCTGTTGAAACCTGAAACGTTTTTTTGCAATTGTGAATGCACGAAATTTAGTTTCTTTTACCTGTTTTTTTTTTGTAAGTTTTATAAAAATGCCATTTTCATTCTCCAATCAGGAGTTAGCGGATATTCATTTTGTGTATGGCTTTGTAAATGGAAACGCAGCAGAAGCAGCCAGAGAATACGCACGAAGATTTCCAAACAGACGACATCCAACTCGCTCACTATTTGTAAGAGTGCATCGCCAAATAATTGAAAATGGTTTTGGAAATCTCCAAAGCGATCAAAACATAAATGTTCGTCAGCGCAGATTTACCCGTATGATTCTGCGTGAGTTTGATAGAGATCCTACCACACGTGTTAGGAGAGTTTCTGGTGCCTTGGGAATTTCAGTAAGCCATGTTCACCGTGTTCATAGAAATGACCATAGGCGTCCTTACCATTTGCAACCTGTGCAAGGACTACAGCCAGGGGACGGAGAACGAAAAATCACATTTTGTCAGTGGATTCTTGATAGAAGGGAGTTTTTAAGTAACGTTTTATGGACCGATGAGTGATGCTTCACTCGACGTGGAGTGGTAAATTTTCATAATCAACATATTTGGTCGCATGAAAATCCGCATGCAGTTCGGGAAAGAAATTTTCAGCATGAATTTAGTGTGAACGTGTGAATTGGTATCTACCGTAATCGACTATTTGGACCTATCTTTTGCCTGCAAGGTTAAATGCTGCGACCTTCTTGGAATTTTTAAAGGCTGAACATGCAAACATGTGGGGTGATGTTATGTTAGATTTAAGAAGACTGGCCTGATTCCAGCTTGATGGTTGTCCAGCTCATTATTCGAGAAAAGTTAGAAACTGGCTGGACGAAAATTATCCAGAAAGATGGATCGGCCGTGGAGGACCAGTCGCCTGGCCTCCACGATCCCCTGACCTAAATCCATTAGATTTCTTTGAGTGGGGATTTCTAAAAGGAAAAGTGTACCAGACTCCCGTAACCACAAGAGATATGCTAATAGACAGAATCAGGAATGCATGTGATGAAATAAGGCCTTATTTGAATAACGCTATACCACGTTCGATCATTCGTAGATGTGAATTGTGTATTGAACAATTGGGTTTACATTTCGAGCAACTACTTTAGATCTTGTATGTTTGTCCTAACTATCCAATAGCATTTTAGTTGTAAATAATTAATTTAATTTGTTAAAAATAATATTGGAAAATTAAACAAATTAATATTCTGTTTTTTGTGTTTATTTGGAGTTAGGAATTATTGCTGTGTTTAAAAACACAATCTAAACGACCATCTTGATTACTTGTAATGCCCAAATCTAAAATGTAAAAAAAATATTATTTTCCCATAAATAATTAAAAATGCATCGAACCTTAAAAAATCGAAATATCTCAAAAATGGCTAACTATAACGAAAACTCACAAGAGAGCTTTTTTATGTTGAAAAGTGCAAAGAATCAGTTTTTTTTTCAAGAAGCAAAAAATTGCACGAAGAAAAAATTGTCGGTCATTTTAATACACTACAGGTACAGTAGAGAGCACCCTCTAGCGGCTACAGTAAAATTATGCCCATGGTTCGTTTTGTCGTACCAAAAAACCCTTGTCTACCAATTTTCACTGTTATACATCAAATATTGTCCGAAATATTAAAAAAAAAACTATTTTAGAAAGTAAATTTAAACCTGTATTTCGGAAGCCAAGCATTTTTCGAGCCATGTTTATATAGACTTTATGCATTAATTTTGAAAGTTCTATCGAATCTTAAAGTTATGCAACAATAAACTGATGCAAATGACAATGTAAATTGGCGTCTAGTAGATTGACTCTGCACTTTCCACGCATCAGTTTTCAAGATATCATGTTTGGCACAGGTTATCCCTATTAGAGAACAGTTAGCTTCAAACAAAGGAATTGCATAGACCAAATCAGTCAATTAGGCCCATACAATAATTGATCCCCAGTCACAATGTTGCAATCACAGTTGCGATAAGTGAATCTCGCCAGTGGCAGCGGCCAGCTCATGACAGGATTCTTTTGACGTGGGTATTGAAAATATTTAATAATCATTCTGAATCTTAAGGACGGATGTACGGGGATATATATTAATAGAATATGTCTAACAGATACATATAAATACCGAGGTAAAAAGCGTATAAATATACCGACCACCCTTAAAAACTGAGATTATATTCTAACCAACCCTCAATTGTGTACCCTTCAAAATGATTTCCAAATATATGCAGAGACGTGAGAAAACGTCGGCGATTTGTTTTCATTTTTTTGCCCATAGCTCCGCCACCAGTGGATCAATTTTCAGATTCTAAACTTTTTGATATTATGTAATGTAATATACTAAGTGACATATAAATCCGAACACCCAGTTTAAATGGTTTTATTTTAATAAAATTTTGTATAAGTACTTAATGAAGCATAATAAGTAAATGATGAAAATTTCAAAATGATTGCACTGCTTTAAAGCCCTTTGACCTTTAATAATGTGTGGATGCACCCTGATGTGCTACGCATTCTCCAACGCGCCTAGACATGCTTCTGATCAGGTGGTCAATGTCCTCCTGTGGTATCTCATTCCAGGCAACCACCAACTCCTCTCGAAGTGCTTCTAGAGTCTGAGGAGGACGTTGCAAATTGAGCAATCTCCTACCCATCATATCCCACACGTGCTCATTTGGGGATAAGTCGGGAGATCTTGGTGGCCATGGTAACAATGTGACATCATTATGTTGAAAGAAGTCTATTGTGACTCTTGCAACATGTAGTCGGGCATTATCTTGTTAGAAAGTTGGATCTGCCAGGGTGTCAAGATAGGGTAAAAGATGGGGTTCTAGAACTTCGTGGATATAACGCTGCATGTTCATGTTACTATACCTCTGATGAAGATTAAAGGTGACCTGGAACCATAAGCTATAGCACCCCAAACCATAACCCCAACAGTGTGATGAACATGTCTTTCAACAAAAAACTGTGGATTCCTCCTTTCACCACGTCGCCTTCTAACCCTGGCACGACCATCGTGCATGCCTAAACAAAATCGAGAGTCGTCACTAAAGACAATACTGTTCCATTCCTGATCCCAGAGTCGAGTTAAAGGGAAGACGCAGTGTGGCCGGTATGAAAACAAGCCAAAACTTCTCATTCGTCGGTAAACACTTCGTATGCCAATAGGTCTTCCGTGTTCTGCAAACCATTCATTTGCAATGGACCTGGTAGTGGAGAAACGGTCCCTTAAGGCAAATAATCTTAGGCGGCGATCTTCACGGTCTGTTGTTCTACGGCGGCGTCCAGTGCCCCTTGCTCTTTGCGTACGGCCTTCTCGAAGCCATGCCTGACAACACCTAACCACAGTGTCTACACTTCTTTGCATTCTAACTGCAATTGCCCGAAAAGAAAGTCCAGCTTCCCGAAGTCCCACTATACGGCCCCTATCAAACTCACTAAGTTGACGAAATCGTACAGGTCTCCGTACTCTAGGCATCGTAACCGATCGTAAAGGATGTCAAAAACCAAAATCCGCCAACGTTGATTCTTTACTGCGGCTGAAATATTCATTTTTAGAGCGTTAGTGAATTAAAAAAAGCAGCATAAAAACCAGAATGTCCAACTGATAAGGCTGAAAATTTGTTCACTTGTTATTTACAGTAAGATAAATACATTCACCAACTTTTATTAAAATAAAACCATTTAAACTGGGTGTTCGGATTTATATGTCACTTAATATATTTACGAATAATCTAGAAGATACCCGTCAACTTGAGAAATGCTGTGTTTTCTACACGTTGAAATCTCCTCTGTCTCCAGTCATATAAATTTACGAGTTGTTGAATCGGATAGTCTATCATGGTCCGATATCCCATACTCAACGACTAAGGCCAAAAAGAGTCTTATTGAGAGTACCTTCAAGGGGTGTCACAGTTCTACTGCTGTGCTCCTGTACACGTCATATGTTAGGCCAATTATGGAATTTCATGGACCTGTTTGGTATCCAATACACAACTATTTAACTTAATTCACTTCTCGGATAGACGCTTACGAGGGACTTGATAATCACATCAAGAGCTTTTCCTGGTTTGACAGATCCTCACTTTTCCGTCTTAACGCCAACCACCTGCGAGAACACAACTGTAAACTAATGAAAGACAAATTTCGAACTACACGCCAATTTTTCCTGTCTTACCAAGTATTTGATACCTGGAGCCGGCTGCCCTACGTCGTTGTTAACAGGTTCAAGAATCGTTGCATGACGAGCTCTAGTTTGCTTATGATCTGTTATGTGTTTAATTTCTTATCTCTCTTTGGAGTTTATAAATTTGCTCAACTTTTTGTTTTATACACCAACTACCACGAAGACCTAAGGCCTAAACACCCATTGGGTACCGTGGGGCTATAGGGGGATACAGGGGAAAGGGGGAACGCCACACGGACTCTGGCGAGGGAACACGTGTGCATGCAACATGCACACATTCTGGCTCCGCCTACGAGATCCGCCAGATGGTACCTCCGCGTTCGACAGTCAGAGACCGTCTACCACCTACGGACAATCACAACATCCATAGCCAAGAGAAAAGTTTCTCCTGGGACGGGATTCGAACCCGCACAGCGCACGGCGACTGATCAGGAGACCGAAGAGTCTACTACTGCGGCCACCGCTGCTGCCCACTCCTCTATGATGTATAATAATAATGTAAATCAATTACACTTCCAGTCCCGGTACGCACCTATCAGACACATTTCACATGTAATCTTATATTTTTCCGCACATATGCCTTTAAAACGGACGGATCGTGTACCTATCGGTCGCACATGCCATGTGCCACGAAGTTTTAAATATTGCACCTTTGGTGATGGATCCGAGGGACTCATAGAAGCAGGTAGCTGTTGCTATCCATCGCATCTCATCGCATCGCTTCGTATCGCTTCGCCCAGCATCTCATCGTGTCGCATCGCATCGCTTCGCAATAACTATTGGTTTTACTTTTTTGGGTTGCATTACATTTTTCCATTTTCTAGATCCCCTAAATCTTACTTTCCACGTCTCCCCGAAAAATTTCGAAAATGCGATAATTTTTTTGGATGCAGTATGACAAGTTTATCACGAAAAAGCATCTCATGCATTTTCATCGGTCTGTGTGTCGGTCTGTCAATTTCCGCTAATCCGGGCACGTCTATAACTGCTTGGATTTGGATGAAATTTTTACATAAAGTTACTACTATGCCAAAAATCAAAAAGCTTTGTAGTAGTTAAAAGTCGGTCCACTGGCAGCGGAGGAACATTTCAAAATCGAAAAAATAAAAATCTATCAAACCTTGTTTTCTGACGTCTTAGAGAATTATAATCGTATTTGAATAATCTTCAGGGGCAAAAATTAAGGGTTGGGGGTTGTAGGAGGTTGAGGTTGTAGGTGTGTATCGCAATTTTTTGAAGGTAGTGTATAAATAATTGTACTTCCAGATCCGACAATTCTACGCACGTATTAGACATACAGGGTGGCGCATCGAAAACGAAACAGACGCATTTACTGGCAGCTCAGGTTTTTTTTTGAAAAACGCTCAGAGCCGTCGATTTCATTTTCGAGGGGGGCCACAAGTTTGGCAAAAAATCACATTAACACGTGCAGCCTCCTGGGCGGGGGCGGCACCAACCCTAAAATCTTAAATGGAAACCGGGGTCGAGTGATACCTTATCTTGAAGGTCTTTCAATTTATAATGATGTAAAATACATCAGTAGTTTAGAAGATTTATTGATTTAACGCTTAAAGTAGACATATGGGTAAATCAGATTAGTTTGTACTACTTTCAGAAGAAATTTGACTAAAAGAATTTACTTAATAAGTAAATGCTTTTCTTCACTACGCCCATGGTTTGTTTATCATTTTGTTGTTGAAAATAGCTATTGGAGCGTTTTTTGTGGCAAAAAAGTTATTTCTTGAAGAAAGATAAGGAAATATCTCGTACTTATTTTAAATAGGAATTTAGTGATAGTTTGCGATTGATTTGACCAAGCTTTGTTGCTAAAATAACTTGTAACGCTTTATTACATACATTAACAATGGTATATTCCACAGCAGAAAGAGTTGAATTTATCGAAATATTTTTCGGAAATAATCAGTGCGCTAATAGAACAGCAAAAATATTTAATGAGCGACATGAGAACAGTAACGTGCATCGAAAATATGTTCTAGAACTTGTAGCTAAATTTCGGGAAACCGAGTCAGTCGTCAATAAAAAACGCAACATTGAAAATCCCATAAGGAACGAAGCAATAGAAGTGGGGTTTTAGGGCAAGTTTATGTAGATCCTACGTTAAGTACCCGCAAATTGGAGACTGTGTGTGGTGTTAGTCGACGTACTGTCCAACGGATTCTAAAGGTCCATAGTTTTCATCCGTATAAAATTCACCTGGTACAAGAACTTAATGAAGACGATTTTGATCGGCGATTACAATGTTGTGAAGATATGAGTGAACGAATTATAAACGATGAACATTTTCCATTCAACACCTGCTTTTCCGACGAATGTTCCTTTTTCTTAAATGGCGTAGTAAATCATCATAACTGCCGATATTGGTCCGATTCTGATCCCAGAACTTATCATGAGGTTCATACACAGCAGCCACAAAAATTAAATGTTTGGGCTGGTATTTTTGTCGATCATTTAGTTGGTCCTTTTTTCTTACCTGGAAATTTAATCGGTGAAACGCATTTGGAATTACTGGAAGAAGCCATAGATCCTGCATTAACAGCGATAATTGAACATCAGAATGATCGGCGGTACATTGCGACTAGGTTGATGTTCCAACAGGATGGTGCCCCACCACATTACACATTACGTGTTCGACAATATTTAGATCAGACGTTTCCAGATCGATGGATTGGTAGAAGAGGTGGCATTGAATGGCCGCCAGATTTATCACCTTTGGATTTCTTTATGTGGGGTCATTCAAAAAGCAAAGTCTATTCTACTCAGCCAACATCATTAGAAGACCTGCGACAAAGAATTGTGACTGAGTGGCTTCAAATTACTCCTCAAATATTGCAAAATGTGCGGCAACGTTTTGAGAAAAATCTTTATTATTGCATGGAGAGTCATGGTGGGCATTTTTAACATTTACTTGCCTAACGGGTCAGTTCATTCTTCATTTTTAAATTACTTTGCTGCCAAATGTATTGATCTCCACTAATGATGATGTATTAGTTTTATTTAAGCTTTAAATCAATAAATCTTCAAAACTACTGAACTGAAGTACATTAATTTTATATCATTATAAAGGGAATTGAAAGACCTTTAAAATAAGGTATCACTCGACCCCCCTTTCCATTTAAGATTTTAGGGGTGGTGTCACCCCCGCTTAGGGGGCTGCACGTGCTAACGTGATTTTTTGCCAAACTTGTGTCGAAAACAAAATCGACGGGTCTGAGCGTTTTTCAAAAAAAAACTGAGCTGCCAGTAAATGCGTCTATTTCGTTTTCGATGCGCCACCCTGTATATTCCACTCATCACAGATTTCCTTGTTCAGAACTTAGGAAAATATTCTCAGCCGACGGATCGTGGACTATCGGTTGTACAAGCCGTGCAAGTGAATATTTGGTAGTAGATCCAAGAGACTTATGAAAGCAGGTAGCAGACGGCGCGGTAAATGCGATATGCACGTACGAGATGGCCACGTTATCATGTATAGATTATGCTTGTAGTGTGATTTAATAAGATTACTTGATTTCGTGAGGTATCAAACATTGTTGACAAACAGTGTTACACTAGAGCTCCCAAGAAATGAAGCTGCCTTATAAATAGTGCACTAATGCTCCTGACAAAATTCACGTCTTTTTAATGTCATTGCACTACATGAAAAGTTGTGCTACAAGTTATTTCGAACGCGTGGGTAGTATAGAGTTAATCTACATGACACATTTTTCGAGACCAAGAATTTTCAAATATAATTTGTAGAACATTAAATATAGTTTGTACCAGGAAAATGGGGAATGAAAAGCTCTGTTTCTCTTCCACACGTTTGAGATGAATTTTCTTCGAAATCAAGATGATATCCAATCTTTTAAATAGCAAATTCAATTGATTAGGAAAAGTGAACTAAAACCTTTAGTGATCATGATGAAGTGCAAGATGCAGGAGCCAACACAGCATGTCCATGCCGTAAACAGTGCTGATAACCTCATGATGTAATAAATTGGTTTCGCGTCTGCCACACCTGGATGTACATACATAGTGGCAAAAACCTTCAGTGTTTTATGGAACGGCTGTTCCTTTCGTATAGCAGACATTTCGTTGGAATCCTGTATAGAAGTTAGTGTTAAGACTTTACGTAGAACCCATTCTGAAACAAAACTCCAGTAGTAATGATAGTCAGGTTACCCAGGCGTTCATGAATAATGACTTACATTTTTTTCAAGCTTTTTTGACACCTGTTTTTACCCCAAAAGAATGGAAAACCAAAATTGAATAACCACTGCAAGAGGCATTTCTAGGGAGTTAGATCGTCAACACTCTTCAAGTAAAATTGATATTAAGTCTTTGAAGTCAAAAATATAAAACTATATATATTCCTAGGCTTGTTTTTTCCGGCGTAAAATGACGTTCCTTTCAATTATCAAAACCTCATGAACTAAAACGTTGTTTAATTTTTTTTTTTTTAACATATAATTGGCATTGGAGTTATCCATTTGCCACAGATGTGTGTTACTTATATTTCTCTAATTATGGACAAACACACGACGTCACAACATCCATGGCGAAGGCGAGATTCGAACTCGCGGCCCGGCCGACCGGCTGATCAGTAGCACGACACTGACCAACGCGGCCAACCGAGGCCCCCGTTGTTTAATTGTATATGGTAAAAGTATAATTTACGAAACATTGTCCTTTCATAATTTGGAAAAAGTCGACATATCAACCTCGTTATTTTTTTATCTGTCCACCTACCCCTCTCTCCCCGCCCCGCGAGGCCTGTTGGTAAAACTCGAGTGCTATACAGGGTGTTTCAGTTTATTGTTGCATAACTTTAAGATTCGATAGAACTTTTAAAATTAATGCATAAAGTCTATATAAACATGGGTCAAAAAATGCGTGGCTTCCAAAATACAGGGGGTTTAAATTTACTTTCTAAAATAGTTTTTTTTTAAATATTTCGAACAATATTTGATGTATAACAGTGAAAATTGGTATACAAGGGTTCTTTGGTACGACAAAACGAACCATGGGCATAGTTTTACTGTAGCCGCTAGAGGGCGCTCTCTACTGTACCCGGAGTGTATTAAAATGAATGAAAATTTTTTCTTAGTGCAAGGTTTTGCTTTTTGAATAAAAAGAGGACTGATTCTTCGCACTTTTCAACATAAAAAAGCTCTCCTGTAAATTTACGTTATAGTTAGCCGTTTTTGAGATATTTCGATTTTTAAGGTTAGATGCATTTTTAATTATTCATGATAAAATAACGTTAAAAAGTCAGTATCTCGATAATTTTTAGAAGTAGGCTGTGCTTGAAAATATTTTTGAAATTGAAAGCAGAATAAGGTTAAACGTCAATTAGTTGACAGTTAGTTTTGTTGTCTGTTAAAACCTGAAACGTTTTTTTTGCAATTGCGAATGCACGAAATTTAGTTTCTTTTACCTGTTTTTTTTGTAAGTTTTATAAAAATGCCATTTTTATTCTCCAATCAAGAGTTAGCGGATATTCATTTTGTGTATGGCTTTGTAAATGGAAACGCAGCAGAAGCAGCCAGAGAATACGCACGAAGATTTCCAAACAGACGACATCCAACTCGTTCAGTATTTGTAAGAGTGCATCGCCAAATAATTGAAAATGGTTTTGGAAATCTCCAAGGGGATCAAAACATAAATGTTCGTCAGCGCAGATTTACCCGTATGATTCTGCGTGAGTTTGATAGAGATCCGACCACAAGTGTTAGGAGAGTTTCTGGTGCCTTGGGAATTTCAGCAAGCCATGTTCACCGTGTTCTTAGAAATGATCATAGACGTCCTTACCATTTGCAACCTGTGCAAGGACTACAGCCAGGGGACGGAGAACGAAGAATCACATTTTGTCAGTGTATTCTTGATAGAACTGATAATCATAGAGAGTTTTTCAGTAACGTTTTATGGACCGATGAGTCATGCTTCACTAGACGTGGAGTGGTAAATTTTCATAATCAACATATTTGGTCGCATGAAAATCCGCATGCAGTTCGGGAAAGAAATTTTCAGCATGAATTTAGTGTGAACGTGTGGATTGGTATCTACCCTAATCGACTATTTGGACCCTAACTTTTGCCTGCTAGGTTAAATGCTGCGACCTTCTTGGAATTTTTAAAGGCTGAACATGCAAATATGTGGGATGGTGTTGTGCTAGATTTAAGAAGATTGGGCTGGTTCCAGCTTGATGGTTGTCCAGCTCATTATTCGAGAATAGTTAGAAACTGGCTGGACGCAAACTATCCAGAAAGATGGATCGGCCGTGGAGGACCAGTTGCCTGGCCTCCACGATCCCCTGACCTAAATCCATTAGATTTCTTTGTGTGGGGATTTCTAAAAGAAAAAGTGTACCAGACTCCCGTAACCACAATAGATATGCTAATAGACAGAATCAGGAATGCATGTGATGAATAATGCTATACCACGTTCGATCATTCGTAGATGTGAATTGTGTATTGAACAATTGGGTTTACATTTCGAGCAACTACTTTAGATTTTGTATGTTTGTCCTAACTATCCAATAGCATTTTAGTTGTAAATAATTAATTTAATTTGTTAAAAATAATATTGGAAAATTAAACAAATTAATATTCTGTTTTTTGTGTTTATTTGGAGTTAGGAATTATTGCTGTGTTTAAAAACACAATCTAAACGATCATCTTAATTACTTGTAATGCCCAAATCGAAAATGTAAAAAAAATATTATTTTCCCATAAATAATTAAAAACGCACCGAACCTTAAAAATCGAAATATCTCAAAAACGGCTAACTATAACGAAAACTCACAGGAGAGCTTTTTTATGTTGAAAAGTGTGAAGAATCATTTTTTTATCCAAAAAGCAAAAAGTTGCACTAAGAAAAAATTTTTGGTCATTTTAATACATACACTACAGGTTCAGTAGAGACCGCCCTCTAGCAGCTACAGTAAAACTATGTCCATGGTTCGTTTTGTCGTACCAAAAACCCTTGTGTACCAATTTTCACTGTTATACATCAAATATTGTTCGAAATATTTAAAAAAACTATTTTAGAAAGTAAATTTAAACACCCTGTATTTTGGAAGCCACGCATTTTTCGACCCATGTTTATATAGGCTTTATGCATTAATTTTAAAAGTTCTATCGAATATTAAAGTTATGCAATAATAAACTGAAACACCCTGTATATGCCACTGAAATTCTCTTAGAATATATGTTAACTTTTTCAAATATCAAAGATCATTACGAAAATATGAGGAGATGTTGAAAAGCTTACCTTGCAGTCGAAGCGCCAGTGATGTGATACAACCAATAGGATAAGAACTTGCGCTTATCCTTACAGTGCACAACTAATCTGATAACGCCTCTCGGTGGAATGATTTTTTTCGCAAAAGGGAATTTTTTATATCGAATAGCATTATAGGCGTATTTCATAAATTCTTAATTTGTTTGCTACCATATGATTCAATGGAAGCTTTAGATGGACTGCGAGAGTGACATATTCTGTAATTTATTCAGAACTCTGTGATTATCTTTGCAAAATCATTGAGGTTTAGGGGCCTAGAGAATTATCCATTCATTAATTATTAGCTCATACAGACCTACAAAGTTTGAAGCCGTATTCTTGCCTTTCTAAAAAATGCCCTGCGTTCACAGCTCGTATTTACCCTTGTCAAACAGCTGATTCTGATATCAGATGGCATCACCATTTCTCTGATATCGCCCAGATACTTCCTAACACATGATACTTTAGAATTTCAGCGTCCCAAATTATCATGTATCCAGATTCGCTCACCACGGGAATGGAGTTTTCGCACTATGAAGATTAGCTTAAAAAATTATTATAATATGCTCTCGCTATACAGGCTGTTTCAGTTTATTATTGCACAACTTTAAGATTCGATAGAACTTTTAAAATAAATGCATAAAGTCTATATAAACATGGGTCGAAAAATGCGTGGATTCCGAAATACAGGGTGTTTAAAAATACCTTCTAAAATAGTTTTTTTAAATATTTCGAACAATATTTAATATATAACAGTGAAAATTGGTATACAAGGGTTTTTTGGTACGACAAAACGAACCATGGGCATAGTTTTACTGTAGCCGCTAGAGGGCGCTCTCTACTGTACCTGTAGTGTATTAAAATGACCGACAATTTTTTCTTTGTGCAATTTTTCGCTTTTTGAATAAAAAAACTGATTCTTCGCACTTTTCAACATAAAAAAGCTCTCTTGTGAATTTTCGTTATAGTTAGCCGTTTTTGAGATATTTCGATTTTTAAGGTTCGATGCATTTTTAATTATTTATGATAAAATAACGTTAAAAAGTCAGTATCTCGATAATTTTTAGAAGTAGGCTGTGCCTGCAAATATTTTTGAAATTGAAAGCAGAATAAGGTTAAACGTCAATTAGTTGACAGCTAGTTTTGTTGTCTGTTGAAACCTGAAACGTTTTTTTGCAATTGTGAATGCACGAAATTTAGTTTCTTTTACCTGTTTTTTTTTTTTGTAAGTTTTATAAAAATGTCATTTTTATTCTCCAATCAAGAGTTAGCGGATATTCATTCTGTGTATGGCTTTGTAAATGGAAACGCAGCAGAAGTAGCCAGAGAATACGCACGAAGATTTCCAAACAGATGACATCCAACTCGCTCAGTATTTGTAAGAGTGCATCGCCAAATAATTGAAAATGGTTTTGGAAATCTCCAAAGGGATCAAAACATAAATGTTCGTCAGCGCAGATTTTACCCGTATGATTCTGCGTGAGTTTGATAGAGATCCGACCATAAGTGTTAGGAGAGTTTCTGGTGCCTTGGGAATTTCAGCAAGTAATGTTCACCGCGTTCTTAGAAATGACCATAGACGTCCTTACCATTTGCAGCCTGTGCAAGGACTTCAGCCAGGGGACGGAGAACGAAGAATCACATTTTGTCAGTGGATTCTTGATATAACTGATAATAATAGGGAGTGTTTAAGTAACGTTTTATGGACCGATGAGTCATGCTCACTAGACGTGGAGTGGTAAATTTTCATAATCAACATATTTGGTCGCATGAAAATCCGCATGCAGTTCGGGAAAGAAATTTTCAGCATGAATTTAGTGTGAATGGGTGGATTGGTATCTACCGTAATCGACTATTTGGACCCTACCTTTTGCCTGCAAGGTTAAATGCTGCGACCTTCTTGGAACTTTTAAAGGCTGAACATGCAAATATGTGGGATGATGTTATGTTAGATTTAAGAAGATTGGCCTGGTTCCAGCTTGATGGTTGTCATTATTCGAGAATAGTTAGAAACTGGCTGGACGAAAATTATCTAGAAAGATGGATCGGCCGTGGAGGACCCGTCGCCTGGCCTCCACGATCCCCTGACCTAAATCCATTAGATTTCTTTGTGTGGGTATTTCTAAAAGCAAAAGTGTACCAGACTCCCGTAACCACAAGAGATATGCTAATAGACAGAATCACGAATGCATGTGATGAAATAAGGCCTTATTTGAATAATGCTATACCACGTTCGATCATTCGTAGATGTGAATTGTGTATTGAACAATTGGGTTTACATTTCGAGCAACTACTTTAGATTTTGAATGTTTGTCTTAACTATCCAATAGCATTTTAGTTGTAAATAATTAATTTAATTTGTTAAAAATAATATTGGAAAATTAAACAAGTTAATATTCTGTTTTTTTTTGTGTTTATTTGGAATTAGGAATTATTGCTGTGTTTAAAAACACAATCTAAACGATCATCTTAATTACTTGTAATGCCCAAATCGAAAATGTAAAAAAAATATTATTTTCCCATAAATAATTAAAAATGCATCGAACCTTAAAAATCGAAATATCTCAAAAACGGCTAACTATAACGAAAACTCACAAGAGAGCTTTTTTATGTTGAAAAGTGCGAAGAATCAGTTTTTTTATTCAAAAAGCAAAAAATTGCACTAAGAAAATTTTTTCGGTCATTTTAATACACTACAGGTACAGTAGAGAGCGCCCTCTAGCGGCTACAGTAAAACTATGCCCGTTGTTCGTTTTGTCGTACCAAAAAACCCTTGTATACCAATGTTCACTGTTATACATCAAATATTGTTCGAAATATTTAAAAAAAACTATTTTACAAAGTAAATTTAAGCACCCTGTATTTCGGAAGCCACGCATTTTTCAACCCATGTTTATTGCATTAATTGTATAAACACTGTCGGTAAAGTTATTGTGAGGATAACAATGTAAAATTGAAATTATATTTGAGTATATACAAATTTAAAAATCAGTCTCGCCACTTAATTTACAGACCTCGTATAGTAAAAACTGGTTAATAAGAAGACTATTTTATTGTCGTCAATATAGTGAGAATTGTTGATCAAGGAGTAATTTTACAGAAGTAAACTATTGAATTTCATTCACTTATAGTCACGGATGACAAAAATTGAAATTTTGAGTTCTTATACTTGCAACTTTGAAGGCATAGGACTGAAGGGAATTTTAAAAAATTTTGCACGTCTGGAATATCGATTAAAATCCCTAAGTCTTGGGTACGTAGCTCACCAATCAGAAGTACAGTCTTTTGCTGAGATGGACGCTAGGCCCCAAGATAGTGATGGGCTTTCTAGTCGATTTTGATGAACTAGTTCAATATGTCGCGTACGGTAAAACGTACTAGTTCGTGAACGACCTATGTTATGCAAAATTACAGCATAACTCATTATCATACCAGTGAAAATGCCGACTTTCATCCGACTGCCCATGCAAAGCGCCATTATTCTGTTCTAAGTAGGGCTTCTCGAATCTCAATAGGATGATTTTTAGCAGCCTCCACTGATAAAACCATAGTTTTATTTTATAATGCGTATATTTCTGTCACCACTATTTAACAATTCATATCTCCTATTTACACAGTAATGCCCTTATACTATAGATTAGGAATTGTTTAATAACGTCAGGTAGGAGTATGATGTCCTTATAATCTGAAACAAAAATTTAGTTACATGCAAAAATCAATTCGAATAATAAATCAAAAGCATGCTTGCTTGTAGACAGAAACAATCCTTAGCCTAAGCCAAGCATTCCGGCAAGTATAAATTAATCTGAAAGGTTCTAGCGTCATCTATTAGACCGGAATAAAAAAAATTCTAAATCTACTTTGAAAAGAGTGTTGGGATCTACTACTGATCATACATGGTGATATTATCTTCAATCTCGATGCCTATCTAACGTCTTTTTTCAATGGATATCTTCAGGCTTGGATAACGTATTTCACCTGTACATACCCAATTGAAAAATTATATATATATACAGGGTGGCGCATCGAAAACGAAACAGACGCATTTACTGGCAGCTCAGTTTTTTTTTAAAAACGCTCAGACCCGTCGATTTTCTTTTCGAGGGGGACATAAGTTTGGCAAAAAACCACGTTAGCACGTGCAGCCCCCTAAGCGGGGATGACACCACCCCCAAAATCTTAAATGGAAATGGGTTCGAGTGATACCTTATTTTAAAGGTCTTTCAATTCCCTTTATAATGATATAAAATTAATGTACTTCAGTTCAGAAGTTTTGAGGATTTATTGATTTAAACCTTAAATAAAACTAATACATGCTTATTAGTGGCCTTCTAATGATGTTGTTTGAGTAGCATAGATTTTGCTTTTTAAATGACCCCACATAAAGAAATCCAAAGGTGATGAATTTGGCATCCCTTCTACCAATCCATCGATCTGGAAACGTCTGATCTAAATATTGTCGAACACGTAATGTGTAATGTGGTGGGGCACCATCCTGTTGGAACATCAACCTATTCGCAATGTACCGCCGATCATTCTGATTTTCAATTATGGCTGTTAATGCAGGATCTATGGCGTCTTCCAGTAATTCCAAATACATTTTACCGGTCAAATTTCCAGGTAAGGAAAAAGGACCAACTAAATGATTGCCAAAAATACCAGACCAAACATTTAATTTTTGTGGCTGCTGTGTATGAACCTCATGATAAATTCTGGGATTAAAATCGGACCAATATCGAGCAGTTATGACGATTTACTACGCCATTTAAGAAAAAGGAACATTCGTTGTTCATCGTTTATAATTCGTTCACTCATATCTTCACAAAATTGTAATCGCCGATCAAAATCGTCTTCATTAAGTTCTTGTACCAGGTGAATTTTATACGGATGAAAACTATGGGCCTTTAGAATCCGTTGGACAGTACGTCGACTAACACCACACACAGTCTCCAATTTGCGGGTACTTATCGTAGGATCTACATAAACTTGCCCTAAAACCCCCACTTCTATTGCTTCGTTCCTTATGGAATTTTCAATGTTGCGTTTTTTGTTGGCGACTGACCCAGTTTCCCCAAATTTAGCTAAGAGTTCTAGAACATTTTTTCGATGCACGTTACTGTTGTCATATCGCTCATTAAATATTTCCGCTGTTCTATTAGCGCACTGATTATTTCCGAAAAATATTTCGATAATTTCAACTCTTTCTGCTGTGGAATATACCATGGTTAATTTATGTAATAAAGCGTTACAAGTTAGTTTAGCAACAAAGTTTGGTCAAATCAATCGCAAACTATGTACTAAATTCCTATTTAAAATAAGTACGAGATATTTCCTTATTTTTCTTCAAGAAATTACTTTTTTGCCACTAAAAAAACGCTCCTATAGCTATTTTCACCAACAAGATGATAAACAAACTATGAGCGTAGTGAAGAAAAGCATTTACTTATTAAGTAAATTCTTTTAGTCAAATTTCTTCTGAAAGTAGTACAAACTAATCTGATGTACCTATTAAAGTCTACTTTAAGCTTTAAATCAATAAATCTTCAAAACTACTGATGTATTTTTCATCATTATAAAGGGAATTGAAAGACCTTTAAAATAAGGTATCACTCGACCCGAAACAAAATCGACGGGTCTGAGTGTTTTTCCAAAAAAAAAACTGAGCTGCCCTGTAAATGCGTTTCGTTTTCGATGCGCCATCCTGTAGATAAGGAGAAAATGATCATGTCGAGAAAGGTATATAACAAAAAGTAGGAAAATAGTGGGCAAAATTCGCAAAAAGGATGAAAGTAGATTCGAGCTGAAAATAGGATAGGAAACCCGAGAGAGGCTTTATCTTTTTTGCGGATTTTGCCCAGTATTTTGATTTGAAGTAACATAGCAAGTGGCTATAACCGACCGCGTGGTTGTGGTTACATGTTTTCTTGAAAATTCGAGGTCTTCTAGCCATTTTATACTACAATGTGCAGGTTGGCTCTTGTTGTGGACTTCGAGTGTCGATTTTTTCCCTCTCCACCTTCGTTTCCTCAGGTTACACCAATATCCGGATGTGTGGACATGTGTATCTACTTTTGTAGTTGCATATATATGTACATTCATTTCGGGCCTGATGAAGCCAACCAGCACGTATCGCTCGCGTTACCAATCCTATTTTCTGATCGAATCCACTTTCATCCTTTTGCGGATTTTTCCCACTATTTTCCTACTTATATATATATATATATATATATATATATATATATATATATAAATATATTGAGAGGTGGATCAATGTTTTTTTAATTTACTTCCTGTTACCTGTTTGGAGTATTCCTCAAGGCTAAATATTTTATTTTTTACGTCATGCTTAAGGCTTTGCCTTGTGTGGCTTATCTTTTTATTCATCTAATGTTATATATTTGTTACACTGTGTGATATTAATTAGAGAGGTGCCATAAAGCGATTTAAGATAGCAACGCCATCTATAAGACAGTAACAGAATCAAGCATTCTAAATATTTAAACATAGATTGATTCATATGTGTTCTGTCACTGTCTCGCAGATGGCGCTAGTATGTTTCAGATGCTGTAATGCAGTATGCAGGTATGGTTGTTCATCTTCAAGGATAATATGTGAATCAATCTTGACAGATCCTGTTTATCTAAAATACAACTAATTATTATTACTAAATCTCACCATCATAAACAAAGCATAGTTGACAGTTCCAAGTGGCAGAGCAGCAAGATATGCTGGCTTCTGGGTTCTCATCAAGATCAGCACCAGGTCTTTCATAGTTTCCAAATCAGCTCTGTACCACTCTGAGCAGAAAATGGCATCGCATGTTCCTAAGCTCTGGAAAAAACAAAGGCATAAAATATCATGAGTGCTGCCAAAGTTAACACGACAAACGTTATTTGCGAATTTTGGGGCGTTCAAGAATTACGTACGCAGATTATTTTTGGCTTTCACGTACGTATACTGAATACCATTCAATGTCAGAAAAATTACGAAGATCTGGCTCTCCTACCCCAATACATTTTGCTGTAAAATGATAACCATCAATTTTCATTGAACTCCATATCTCAGCTAATAGATTTCGCCCAAATGAGACTCAAAATGGTCATGAGGCCAAGCCAGCCAAGTCCCGACTAAGAGATATACGCATTTCTACCAGGAGCATTTATAGCTAAGGTTTTAAACGAGTAAGCATATCCATATTTGAGGAATCCTCGAGTATGGGTTTAGATTTCGGGGATAGACAAGCAAAGTTTCCCTATGTGTTCAATTCAAAATCGATTAAATCTCGTAGAAGACCCGGAATAGTAAAAACAATAAATTTTGTTGAAGTAGGCACCATACAGACCCTCATCCCCAATGTCATCAAAAATACGCAAAGCCAAGTCCTCCTTAATGCTTACGTAATACTTCAATGTTCCCTTTTGTAGATTTACAAAATTAAAAGCAGTAAACCAGTAAATGAAACAGACTATTCAAATAGTTCAATGCGCATGAAGCCTAACAACGATTGCGTTTCAGAGTTACCACTGCCACCTATGAGCCAAACATGGTACTACCGACCCCTACGTCGATAGCAGGAATCTATACAGTTACCAAGCACCTCTGGTTGAGAGCCCGCTTTAATGATCCGGACAAATGCCAACACATAGGAGTCTCATCCATCAGGGTAGTATTAAGTATGGTATCATGCTAACATATTTGACGTACTATACAAAAATTGTCATCTGTATATTAACTTAAAACGTGACATTACAGGGTGTCCGCAAAGTTGGGGTTTTCCTTTTCAGAAACAACTACCCTTGAAATAACAAAGGTAATGTGTAGTGAAACGAGGGCGACCAAGTAAAAAAAATAAAGGAAAAAGTACTCACTCTCCAGTTGACGAGAAGGGCTAAGTACGTCTCTGCCCGAAATCATACCGCTCCAACAGAAAATGAAATCAGCTGATGCGCTACCGAGCAGACGCAGACGGTGGTGCAGACCACGAACAGAAGTAACAAATATGACGGCGTTGCCGCGTTTTCAGTTTTTCGGAAACGTACTTTATAGGTATTGTTCGAAGTTATCGCCATTTGATTCAAAAACACAGGTGCGTGCACGACGTAGCCAAGCATCGGTGCAGGCTTTGAGAATGGAGTCCCTCCCCGAATGAAAGCAGCAGCTTGTTCAGTTCTGAGACGAAGTTCGTCAACCGTATGCACTTCAGTTTTGTACACTAAGCGTTTCATCTCTCCCCAAAGAAAAAAATCACATGGTGTTAAGTCTGGAGATCGCGGAGGCCACTCTACGGGTCCATTACGTCCGATCCACCTATTCGGAAATAATTCATTCAAAAACTCACGCACTTCGCGTCTAAAATGGGGCGGTGCACCATCATGCAGAAACCACATTGATTGTCTTACACTTAAAGGCACATCTTCTAACAAGGAAGGCAAAATGTTGCGTAAAAAGTCTAGGTATTGCATCCCGTCCAATCGATTTGGGAGAATAAAAGGTCCAAACCGTTCACCATGCCAGCCCAAACATTCACCGAAAATGTTTGTTGAAAATGTGCCCGACGGACAGCGTGCGGATGCTGATGTTGATGCAACAACCACTCACAAAACCGCACTCTTGCTGGAAAATCGTCAGGTTGAAGGGCTTGTACACGTTGGACGTGAAACGGATACAGCCCCTTTTCACGCAGCGTTTGCCATACTTTAGTTTTTGATACTTGCACTTCTCTAGCCACGTCTCTAGTGCTTGTTGAGGGATTCTCGTCTACGCGATTACCTCTACACGCGTGACCGTACCCGTCGGTTGAAGGTTGCATGCTGACCTGACACACTGACGCCGACCCAGTTCTATCGTCGGGTTGATCCAGTGACCTTGTACCACTCGGTGATGTAACGGGTCGCGGCTACAGGACGGTATTCAGATATTTTTGATGTTGCAGAGCCCTTTATCTCGGTTCCCTTAAGACATTTGTGTATATGGTACTAAAAAAATTGCTTGTGTTTTCAAGATCTACACGTCGTGTAAAGGAAAACCCCAACTTTGTGGACAACCTGATCGATTTTTAATGACGTTATGTGGAGTTCTTCGAAAAAATGTCTCCAATAGTGTGTGCCCCTTAGGGCTTAGCACACATGTGCCAATGTCACCTCTTTGTACACTATGTATTAGTAGTGGAGAGGCGAAGCTTGGCGACTAGACCACTTTTGATCCTTTTCGCCGCCCCTAGTATCAAAATAAGCCATTTACTCTACATCTACAATTTTTGTGTATCAGCTGATGAAGAATTTTTTTTATTTTTATTTGAGTTAACAGTTTTATCGTTCTTTCATCTATTAGTCGATGAACAAGTTATTTTGTTCAATATGTATTGTTTTCTCTGTAACTTGTGACAAAGTCTTTCCGTTATGTATGAATAATCTACTCGTATTTATTTTACAAAAATTGTCCCGAAAAAAGTGTGCAGTATTCTACCAGCGGTTTCTAGAGCTTAAAATGGGAAGAAAAGTTTATATAAACATAGGTCGACAAATGTTCCGTAAGGGCGCTACGGTCTTTTAAAGGGGCTCCCCTGAAGATGGTCTTTCCTTAATATTTCCGGCACGTGTTGAGATAAAGACATAAAATTTGGTGTTCTAGCCTAGTTTTCTATGCTGGATTTAAACATATTAACAATTTCAGACAATTTTGTTAGGAAGCGTATGTAACAGGGACGGACTCAGGTTATTTTAGCTCCAAAATTTTTGTGTGATTCTATTTTTGAAATTCAATTTTATAATTTGAAGATTTAGGGTTTTCTACATAAAAAAGGTACTCTTATTGAATATCGATAAATTGTGCCATTTTTGAATAAAATCAAACTAAAAAATTTGTCACATGATAGGAAATGTACTGCGAATTTAAATGAACTGTTGATTATACATAGTCATCCATGACTGCAAACAAAATTTTTTTTGATTTGTTATGACTTATTTTGATGTTAAGCTGACATTGTTAGCAGTGTAAAATTACTAGATTAAAATCAAAATTTTTATAAAATCGATTTAAAATGCCATTTACAGACAGAGAACTGACTGACATGCATTTTGTGTACGGGTTTTGCAATGGCAGTTCACTGGCAGCCGTAAGAGAATATCAAAGAAGATTTCCCAATCGCATAGTACCTGGACGTCGAATGTTTACTGATATTCACCGGAATTTGTCAAACCATGGAAGTTTTCAGCGCATGCTGGGCTCAGGAAGGCCACTGGGAAATCATCGTATGGATATTGCTTTAAATATGTTTGAAAATAATCAGCAAATAAGCATAGGAAATGTTTCAGAAATTACGGATATACCTCGATCAATAGTAAGAAAAATTTATGAATACCTATTTGATAGTTATCCTGAAAATAATAATTTTAGATAGGAAAAATTACAAGAATGCAAGGATTACATCCTTATCATTTTAAACGGGTGCAGCATATAACGGAGGCAGATTTTTTACCACTAGTTTTGCCAGTGGATATTAGCAAATGAAAACACTATTTCTAGAATATTATGTTCGGATGAGCCAATATTTACTAGGAATGGTGCTTTTAATTTCCATAACATGCATCACTGGTCAGATGAAAAGCCAAAACTTGTTCGCCATACAAATTTCCAACATAGATTTTCATTGAAATTATGGGCAGGAGTAATTGGGGATCAAGTAATTGGGCCTATTGTACTTCTCAATCGTCTTAATTCAGAGGTGTATCTGAACTTTCTTCAGAATGAGCTCATGAATATAATACCATTCGCTGTGCGCCAGCAGTTTCAAGAAAATATGTTTTTTCAACATGATGGCGCCCCAGCAAATTTTGGACGCAATGTTCGAAATTGGTTGAATGTCAGGTGGTTAGACCGAGGAGGTCCTATAGCGAGGCCGCCACGTTCACCTGACCTAAATCCATTGGATTTCTATTTTTGGGGGTCATTAAAAGACCTAGTTTACTCGACTGAAGTAAATACTCAAGAAGATTTACTTCAAAGAATCCATCAGGCTGCAAATGAACTAAGAAGAAAAAGGTTTTCTACTTTTCGGGCTACGCAGTCATTAGTTCGTCGAGCGAGACTCTGTATCCAACAAAATGGGAATTTATTTGAACACTTATTGTAAAGCTAGTTTTAAGTATATCCAACTGTATGTCTTCTTTTTTAAGCAAATTTCAATTTCGTTCGTAGAAAAAAATTATTTCTTTTGTTTTTGCCTAAATGTTAGCTATGTTGCAATAGAAATATGTATTTTTGTAATATTTACCAATTTTTAAATTATTTTTTTCGTTGCCATGGCTAATTATTCAACAATTCATTTAAATTCGCAGTACATTTCCTATCATGTGACAAATTTTTTAGTTTGATTTTATTCAAAAATGGCACAATTCATCGATATTCAATGAGAGTACCTTTTTATGTAGAAAACCCTAAATTTTCAAATTTTAAAATTGAATTTCAAAAATAGAATCACACAAAAATTTTGGGGCTAAAATAACCTGAGTCCGTCTCTGTTACATACGCTTCCAAAAAAAACTGTCTGAAATTGTTAATATTTTTAGATCCAGCATAAAAAACTAGGCTAGCATACTAAATTTTATGTCTTTATCTAAACACGTTTCGGAAATATTAAGGAAAAACCATCTTCAGGGAAGCCCCTTTAAAAAACCGTAGCGCCCTTAGGGAACGTTTGTCGACCTATGTTTATATGAACTTTTCTTCCTATTTTGAGCTCTAGAAAGAGCTGGTAGAATATTGCACACTTTTTTCGGGACACCCTGTATAGACTACAAGTACTTGACGTAAAAACTTCTTGACTCGATTGACATTGCTTATATTTAATACTTGACTTGACATTGACTTGATTTCAAGTCAAGTCAGGTAGTAAATCCCTAACTAATCACCTGGCTATCCAGGCACACTTCCTATACTATATAATACTCAGCTCTTCAGTGTACCTATTTTCACTTATATGCCTTCCGTTGTTTGTCTCCAATGGCTAGAGCTATACTGTACTGATGATTGTGAAAAAGCGTAAAAAATGTTGTGGATATGGTCACAGAAACGGAAAACGAACAGATCCTATTCAACCAAACATTGAATTGCTCATGGTTTACGAAAAACGAGTGTTCATTGAATGAAATAAACAGTAAAATTACATTAAAGTACCTTTTGTATATAATAATATTAATAACCGACTTTATAAAAAATAACAAAATGTCCTTCAAGGAAACAAAATGTCCATGAGGATCGCGGAATCTAGCTTCAAGCTATCCTACTCAGCCATCAAAAACAAAAATTGCACTAAAAAATATATGTATACAAGAAAGCAGCGCAGAATTGTCATGACCATTTAAAAAAAATTGCGAGAGAAAATATACAATAGAGCATTGATACACAGTTCAAAAGCTTAGGAAAACCAAAACATGTCAAGGTAAGGCATAAATATAACAATCATCATTTAGATGTTAGCGCAGGTAGTTAGAACGAAAAAGTAGATAATTAAAAAGGGCGGTATGATAATCTAATGCGTGTGTTTCACTTACATTATCCATCACATTTTGTCCGGCTGCGCAGAAAACAAATAATGCTGCCATGAAGCCCAGTAGGAAAATAAGCGCTCCGATTGGTTTACTCTGAAATTGTGAATAGTTCTTGGATGTGCTTTATTCATGCGGGTCAAATCAAAGCTGGTATTAGTCTATTTTCATTAACATTAATATTTATCCCGCATTCTCTTGCTCCCCAACCACCACATTTACAAAAAATTGTTTTCGCAGTTGCTCGGGCTAGGTTTAATCTTATTGAAAAAGGACCTCTTAACCAAATTGCATGCTGCTAGCCCTAAAATGGCAGTCAGACAAGCCTCTTTTGGGTGACTCTGAACAAAAAAGCTCCTGTAGTCTTTGCTCTAAGGTAGTTTGCGAGATATAAGTGATTTAATATTTGAAAAAGTGCGAAATATGCCACTTGCGATCCCGAAATAGAAATTGCACAGAACAAAAATTCCAGAGAGAAAACTTCATAAGAATCTTTTTTGTTCAGTTGATCTAAAAATCCAAAACAACTACCGGAGCAAAAACAATTTTTGGAATTCGTTTTAAAAGTTGTTTAAACACGCAATTATGCGACTGGCAACATGCAGAGTCGTTGAAAGGTGCCCTTCTTAGATAATAAAAACGGGTATCTTTCCGATCATATGCGAGAAGGATCCCTGAACTACTATGAGTTTTGAAAAATGGTGAAAGCACATGCAAACTTATCATTTAAAAATATGGTGGAAGTGTATACAATAATTTACGAATCTGTTACCCCGCAAGAGGCCAATTCTTGGAAACAAGGATGTAGAATTAACTACTATAACGTGGACTTCTATTACTGTTCGAGTACTGTATTCCTTTAGTTTTTCTTAATAAAAAAGTCGCTCGCCGGGTCATTCTGTTGCTAAGAAGCAGTAGAGAAAGTGAAGCGAGTGTGCAGTCATCAGTTTTATCTCTGATGATGATAATTGCGTGATTAAGCATTTAATCAAATGGAAATCCTAAAACTAAGCTGAACTGAATATGCTTGCTTTACATTTCTGTAACCATGACCCACCGCATATCATGCTGCTTCGTGCGTTTTATCAATCATCAGTACAGTAGAGCTCTAAGTCGTGTGGAGTCAAACAGATGGAAAGCTAACAAGCGATGATGGTGTACTGAAAAAGATTTATGATATTGCCAAAAATAGGTGTAAACAAAAATTTATTCTAAAAGCATACTGTCTGATAACGCCTCGAAAAGTAATAACCGTATTCGCTATTCTACCTCTCTCGTTTTCAAGGAGTGTCTGATAGAAATGAGATACTTATAGTCCATGACCGTTAAGGGTGCTGGTAGTATTAAGGTCAGCATTGGCTGGGAGCTGTTGAGAATCTTCCATAAATAAATTATCAGAAAATAGCAAAAAATCATAAACCTTTTCACGATTTTTGAAGGATTACAGTAAAGGTACCAGTATCACTTCATTTTTGTATTGTAAGAGCTGTTCTTTGAAACAATGAAATTATCTCATTCCAAGTCAGTGGCGTAGCAAGCGGGGGGCGGCGAGGGCGGTCCGCACCGGGTGTCGCCTTTTTTGGGGTGACACCCACTCGGTGACTTAACTTTTTCTGACAAGATCGAAGTCTCTTCAAGATCTAGTTTCATTGTTCGAGATCGTACAAACAAATACTTTGCTTTTGGCGAATACTGAAGAACTGAAATTAGCTACATCCAAATTTACTGATTTTTATGATGAGGTCGCAGAAACAGAATTACTTTTGCTTAAAAACCGCTAATGTTACAGTTTCTGATTGCGTATCTCTAGATTTTTTGAAGTTTATTGTAGAACACGACTTTTCAGAATCTCTTCCAAATCTTATGATTGTAGTAAAATTATTCATGACGGTTTGCGTGTCCGTAGCTTCCTGTGAAAGGAGTTTCAATAAACTAAAATTAATAAAAACCCAATTGCGGCTTAGCAACGTTGCTATATAGTCTAATCATATTAGACGAAAATACCCCTGGTTTGTAAAGTCTGGTTTTATTGTTGCAAGTTGTTCAATGGGATATTTAAAATACGTATAAAATGGGTACGCCAATTTTTGTGGGAAAACGTTTTATTCCAAAACAAAGAATGAGAAAACGGGTTGGTTGGGATTCAATCGAAAGTGTTGGCAGAAACGGAAAAACTCTTCATATAAGGTTTTCAGGTATTTTTGAGACCTACAAAATGAGACTACATGTAAAAAGATGCGACTAATAGCAAAAAAGTTATGGCCGAAAAACACCTGTTTTCCGGCCATCACTACTAGTTTATTGAGCAATATACAGGGTTCGTTTGAAGGGCATTTTATAGCAAAATACACTAGTTTTGCAATGCCGATATGAATCGCAAACCATTCCGGAAGATAAATGTTATTTTTATGCCAAAAATGATGGGTTTCGTTTTTTCTTCTAAACAAATTCAAACATTTCGTATTTGTGAGTAATTAGCAACAAAAAATGATAAACACGTCCGCTTTGTTTAAAAATGTGTATAGTAATGTATCTTTTTCGAATATCGTAGCGCATGTGTTCAATTACTCAGAAATACGAAATGTTTGAATTTATACTAAGTGACATATAAATCCGAACACCCAGTTTAAATGGTTTTATTTTAATAAAAGTTGGTGAATGTATTTATCTTACTGTAAATAAAAAGTGAAAAAATTTTCAGCCTTATCAGTTGCACATTCCGGTTTTTATACTGCTTTTTTTTTAATTCACTAACGCTCTAAAAATGAATATTTCAGCCGCAGTAAAGAATCAACGTTGGCGGATTTTGGTTCTTGACATCCTTTACAATCGGTTACGATGCCTAGAGTACGGAGACCTGTACGATTTCGTCAACTTAGTGAGTTTGATAGGGGCCGTATAGTGGGACTTCGGGAAGCTGGACTTTCTTTTCGGGCAATTGCAGTTAGAGTGCAAAGAAGTGTAGACACTGTGGTTAGGTGTTGTCAGGCATGGCTTCGAGAAGGCCGTACGCAAGGAGCAAGGGGCACTGGACGCCGCCGTAGAACAACAGACCGTGAAGATCGCCGCCTAAGATTATTGGCCTTAAGGGACCGTTTCTCCACTACCAGGTCCATTGCAAGTGAATGGTTTGCATAACACGGAAGACCTATTGGCATGCGAAGTGTTTACCGACGAATGAGAAGTTTTGGCTCCTTTTCATACCGGCCACACTGGGTCCTCCCTTTAACTCGAGAACACCGACGTAATCGCCTTGAGTGGTGCAGACAACGGTCACTCTGGGATCAGGAATGGTACAGTATTGTCTTTAGTCACGAGTCTAGATTTGGTTTAGGCATGCACGATGGTCGTGCCAGGGTTAGAAGGCGACGTGGTGAAAGGAGGAATCCACAGTTTTTTGTTGAAAGACATGTTCATCACACTGTTGGAGTTATGGTTTGGGGTGCTATAGCTTATGGTTCCAGGTCACCTTTAATCTTCATCAGAGGTAACATGAACGCGCAGCGTTATATCCACGAAGTTCTACAACCCCATCTTTTACCCTATCTTGACACCCTGGCAGATCCAACTTTCCAACAAGATAATGCCCGACCACATGTTGCAAGAGTCACAATAGACTTCTTTCAACATAATGATGTCACATTGTTACCATGGCCACCAAGATCTCCCGACTTATCCCCAATTGAGCACGTGTGGGATATGATGGGTAGGAGATTGCTCAATTTGCGACGTCCTCCTCAGACTCTAGAAGCACTTCGAGAGGAGTTGGTGGTTGCCTGGAATGAGATCCCACAGGAGGACATTGACCACCTGATCAGAAGCATGCCTAGGCGCGTTGAAGAATGCGTAGCACATCAGGGTGCATCCACACATTATTAAAGGTCAAAGGGCTTTAAAACAGTGCAATCATTTTGAAATTTTTATGATTCACTTATTATGCTTCATTAAGTACTTATACAAAATTTTATTAAAATAAAACCATTTAAACTGGGTGTTCGGATTTATATGTCACTTAGTATATTTTAAATATGAGTATTAAATGATCCATGACATTTATAAATCATATAAAATTTATTGCTTTTGAGTTTTTTCGATGAGGTGACGCCACCAACTTCCGCACCTAGTGTCACCCAAGGTAGCTTCGCCACTGTTCCAAGTACCCGTGTTCTTGAATGAATGTCATAATTTCATAGGAATTTGCGCCTTTGCATTAAGTTATCTCTTTTTTGTATGTACTGATACGGATTTACCTTAAACAGCTGGTTTTCTGAACATCCGATAACTACAGCTGAAGCTAAGGTGATGTGTCCTGTTGTGAATTTAGCTAGATCGTGAAGTGTGAAGGACATCCTGGAAACCCATATTTTTTTGTCATGATTGCCATCAGCTCAATATACACATTCAGTTAATGTTCTTCTTGGTTTAAGGCAAATCGGATACTCAAATGAATTTAAATATCGATTTCAGCAACGGAAATTGCATTATTCCAATATAAGCACATTGTGGTGATAGCTGAATATTCAGACTGTGATACTAACTCTAGAATATGGTTGTGGTATCCTATCCAGTATCCTAATCCTCTAGAGCGTCTTCTTATATTGCCTTCTTTCATCAATTTTCTGAAACGACTCTCTAGGTGATGAAGATGTGCACCCAGAATTCTGGAGGATTCCCATATAAAGAAACAGACCTTAAAGACATTGATTATTATATCTAATAATAGCAGAATCTAAACATTTATTTCAAAATATCGATTAGCCCGTATCGCAGCTCGCATGTCTAGAGTTTTTGTATCTCTATCTACGAAAAACGAGGAAAATTGGGAGGGGGTGTAGCACCCTCCAATGAATGATTTTGCAGAATAAGCACTTCGGGGCTGTCATTCGTAAAACTGTCGCAAAAATATCGAGGAATCCGCATAAGCTGAAACCGGAGATGACATCAGGGCCAGAGATAAGATTCCATCTCGTTTAGACAAAGATATTGCTCCTGGTGTAATGAACCGCTTTATTATTTTGTTCAACATCATGTTAACCACATCAAGCATTCCAGATAGACGGAAAGAAAGTAGATCGGCTGACAGAGGTTCAATTATAAACTATCGATCAATCTCGATAATTAATACTTTTGCTAGGCTTTTCGAAATAGTTCTTGTGAATGGTAGTTCAACTGTCTCTAACTTAGCAATTTTCACTCAACTAGCCTCAAATATTTTGGATCGTCAGGGCCAGTTGGGCGTATTTTACACTGGTTTTGGCATTTGTTAAAGTTGATTACATGATACTTCTTGCCAAATTGGATTTATTTGGTTTCACTGACAACTCGATATCAAAGCCGTATTTACATAGGTAATTGTCAACTATTCACACCATACAATACCCTAACGTCTTTTCGCTATATATCTTCTTGAGGGGTACCACAGGGTTCAAATTTGGGACCATTGATTTTTCCTCTTTGTTAACGATATAAGTAGCAATATTAATTGAATACCAGCACTGATTGTGAGTATTTTCAGTGTCAATTATCTAAGTTGGGAGATTAGCTTCGATCGGATAAATTGCATCTGAATATCGCTAAATGCAAAGTGGTTACATTCTCTTGAAAACAACAAATAGTAATTTACCCTTATAACATCGGAGGAAATGTAATCTATCGGCATGAAACGATTTGTGATTTAGGCGAGGCACTTGACAGTAGGATGAATTTTGTCTATCACATTCCTCAAATTGTAAATAGTACTAAAAAGCTTTAGCTTAGATATTTTCTATGTCGTTTTTTGACAAAGTTGAATTATTGCCAGTATCTCGAAAACGAGGCATTTTCGGACTGAATGGGCCATGGATTCGGTTTCAACGCCCAAAAAGCGTATTATAAGACATGTTGCGGTCACGTTTCCCGTATGTGCCTTTTTGGTAACAATACCCCTATACATGATAATTATAGAGGGTGTTTCAGAACTAAGGGATGAAACTTCTAGGGATTATTCAGTGTAACATTAGAAAACATTTGAGTATAGGGACTCATATCCGGAAAAGTGTCAATACGGTACTACGGCCCTAAGGCGCGTTAAAATTTAGAAAGACGATGAATTGCCTAAATTGTACATAATATCATCACAACAATTGTTCAAAATGTCTTCCACCAACCAGAATACACCGAATTTTAACATCGCGTCGGCGGACTTCACTAAAAATTTGATACTCATTTTGAATGATTTCAAATGCAGCTATAATTCGTCCAATTAAGTCTTGCTCTGTTTCTACTGGAGTTTTATAAGCCAAAGACTTTACATGTCCCCACAGGAAAAAGTCTAGCGACGGTAAATCGGGTGACCTTGGAGACCAAGAAGCAGCTCCACCTCTGGCAATCCAACCGTGCCCAAAGTACTGAGCCAAATACTCACGTACTTGTACAGTAAAGTGAGCCGGCGTTATCGTTTTTAAAGATAACAACACACAAGCGCCGGATATGTGTCCCTATACTCAAATGTTTTCTACTGTTACACTGAATAACCCCTATAGAATAATCCCATAGTTCTGAAACACCGTGTATAAGATCCAAAAAACATATCTCATTTTCAAAAATTTTCGCGCCAGTGAGTGTGGAAAGTAAAGGAGGTGTTGCTAGCGAAACAGATACACTTCCACTCTCGTCATGATTCGCAGTACCTCCACGAGAGTGTGCTGCCGTTATCATAATTTTTTATGTTTATAATGCCTAGAACAAAAATATCGACTTACAGTATATTCAGATAAGAGATAGACCGGATGTAAACAAAAGGTTCGGGTGATTTCCACGCTAACGCCGCCGTCTCGACGTAAAACAGGAGCCCTCATTGGTCAATTCGCAATTAAATGGCTATGCCGAGCGGCAGAGCAGTCGTATCAAGGCAGAGTCACATTCAGGTTCAGACGTGTTACGTATGTCGTGTGCATCATTGCAATTTGATATTTCTTTGGACGTTTTCGTTTGTTATCTTATTAAGTTGTTGAGTTTGTCGTTGTTATTGTTATACCTTGTTATTGATTGTTATTGTTATCAACTGCTTGCGCAAAATGCCCAGTAGTACAGATACTGCCGATGAAGTTGTAAACTCCTGTAGTCCACCTAGGAAACGCTCTAAAAAAAGACACCTGAGTGCAGAAATGAAAGAGGTCATTTTGAATATATATAAGATCGAGCGCGAGGAGAACGAGGCATCAACCATCAAAGAAATTGTTGTGAAGGTTTCTCACAAAGTTGGGGTGTGTCGCGCATCAGTGTTTAATGTGTTAAGACAATACAAAAAAAAATCACACCTTTTCTGAGCCAATGACCAGTAAACATCGCAAAAGTATTGTTAAATCATTGGATGAAGCTGATAAGCATGCGATTAGCAGGAAAGTGCATGAATTCTTCTTTAGGAATGAAATACCTACTATAGATAAAGTACTGCAGGAGGTAAATGGAGATACAACGTTGCCAAATTTCAAACGATCAACTTTCCATGCGTTACTGAAGCATTTAAATTTCAAATGGAAAAAACGGGGTCGTAATAGTTTACTACTGGATAGAGAAGAAATTGTGCTATGGAGGAGGGATTATTTAACAAAAATTGGGAAATATAGAAATCAAAGACAGGATGATTTATTACCTTGATGAAACGTGGGTAAACGCAAGACACACTACAAGTAAAGTATGGGTTGATGATTCTGTAACTTCATCCAGGAGGGCCTTTCTAGATGGACTGTCCACCGGATTAAAAAATCCAGCAGGTAAATACGAGTAATAGACAACAATCGGATGTTTTTCAAACCTTGGGAACAAGGTTCTAAACATTAATTCCAGGGGGCAGATAAAACATATTACAAGTAACAAAACTTTTATAACTTTCGATAAAATGCGTGGATGTTTTATTGTCATTTTCATTTGTTAGAACTTTTTTAAGCCATGTTTTTATGTGTTTTCGATATTTCAATAATTTTTTAATATAATCTTAAAATATGTCGAATATTATAAACTTAAAAAAAGTTACTAAGTTTTATATTGTGTACCGTTCCTAATATTTCTAATCATTTTAATTCATACTTTAAGCTTTATAAAGTTATAATTTGTTAATATTAATATTTGCGCGTATTTCAGGTTCCTGATCATTCATTTTTTAAAGGTTTATAACTTTAAATTAAATTGTGAAGCGCTGAGTAATCATACGACGTTCAATATTCTTTCTTTCAATATGACTAAATAATCCCAATTATAGCAAACTGATACTCATGTCTCAATGTTTTTTCGCTGAATGTGATGAAAACATTTGAAAAAGGTTCGCTTATTGAAATAAATCTACACCAGTTAGTACTTCGATTTCCAGGTAAAGGGAAAAGGCTCATTATCTGCCATATTGGCAGTGAGAATGGATTTGTTGTTGACGGTCTGTGGTGCTTTGAGTCTAAGAAAACTGGAGATTACCACGAGGAAATGAATGGCGAATCGTTTGAACAGTGGTTTTCAAAAATTTTACCGAACTTAGAGGAAAACGCAGTAATTGTGTTGGATAATGCGCCTTATCATTCTCGAAGAATGGAGAAGGTCCCAACAACGGCTTCAAGGAAAGTTGATGTTCAAAATTGGCTCCGCTCGAAAAATATCAACTTTGAAGAAGCAATGCTGAAAGTACAATTATTAAGAATTGTCAAGGATCACAAGGCGGAATATCAAAAATACGCCAATGGCAGCAAGTCAAAATAAAACTGTGCTCCGTTTACCTCCATACCATTGCGAGATCAATCCCATTGAGCTCATATGGGCAGAGGTTAAAAATTATATAGCTAAGCACAACACAACTTTTAAATTTTGTGACCTCAAAGGACTTTTCAAAGAAGCACTAGAATTAATGACAGCGCAAAAATGGGAAAACTGTATTAAGCACGTGAAAGACAAAGTTGAAAAGAGAATGTGGGAACTGGACAATATTTTAGAGGAACAAGTCGAGCCATTCATTATTGACGTTGGTGCTTCAGGCAGTAGCGATGATGAAAGCTCATCAAGCTCATCTTTCCAATAAAAGATGTCGTTCATCAAATTCGGTAAGTTATCAGTAATTATAAAGCTACTGTATTTTTTAATTAATTATTGACATTTTTGAACCCATTTTGGCAAAACCTATTCAAGAATCTACTTTCTGACAATGTTCAACCATGCACATTTTTTTACGTTTTGAACGTTTTAATTTGGTTACATATGTATTTACCTAGAAATCAAAAAATATACTAATCAATATTCTAAAAGCAATTTTAATAGATATACGATTATTTTTAATTTAGGCTAATTTAAACGCCATTCTGAGATTATATTCGACTGTATTTCACCAAACATCAGGCGGCATCCGGAGCTGGAAATCGAAGCGAAAATTTTGAAACCCTTATGTATATTTACATCATTATATATTTCTTACCCCACCCCCACATGATCCTATATCCATCACCTATCGTATACACATCGAATTGTGCTAATTTACTACAAAGTTACGCAAAGCAGCATCTACTATCTAAAATATGTACTGCGTGACTCTTAATACGTCCCTGCCGAATGTTACAGCGTTCGATGATCACGTGGTCTTGTTTATGTCCGGTCTATCTCTTATCTGAATATACTGTAGTGTTATGTTAAATCCTCTTACCAAAGCAGCAGAAGAAACACTGATGTTGACTAAAAAGAACTGTGCAGCAAAGATCATCCATCTGTAAGGTCGGTACGGTATGTCAAAGGGCAACCAAATCGCGACGAACGTATCGCAAATGAGATGATAGCCCTTTTCCTCGTTGATTTTGTTACAATAAGGAGCGTCCATTATAGCAGCGAAGGCATAACCAAGCGTTCCTGAAAGTTTTGAGGTATTTAATCAATGCTCTCCATGTCATGATCTGTTCCTTATAAGCTCATGTTTTCACGACAATGTCGACTTAGAGTCTGCTAACATCCAACCTAGGCTGGGAAACAATGCATCAATATGGAGAATATATCTGGCTAGAAGGCTATCGCTCACATTCAAGTGCAAGGCAGGCATTTTGCTTTCCACTCTTAAACCTCCCCTTTACTGAATTTTGTTAAATTGGAAGAGTATCTACTCCAAAATTACACAACGCCTGACTTTGAAGTATTGGATTTTGCAAATATGGTCGATTTCTTGAAAAATGTTTGTCAGGAGAGAAACTATACGATCTGTGGAAGATTTGTATAATAATCGTATCGAATCAAAATTTGAAAATTTGAGGCCGAGTCGCAAATTCTGCCAATCAAAAAAAAAGATATGCGATATAGTCACACACTCGCTGTTACAGACATGATCATCCGAAAAATCGTATACAGGTTACGGCCCTCGCACGGTGGTATCGTGGTAAGTGCCGAGACGGCGTGACGCAACTAGAAAGCGATTGGAGATACCTTACCGATCCGGCTTGTTTCATTTGAACGCCACAAAGCACTTTGAAAAAACAAAATAACAATGGCATGGGTGGGATAATATTTGCCTCTAATAGTCTATCCTGAAGCTTTTCTGACAGCTGGCGGTGTAGACTAATTATTTTGTTTGGTATGCAGGTTGGTTGTTAATAAAATCGCGCCTTAGAGACAATTTAGATGGTATTTGCTATAATATTTAACTTACCCACGAAGTAATATACGCCGAAAAACTTTGAAAAGTTATTTGATTCCCTAACAACATCTTCAATTTCTTCAGGTTGGCCATATCTTCGAAAGTCGAGTAAAGTTACTACCAACTGATTCCAAGCTACGCACTTATAGGAGAAGAAGTAACATATCAATAATACCACGAGGCCTCCTCCTATCACAGTCATATCTTCACTCACATCTATTTCTGGAATATGTTCTGCAACACGTACTGACTGTCATCGCAGCATATAAATATACAGGGTAACGCAAAATGAATTATGTGGTTCAAATTGGTTAAATATTAAAAGGAATTTGTCTCACAAATATGCTATATACTGATACTGACATATAAATCCGAACACCCAGCTTAAATGGTTTTATTTCAATAAAAGTTGGTGAATGTATTTATCTTACGGTAAATAACAAGTGAACAAATTTTCAGCCTTATCAGTTGGACATTCCGGTTTTTATACTGCTTTTTTTAATTCACTGACGCTCTAAAAATGAATATTTCAGCCGCAGTAAAGAATCAACGTTGGCGGATTTTGGTCCTTGACATCCTTTACGATCGGTTACGATGCCTAGAGTACGGAGACCTGTACGATTTCGTCAACTTAGTGAGTTTGATAGGGGCCGTATAGTGGGACTTCGATAAGCTGGACTTTCTTTTCGGGCAATTGCAGTTAGAGTGCAAAGAAGTGTAGACACTGTGGTTAGGTGTTGTCAGGCATGGCTTCGAGAAGGCCGTACGCAAAGAGCAAGGGGCACTGGACGCCGCCGTAGAACAACAGACCGTGAAGATCGCCGCCTAAGATTATTGGCCTTAAAGGACCGTTTCTCCACTACCAGGTCCATTGCAAATGAATGGTTTGCAGAACACGGAAGACCTATTGGCATGCGAAGTGTTTACCGACGAATGAGAAGTTTTGGCTTCTTTTCATACCGGCCACACTAGGTCCTCCCTTTAACTCGAGAACACCGACGTAATCGCCTTGAGTGGTGCAGACAACGGTCACTCTGGGATCAGGAATGGAACAGTATTGTCTTTAGTGACGAGTCCCGATTTTGTTTAGGAATGCACGATGGTCGTGCCAGGGTTAGAAGGCGACGTGATGAAAGGAGGAATCCACAGTTTTTTGTTGAAAGACATGTTCATCACACTGTTGGAGTTATGGTTTGTGGTGCTATAGGTTATGGTTCCAGGTCACCTTTAATCTTCATAAGAGGTAACATGAACGCGCAGCGTTATATCCACGAAGTTCAAGAACCCCATCTTTTACCCTATCTTGACACCCTGGCAGATCCAACTTTCCAACAAGATAATGCCCGACCACATGTTGCAAGAGTCATAATAGACTTCTTCCAACATAATGATGTCACATTGTTACCATGGCCACCAAGATCTCCCGACTTATCCCAATTGAGCACGTGTGGGATATGATGGGTAGGAGATTGCTCAATTTGCAACGTCCTCCTCAGACTCTAGAAGCACTTCGAGAGGAGTTGGTGGTTGCCTGGAATGAGATACCATAGGAGGACATTGACCACCTGATCAGAAGCATGCCTAGGCGCGTTGGAGAATGCGTAGCACATCAGGGTACATCCACACATTATTAAAGGTCAAGGGGCTTTAAAGCAGTGCAATCATTTTGAAATTTTTATCATTTACTTATTATGCTTCATTAAGTACTTATACAAAATTTTATTAAAATAAAACCATTTAAACTGGGTGTTCGGATTTATATGTCACTTAGTATACTAACGAGAAATCAGACATAATAATAAGATCTCCCAAAAGTCGTCCACCGTCTGCTTAAATATTATTATTCATAGCTTCCGATGGTTATGATAGCGAAGAAAACTTTGTATGCGGTGGATTAGGTCTTTCAGTACAAGGTGTTAAATTACAATCGATTTCATTTTTTTCTTTGGAAGCATTATTATTTTAGCATAAAGTCAAAGGATATTGTAACCCAGAAGCTTTTCAGCACATCAATAAGGAACACCCTATATACTGAACTTACCTATAGTGACTTTTATCAGGTGCAAAGAGCTCCCAACGCAGAAAAATGCAAAAGCCAATAATCTCAATGTGATGCTTTGACGGTTGAATGTTCTCAGGAACTCTTTATCGTCAAAACGTGTAGGGAAAACTTTGTTCAGCATCAGTATTTTCATACTTAGTTTGAAAGGTATTTCTCTGCCAACTCTGTACATTCTTGAAAGAGATTCTAGAAGAAACATTAGTGAAATTAGGATAAAGTAAGTTGTAATTATTGAAGTTCTCTTCTTATATCTCTTAGGATAAAAGTACGTTGTAATTATTGAAGTTATTATCATCAGAGTTATGAGATGCAAAATGTCACGTCGAGATTTTTAGTCTGATTTCAGTGGTCTAGATCTAGAACGGAGGAACTGCACGAAATCTGAGAGGAGATCATATGATCAAAATATTATAGAGAAATATTTAAGAGTTCAGAAAAGTGGTTTTATCTGTAACCTTCTGAAACTGACAAATATGTCATTTAAACAGAAATCCCAAGAATGACTGATTGAAATCTAAACCGACAAAATTTGCAGTGACCCATTTTTCCGCGTTTTTTTTATCATCACCTAAGTAGTTACATTGCAAAATTTAATTATATTAACATGCAGTTGTTCAATTTTTGTCAAAAAGCATTAGGTAATGCTCGAATTTCTTTCACGAAGAATCACTGACCGACATACTTTTTCAGAAATGAATACGTTGAAACGTTTGAAAACATATCCAGCGTCGGAAATGTTATCAAAAAATATATGGAATACATAGATTTAGCAAGAAATGTGACTATTACCATCTTGAATCCCCTAATTCCTGATATTCAGACCGGAAGATTTGGTGATTTTTGGCCGGAGACAGTTTGACATTTGATTTTCTGCATTCATTTACCAACTGTATTTAACTGGGGTGGTCCATTTCTAGAAATTGCAGCGTTTGACTTTGAAAATGTAACCACATCAATCGGAATAACTTGTAGCCTTTGCATCAGCCAACAGATGGTGAAAATTTTTTCCTTTGCGCATACAATCCCGATCTAGAAACATCTAATTGGACAAGATTACCTGTTTCTACTAAACTGAAATATAAGTTCTTAACAGTTTCATAGATTCTAAATTTCATGGAAATAATTTTATATTTTCAAGCCGCAGAGGTTTCCCACTGAATGGAATTCCTTTATTTTCAGTTACCGTCTCCGATTTTTGACACACTTCAATAGTTTTGCACAGTAAATAATTTCATTTACTCGATCTAAAACATGTGCATTAAAGAAAACAAGAAATATCACTCACCAATTTCAAGCCGTAGCCTAGAAGTAACTGTACAGGACCCAACTGCAGTGAAATAACTCTGAACACTATTCAAACAGATCTTTTTGTGAAAAGGCGCCACTCCAGTCTAGCTTATTTATACTGGCACATAGAAAGAATATCAAAGCGATTTTATAAGAGGCGACCAAGCTTTAATTTTTCATTTGTTTGTCGCTTTTCCAGACTGAAAAATAGGGGCTGCTTGGTCTCAGAGTCCGCCGGTCTTTGTGATGTGATTCGAAATTAATAGGGGTTGGGCTGTTTAATATTTCACGATTCTTGTCGAGATAAGATGATTACATTAAAGGTTAGCTGTTTTTTGCATATTTAAACTAGATAGGTATTAATTATTCAGGTGAGTGGAATTCATTTTTGACGAACGTAAATATGATAAGATGCTGCTTTAACCAGAGCGATAATACGGAATTTTCTCATTATCTATTTAAAGTATACTTCATTGAAAAAAATTAGGCACTTCATTTACGAATTTCCCTACTTGGAGAAGCTTGTGGAATGATTTGAATCAGACGCGCAGCTTATTTCAAGGTATGCAGAAAGAGAGATCAGAAAGTATGAATGATAGATGAGAACCCAGGAATAGAAGAAAAAGGACAACATTAAAAAATGAACAACAAGCAATAAAGCTACTCACTAACCTCGAAAGAGATGACACCTAGGAGGACAAGAAGGAAAAAACAGCGATTGCTGTAACGACCGTTAAAAACGGCTACCACGAAAGATAATGTGACAAAAATCCATGACCTTGTATTAGCAGACTGCCGATTGAAAATAGCTGTGAAAATAGGCATCTCAAAATACCGCGTGGGTAATATACCTGTATCCTGCATGAAATATTGGGGATGAGAAAAAGGGTTCGTAACTCTCCCAAGAATATGTGTAATTTAAAAGATCTTATTATTTACCTCATCTTTGTCACTTATGAAAACAGGCCATCTCGCAGTTTTCGACAAAAAAAATGTTTTTCGGAGCTGGATGATTTGAGGAAATGGATACGTGAATTATCAAGGACTTTGTTCAAGCCCAAAGTATATGTCAGAAATATTAACGGTCCTAACACAGAGCTTTGAGGCACGCCTGAAGGAATTATAGTCACATGAGAAATTTTTTTATCAAAGCAAACACATTGAATCCTTTGGTCAAGATAACTCTAAAAAAAGGAAGAGCTGATTTAATTTAGATAGATTCATGATTGATGCTGCCGAAAGCTTTCCAGAAACTTATAGATATTAATAATAATAATAATAATAATCCGGGTTTATTTATACAAAGTGTAAAAAGGCGAAGTGTCGCTAAAAAGCGTTTTTCAACTTAACGTTTTTCTTAACCTAAGTCTCATAACATCAAGAAGCGATGAGGTTGCACTATAATTTTCTAAAGCCAGATTTGGTATCAGGGATTATTGGGTATCTTTCAAAATAAGTGGTTAGTTAGTAGCTAGCAATTTTACCAGTTTCTCCAGTATCTTAAACAGTATAGGTCTAAACTAACTGAAAGGTCTTAGGTTGTTGAATTCAGCGGGTTTAAGCTTTTTGAGTATTGGTACAATCAAAGCTTGTTTCCACGCTGTTTGAAAGTACCCCTAATCTAAGCAATCATTAATGATGTCTACGCTTGACAACCAAGAAGCAGTAGCTCTTATACTTCTTGTCTTTACTAAAGCATTTGATACAATTAATCATTCACTTATTGTGTCTAAATGCAGTTATTATGGATATTCTGAAAAAGATATCTTGAAAATCGGTATCAAAAAGTTCGCCTAAATCCATAGTACTCTACCGCACAAAAAATTTGTTCTGGTGGACCCCTGTTACTTTCATTATATATCTCAGATTTATAAACAGAGGTAAGATCATGCAGCATACAATTTTTTGTCGACGATACTCAAATTTTCTGTTAATTTAGGAGTAATGACTTGGACCCAGTAAATAATAAAATTAATCAAGATCTTGCTCAAATTGAAAAGTTTAGTAGTAGTCATAACCTTCGTTTGTACCCTTTAAAAGTTAGATTTTTTCTGTCTTTCTGCGGAAGTACTTTGAAAAGAAACACCAATCTTCTAGCTATACAAAATCACACAACACCGCGGTCACCATATTATGATCTTATTTGATAAACTACCTATAACAGTGTGAAATTATTTTTACATAGCAACTGTTTCTATTCAATAAATGAATATTCTAGATACTATGTCACAAACATATCTCTGGCGTCATCTCTGTACCCCGTCTATGTCATTATACGTAATACTTTTCTTTGAAGACAAAAAATACGCTGTGAATGAGTAGATAGGCCCCAGCATATCAGACCATAGCTCATCATAGAGTTATTAATCGGATTTAATAGGAGGTGATAGGTATATTATCAGACACCTCACTTACAAGAGAACCAGTAATAAAGATGATTTTCGAAAGCTTCTGAGCGAAATAATTGACGTGCTTATAAGTTTTTCCTGGGATGAAACACAATTCACCGCAAATTGTCTGTGGGAGAGGAAACCATGATTGGTTTTTTGTTCGTTGAGCACTAAAGAGTTTTGAGAAAGCCAACTAGCTATTTTGGATTGAAGGTTTGATAGCCCGTTCTTTAATAAGTCAAGATCAGTGTTGGATAGCAGGTGGTGTCACCAGCAAAAAGAACGGGGTTTGTACCGCATCTCCCAATTCATTTATAGAGAGTGTTCCTTAACGATATGCGAATATTTAAGGGTGTGGAACTACACGAAAAATTAATGTTTATTTGTTTTATAAACTATGGTCCAAAAATGTTTCCTTACAAACACTCGGGGTGTTGAAGTTTTAGGAGAAAAATGGAAATTAATATTTTAGGAGAAAAATGGAAATTAATATTTTCAGAACCACTTCAGATATTTCACTGATATATAGTGAAATTTAAAAAAATTGCATATTTTTCAATACAATATTAATTTTAGCTTTAACAGTGGCATGCCTACGGGTATTGACTTCGATTTTTTTTAAGAAAAAAATGAAACGCCAAAGGTTCTTTTGAATTCCCCGGGTTCAATTTAAAACAAATTATCTCTCTTGAACTGTTTTCTTTCAATGCGCACTCGTTGAAATATCCCTGGAGTGTTTTTTATTATATCACAAGCTGCAACTATTCTTTCTCTTAATTCCTCTACAGTGTTAATGGGACTTGTGTACACTAGTGTTTTAAGTTCGTCTGTCCGTCAAGTCGTCCCAGCAAGAAGAATGGACCAATAAAGTGGTTGCCAATAATTCCTGTCCATAGGTTAACCGAAAATTGGTGTTGGAAATGGGTTTTGGTTACGGCATAGGGATTTTCTTCTGCCCACAAATGATTACTGTGGAAATTCTGTATGGCATCTCGAGAAAAATTAGCTTCGTCCGTGAACAGAATCATTGATTCAAATTGAAAATTTTGTGCAATTATTTGAAGATACTACTGACAAAAGGTCATACGCCTTGGAAAATCAATGGGAAGTAATTCCTGTACTCTTAAAATATGGTAAGGATATAACAAAAAATCCACTAAAATCTTCCAAACAATTTGATGGCAAATATTTAAGTGTTTAGCGATCTTCCTCGTTCTCGTTTCAGGATGTTCTTCGAACTCGTGCAGCACTGCTTCCCCAATTTCAGGTGTTGTCACACATAGAGGTCTACCTTCAGATGTTCCTTTTCGGACAGAACCAGTTTCAACAAGGCGACGATGAGTATTAGAAAAGGTTCGACTATCTGGAAAAGCACGATCGGGATATCTCTGGTGATAAATCCGTCTGGCTCGCTCACCATTACCGTCGGCAAGGCCATATACGTAATGCATTTCCACCATTTCAGCATTTGAATAATTCACCATTATTAACAAGATTGTTAAAACTAAATAAGAAAAAGATGTCACAGTGAACAGAATTGAATAACAGGGACTTGCCAGATGTCAAAAGCCAGTAACATATTCCAGAGCAACTAGATATTTATTTCTAAATTGCATTCATCAATTATTAGATTAATTTTCTCGGACAATAGAACGGTTTTTATTTTTTTACTCAAAAAGGGCGATCGAAGGACAAACAGTTCAAGAGAGATCATTTGTTGTAAATTGAACGGGGAATTCAAAAATAATTTTTATTTGGTAAAAAACTATTGGCTTACCATTTTTTTTAAATGTCGAAGTCAATACCCGTGAGCACGTCACTGTTAAAGCTGAAAATTATTTTTGCATTGAAAAATATGCGACTTTATTAACTTTCACTACGTACTCAATATCAGTGAAATATCTGAGGCGGTTCTGAAAATATTAATTACTTTTCATTTTTTCATAAAACTTCAACACTCCGAGTGTTTGTAAGGAAAAATTTTTGGACCATAGTTTATAAAACAAATTAACATTAATTTTTAGTGTAGATTCACACCTTTAAATATTCGCATATCGTTAAGGAGCACCCTGTATAGAACAAGAAAAGAACTGGACCGAAAGCTGACCGCTGAGGTACACCCTGTGTTATTTGGCCCCCGCTGGGTGTATTTCTCTCTACTACAGTAAATTGTTTACGATTAGCTAGGTATGATTTAATAGATGTAAAACTACTATCTTCAAATCGATATATTTTCGGTTTATTTGTTGAAGTATCAAATGTATAGTATCAAATGCCTTGCTGATATTACACATTAAAACCCCTGTATATTAGCCACTCTCCATAACAGGCATTTCACTATGTACCCAATCAGCTTATTTATGGCGATTGTATCCGCTGCCAAAGTTGGTTCTGACCGAAACCTGACCACAACAACATTGCGATGTGAGTTATCTAGGGGAGATCCAGCAGACCAGTGATGTGAGATGAAACGCGAGGAAAAGTAGGCTGCACATAGATCTTATTTTTGAATGTGTAATAAAACTAAAATATGCTGAACTATCATTTATTCTATGTAATATTCACACGATTTGCACTTAGAGAATTTTCTACTGGTCCACATATAGCGAAGCTCAGGTGTTGCCATTCATCAGTGTTAGATAAGAGTATGACGTCCTAATGATCTGGAACAGAGAAAAATGGCGTTAAATAGGTTGATTATGCATCTCCCATGCAACGCCGTCATTAGGTCATAAATAAAGAATTTATCATCGCATGACAATAACTACGATCTTTTAATATACTAAGTGACATATAAATCCGAACACCCAGTTTAAATGGTTTTATTTTAATAAAATTTTGTATAAGTACTTAATGAAGCATAATAAGTAAATGATAAAAATGTCAAAATGATTGCACTGCTTTAAAGCCCTTTGATCTTTAATAATGTGTGGATGCACCCTGATGTGCTACGCATTCTCCAACGCGCCTAGGCATGCTTCTGATCAGGTGGTCAATGTCCTCCTGTGGTATCATTCCAGGCAACCACCAACTCCTCTCGAAGTGCTTCTAGAGTCTGAGGAGGACGTTGCAAATTGAGCAATCTCCTACCCATCATATCCCACACGTGCTGAATTGGGGATAAGTCGGGAGATCTTGGTGGCCATGGTAACAATGTGACATCATTATGTTGAAAGAAGTCTATTGTGACTCTTGCAACATGTGGTCGGGCATTATCTTGTTGGAAAGTTGGATCTGCCAGGGTGTCAAGATAGGGTAAAAGATGGGGTTCTAGAACTTCGTGGATATAACGCTGCGCGTTCATGTTACCTCTGATGAAGATTAAATGTGACCTGGAACCATAAGCTATAGCACCCCAAACCATAACTCCAACAATGTGATGAACATGTCTTTCAACAAAAAACTGTGGATTCCTCCTTTCACCACGTCGCCTTCTAACCCTGGCACGACCATCGTGCATGCCTAAACAAAATCGAGACTCGTCACTAAAGACAATACTGTTCCATTCCTGATCCCAGAGTGACCGTTGTCTGCACCACTCAAGGCGATTACGTCGGTGTTCTCGAGTTAAAGGGAGGACCCAGTGTGGCCGGTATGAAAACAAGCCAAAACTTCTCATTCGTCGGTAAACACTTCGCATACCAATAGGTCTTCCGTGTTCTGCAAACCATTCATTTGCAATGGACCTGGTAGTGGAGAAACGGTCCCTTAAGGCCAATAATCTTAGGCGGCGATCTTCACGGTCTGTTGTTCTACGGCGGCGTCCAGTGCCCCTTGCTCTTTGCGTACGGCCTTCTCGAAGCCATGCCTGACAACACCTAACCACAGTGTCTACACTTCTTTGCACTTTAACTGCAATCGTAACCGATCGTAAAGGATGTCAAGAACCATAATCCGCCAACGTTGATTCTTTACTGCGGCTGAAATATTCATTTTTAGAGCGTTAGTGAATTAAAAAAAAGCAGTATAAAAACCGGAATGTCCAACTGATAAGGCTGAACATTTTTTCACTTGTTATTTACAGTAAGATAAATACATTCACCAACTTTTATTAAAATAAAACCATTTAAACTGGGTGTTCGGATTTATATGTCACTTAGTATAATCATTAGTCTTACAAAGACCATATCCTTATATAGCGGGTGGCCCCAGTTTTCTGTGGACACAACTATGTGAGGAATGAACTATTTACTCTACTGTCATAATACCATAGAATTATACGACATTATTCAAAAGTTATTTAAGAAAAACCATTTTTCAGTGGCAAAATTCAGGAGGCTGTATCTTTGAAACAAAGCGGTATTCCGAATATCGTCAAAAGGTAGAATAGTCTTGGAAAAAATCCAGAGATTCACTGATTGAGTCAGTTGTCAGTCACTATGTTTTGGAAACATTCTGTTCGTCTTGCCTACACCCTTCGACTCGCGTGGCAATTAAATTCTTCTACTTTACGATGCGCGAGCTAAATCATATTCCAAGCTTCAAACTACAAGCCTAACGTTTCAATTTTTAACGGTATCAAAAATGTATTAAATAGTGTAAGCAGCAACTGCGACACACTAGGTAGCGATTAATCGTACTTCTCAAAAAAAGCAACTGTTTCTCTGAGCGATGTGAGCTCACAATCTATCCGGCAGACCTATACGAAGCTTTTGCTTTGAACCTCAGAGATCTGATGTCTGCCAGTAGATAAGCGATAAACAATGTTTCCTTACCATGAGAAACAGGGCATAATCTGCATTTCCCAATGGCAAAGCAGCCAAGTTAACTGGTTTCTGAGCCCTCATCAGAAGAAGAATCATATCTCTGATGACTTTTGGATCAGCCAAATGCCAATCGCTAGAGAATAGAGCAGGGCCGGTATCTCTCGTCTGGAAATAATAATAAATGAGCATCGAATCTGGGCATCTTGCTGGACACGAAATGGAACCCTTTGCTCTCCTGACAAGCTATTGATATTGGAAGGCTTAGTTAACAAATTACTCTACCAGTTTTACATTGACAATAAATCTACGGATTTCCTCATGGATTGAGTTCATTACCAAAGTTCAAAAGTATATAACAGGAACTTGACATCAAATGAAGTTCTTCGTCGATTTCTTCAAGCAATTAGAACTTGTTCTAATTTTTGCCAAGGCGGACGTCAAAGTCCATGGTGCGAATCTTGTTTCCCTTTCCATTATACGAGCCCCTTCCCACTTCAGTTAGCCCACTTCAAGATTTGTACCAAAATATGCCTTTATAAACTAAACATGACGAAACTATTTAGTTCTAAAACAATTTATTTTCTCAAAAACATTTTAGATACACTCTAGTCGTAAAAAATACATATTTGAATCACTTAGACCTATAACTAATAGAACATCTGAACAAATAAACAATGTGCGAATAAATGCGCGAAGTTAACAAAGCAACAATTGAAAGATTACCGTTGGGTTACATCACCTTTATTTTTTATAACGGCTGAAATTGTTCGGGGCATAGTGTTAACCAAGTTTTGGCAAAAATTTGGTGTAAAACAATCCCATATTTCTTGAAGCTTTTGTCTCAGTTCGGTGATTGTACGAGAAAGATGTTGTCGTAGAACCTTTTTCATCTCGCGGCACAAAGTTTCAATAGGTGACAGATTATTTTCTTCCATCGATTTTATAGACTTTTTTGAGGTATGGCACGCTGCACCAATTTTGCTGAAACACAAAATCTTGGCCGGATGTCAAACATTCTTCCATGACTGGTAAAAGCGATTCTTCTAAAATTGACAAATATTTGTTTGTATCCACATTTCCATCAATAAAATGAAGTTTTTCTACTCCTTTGATGACATACTGCCCCAGACCATAAATTTCACTTTTCTCTTCAGAGAGTCAACATGGAATGGTTCATTTTTTTTGCGAATAACTCTACTGCGACTGTCACCAACACAAACTTCGAATCGGCCCTTATCACTCCATTGTATTGCACACCACAGAGCACTTGATTGTAAATAATTGGCACACCTGTTTTTCACGATTCACGATTCACGCATTGATGAGCCTACACGTGTTACAGCCTTCAGTTCCACATTACTTGATCCAATATTTGTTAGTGACAATACTATCGTCAAAAGGTCAGGGACACTCAATGCAGACTCAATTAGTGATCATCGGCTCACATACTGTGATATTTCCGTTTGTTATAAAAAATAGATCCTAAATTTGTAACATATAGAAATCTTAATAGCATTGATATTCAAAGTTTTAAGACGCAGATTGCATCAATGCAGCTTAATGACATTTATTTCGTGAATGATGTGGATATTAAAGTCTCTATTTTTACTGGCCGTCTTATTTATCTATTCGATCTCTACGCTCCGCTACGTACAGTACGTGTCACAAAACCTGCTGCGTCCTGGCTCACTCCTAACTTGAAAATGATGTTTCAACTCAGAGATGAGGCATTCGCTGTCTATCAGCATAACAGATCTGAACAGAATTAGGCCAGCTACAAAGATTTGAGAAATTATGCCCTTGCATAGCTTAGAAGAGAGAAAAAAGCATACCTATATGTCACGTTTCCGGAATCTTAACTCTAGTCAAGCTTGGAAACACCTGAGGAGGATGAATGTGGTAGCCCAGAAACATGTTGCGATACCTCCCAGTCTCCTTGAGCCTAACATTTTAAATAATTATTTTCTTTCAATTTTCCAGACAGCTGCAGCTGATCCAAATTTGATTGAGAGTGTCTCTAACTCTTATAGCGATAGACGCCATACACCGGATGCACTTCTGTTTGCTTTTAAACTCCTTACTCAGGAAGACATCGTCAATATAATCTCTCACATTAAGTCTACGGCATATGGCTCTGATGGTCTAACTTTAAATATGGTTTGCTTATGTTTACCTGATACCAGAGACCATATAACTCACATTATTAATGTAATGTCTAGAAACAGGTTACTTCTCTACGGTCTGTTGTTCTACGGCGGCGTCCAGTGCACCTTTGCTCTTTGCCTTCTCGAAGCCATGCCTGACAACACCTAACCACAGTGTCTACACTTCTTTGCACTCTAACTGCAATTGCCCGAAAAGAAAGTCCAGCTTCCCGAAGTCCCACTATACGGCCCCTATTAAACTCACTAAGTTGACGAAATCGTACAGGTCTCCGTACTCTAGGCATCGTAACCGATCGTAAAGGATGTCAAGAACCAAAATCCGCCAACGTTGATTCTTTACTGCGGCTGAAATATTCATTTTTAGAGCGCTAGTGAATTAAAAAAAAGTATAAAAACCGGAATGTCCAACTGATAAGGCTGAAAATTTTTTCACTTGTTATTTACAGTAAGATAAATACATTCACCAACTTTTATTAAAATAAAACCATTTAAACTGAGTGTTCGGATTTATATGTCACTTAGTATAGTTCTAAGGTTCTTTAAGTCATACTTGTTAAATCGTCAACAAACAGTGAAAACTGATCAGGGAATTTCCTCCTCTGAGCCAGTTCCTTCAGGAGTTCCTCAGGGCTCAGTATTAGGTCCCTTACTATATCTGATTTATACGATCGATCTGCAAGACTGTTTAGTCCACTGTAGTATGCAAACTTATGCAGATGATACTCAGTTAGTGTTTGGTTTCGATCCATCAAAGGTTGATGAAGTTTCTTTTAAAGTTAATTTAGATTTGGCTAACATCGGTGATTACTGTAACAAACACTGCTTGAAGATCAATCCCAATAAAACTACTGCAATGTTGTACTGTTCGAAGAACTCCTACCGTGAAATGAAGCAGAGGATTTGTGTTTTTTTGGATGAGACACTCATCCCTTTTGTGGATTACGCCAAGAATCTCGGTGTTACCCTTGATTTAAATATGAGATTCGATCGGCATGTCTCTTTCTTATCTAGAGTAACGTATTTGCGTTTGAAACTCCTCTATTCTAATCGATACATCTTGAATTTTAAAACCCGAAAAAAGCTCGCTGAAAGTCTTGTGTTGTCTGTTATTTCTTACTCTCTTGTTCTGTATTACCCATGTATAGACTACGTCCACAAAAGGAAACTCCAGAAAATTCAGAACAGCTGTTGTAGGTTTATTTTTGGATTGCGCAAGTTTAGTCGCGTCTCAGATAAAATCAAAGAACTCAACTGGTTGCGAATTGATAAGTTATTTTTATATCTTTTGACCGTCTTCACGCATAAAGTTCTACTATCTAACAGACCAGCTTACCTCGCTAGCAAATTAGTTCACCGAGGTAGTTTTGTTACCAGAGCTCTTAGATTTAATGCTAATTTTAACATGCCTCCTCACAATACCTCGGTCTTTGAAAGAAGTTACACCTATAATGCTGTCAAGCATTACAATGCAGTCAACAGTGGCTATCGATCCAAACAGGTTGTTTCTTTTAAGAAATTAATGAAAAGTCAGCTGCTGGAGTCCATTTAGTTCAGTTTTTCTTGCGCTCATGTGACTTTTTTTTATTTTTTTTTTGTTTGACTATTTTCTACTATTTTTGTTTCAAATTTAAAACTTTCGCAATCCTATCTGCATTTGTCTCGTGCAATCAATGTTGTCATTCTTATGGATTGTATTTTTTTTGTATGTTATTATTTTGCTTATGTGTTTAAGTATTATTTTTTCCTGTTGTGGGGTTGAGTGTAAGAGTAGCCGTCTGGCCAAACTTCGCCTCACTGCAGTTAATAAAGGCATTATTATTATTATTATTATTATTATTATTATTATTATTATTATTATTATTCTTAATGCTCTTCGGTCGACATTTGTGATATTACTTTTTTCCACATATCGTGGCTTAATATTAACTGAACCAGTTACGTTATATCTTCTAACAATATTTCTCACACTGTACCGCGATAAGTCTAACAAAGTTGCAATTTCTGAGTTTGATTTCCCAGAATTAAAAAATTTAAGTATCAGTAACCGAATTTTGTCACTAATAACCTTTCCTCTACCCATTTTGAAAACCTTAACTACCCAAAACTATTATAAACGTATTCTGACAGCTGTGATTAATAAAAACAATTGTCATGGCTTTTATTTTTCACAGCCCCCTATGCCTTATAGACCTATTTTGCATTACTGTAATTGCAACATGTGTTATTTTTATGCTGCAAATTTGATTAGGGAGTGATAAAGTTGGTGTTTTCTACTATACATTATCAAAATATTCATTGTTAATATTTTAAACCTATAACACCCTGCTACATTTTTATTATTTGTGTTTGATAAGAAAAAAAACTAAGATTTCAATAGTTGGGCAAACTGAAGTGGGAAGGGGCTCATATTGAACAACTTTTCATAGAACTACAGTATTCAGAAACATGGCTTCTGTTTATGAGATCAACATCAAAACCTTATACATAAAAAAAATTCTAGTTTCTAGCAAGGCTTTTTTGTTGTGTGATTGGCAGCACTGTTGTACTGTCAGGCAATCCATGACGTAAACACCGAATAACAGAATCAGGATGACCGTCAACAAATCCATCTGAATAAATTTGTGAAGAAATTGTAGATGTAACAAGAGTATAAGAACAATATGCCCAAATTTCACTGTTACTTTGTCGCTAGGTACCAAACTTATTGATAGTTACCTCATCCAATAATCTTTGACCAGCATGACATATCATGAATACGGCACTAACCCATCCGATCAGGAAGATAATTGCTCCAATCGGTTTGCTCTGAAAAAGTAAATTGAAGCAAAATAAGAACGTGTTCCTGAAAATAACAACCATATATTCATTGATTAAAATTCGAATTTTCAAATTAGCTATGAGATTGGTATTTGCATTTAACTTAGAAATTCTAAATTTATTTTTATAAAACTTACAGTCAGTAGCTGATATTCAGTACAACCAATAACAATAGCTGAGATTAGAGTTAAATGTCCGGTACACCATTTTTCCAAATGCTGTAAGGTGAACGCCATACTAGGAAAACAAAGTTTCAATTAACATTAGCATCTTCTTTGAAATTTATGTACGATTGTCGAAAGTTTAAAATCTCCAATTACAAAACGCTATCAACCGAGTATACCACTTCTCTACAGGGGTAGTCATGGTAGCCATGTTCCAAAAGGCCAGTGCAAAAAGTTAGGTTATTTTGATGGACAGCTCCGTTTAGTGTTGGAACGTTAATTTGCATCCGCGCAAGCTCCGTTCAGTTCGGAACTAGTTCTGTGGTTTTCTAAAACCACAAAAATGTTAAACTGACAAACTTATTGGTGATGTTACTAGACGGAACGTTACTTCATGTAAATGCACAAAAAGCTGTAAGCTTCTGTACTGTTATACGGTGAATACTTACTCCAGAATATGATTGTGATATCTGATACAAAAACCAAACCCATCAGGCCTGGTCATAACGTCTTTTTGTCTAATAACTTTTCGGAAGTGGTCAACCAGGTGATGTAAATGGACAGCTATGATCTCTGTACATTCCCATATCAAGAAGCAAACCTAGAATTCAGAAGTTTATTTTGATCACAACATAAAAACTAGTATCAAAGCGGTCGATTCGCTCCTAGTATTACTGAATTTGAAATAACTGACACACGCGGAACTTCATTTCAAATTAAATCAATCGTACCACATAGATATCATTAGATACATTATATACAATATATTTCGGTACCATATCAGACCAGCCAATACATTTTCTTCCCCCCGATTCCTCTGTGATCGCCGATTCTGCTATTTATTAGTGGTTGCAGGCCTTTATAACTATGAGCGGTGAAAATATATACTAAGTGACATATAAATCCGAACACCCAGTTTAAATGGTTTTATTTTAATAAAAGTTGGTGAATGTATTTATCTTACTGTAAATAATGAGTGAAAAAATGTTCAGCCTTATCAGTTGGACATTCAGGTTTTTATACTGCTTTTTTTTAATTCACTAACGCTCTAAAAATGAATATTTCAGCCGCAGTAAAGAATCAACGTTGGCGGATTTTGGTTCTTGACATCCTTTACGATCGGTTACGATGCCTAGAGTACGGAGACCTGTACGATTTCGTCAACTTAGTGAGTTTGATAGGGGCCGTATAGTGGGACTTCGGGAAGCTGGACTTTCTTTTCGGGCAATTGCAGTTAGAGTGCAAAGAAGTGTAGACACTGTGGTTAGGTGTTGTCAGGCATGGCTTCGGGAAGGCCGTACGCAAAGAGCAAGGGGCACTGGACGCCGCCATAGAACAACAGACCATGAAGATCGCCGCCTAAGATTATTGGCCTTAATGGACCGTTTCTCCACTACCAGGTCCATTGCAAATGAATGGTTTGCAGAACACGGAAGACCTATTGGCATGCGAAGTGTTTACCGACGAATGAGAAGTTTTGGCTTGTTTTCATACCGGCCACACCGGGTCCTCCCTTTAACTCGAGAACACCGACGTAATCGCCTTGAGTGGTGCAGACAACGGTCACTCTGGGATCAGGAATGGAACAGTATTGTCTTTAGTGACGAGTCTCGATTTTGTTTAGGCATGCACGATGGTTGTGCCAGGGTTAGATGGCGACGTGGTGAAAGGAGGAATCCACAGTTTTTTGTTGAAAGACATATTCATCATACTGTTGGAGTTATGGTTTGGGGTGATATAGCTTATGGTTCCAGATCACCTTTAATCTTCATCAGAGGTAACATGAACGCGCAGCGTTATATCCACGGAGTTCTAGAACCCCATCTTTTACCCTATCTTGACACCCTGGCAGATCCAACTTTCCAACAAGATAATGCCCGACCACATGTTGCAAGAGTCACAATAGACTTCTTTCAACATAATGATGTCACATTGTTACCATGGCCACCAAGATCTCCCGACTTATCCCCAATTGAGCACGTGTGGGATATGATGGGTAGGAGATTGCTCAATTTGCAACGTCCTCCTCAGACTCTAGAAGCACTTCGAGAGGAGTTGGTGGTTGCCTGGAATGAGATACCACAGGAGGTCATTGACCACCTGATCAGAAGCATGCCTAGGCGCGTTGGAGAATGCGTAGCACATCAGGGTGCATCCACACATTATTAAAGGTCAAAGGGCTTTAAAGCAGTGCAATCATTTTGAAATTTTTATCATTTACTTACTATGCTTCATTAAGTACTTATACAAAATTTTATTAAAATAAAACCATTTAAACTGGGTGTTCGGATTTATATGTCACTTAGTATATATCGTACACTTGTGCTTGACAATTCTGGAAAGCTGAAGAATTGGACAGGGTCGTATTTAGAGCCGTCTTAGGATGATACATCTTGTCGATTGCAGATGCTATTACTTAGTGAAAATTGGATTTAATATAATTAATCAGCCTTCTAGTCATTGCACCATCTCTCCTGCCACTGGAGCTCCCACGGCGGGCTACTCTCTCACTAACAGCAACATTGTACGCTTCTTCCTGTTGGAACAGGTATAGTCTAGTATTTTATGGTCTAGTCTAGTGTCTAAATTCTGTACCAGTCTGAAGTCCGCAACAAAATTTGGCTGAGAAGTGAACAAGCGGAATTTTGTTGATCTGGTTGGTATTAACACGATTTTCTATGTTCTATGGATTATTTTCCCCACATAAACCAGAAAATTAATTTTTGTTTGTTTTAAATTTTTATACTATAAAAGAATCATGTCTAAAAAAATGACAGACGGAAAAATGGAAATTTAATACAATTTCAATTACGAAGTGTTTGGTCCATACTCCAGCTGTCATTATCATCTATGTCTATTTTGTCTCGGAAGTTTTAGTTTTTGAAAATTGCGTGAACTTAAGAAATATTGTTTTCCAAACAGAAAAGGTTCTTTGTTATGAAATACGTGAATGCGTGGAAACCAATAATGCCGTTTATTTGACAACATTTGTGTAACTTTTAATCCTGGTTGATGGCTGCCGTTGTCAAGATGAGTAAAAGCAAACAGAATACCATCGATTGGATCCTTTCTAAACAAAACAAACTGTCTGATCCACTGGCACAAGAATTACCGGAAAAAACTGAAGATAATCCTACAATTCAACCTGAGTCTTCCACTTCAAAATTTCTTGATGTTGCACCGTATGCTGAACCAAGCGTTGAACAATCGGGTGCGAAACCTAAAGGATCCTATTTTGTTGATGTTGCGCCATATGTAAATTTCAGCGGCAACTTGTCTTCCCATGATAAATATACCTTATTGAGGTGTTCAATGATCCCTAGTGACTCTTTCAAATATCCCTATTCCACACACTTGAAAAATAATAAAGAAGTGAAATGTTACTTATCAAAAAAACACTTTCCTTGGCTGTCATATTCATAGGAACTACAAGCGCTTTTCTGTAAATATTGCGTGATTTTTGAAAAATTAGCAGTACATAAGTCAACAATTGGGAAAACTTGTTACCGAACCGCTAAAAAATTTTTCGAAATTGTATGGCAAAACCGGTGATTGTGAGACACATGAGAACTCAATATATCATACAGAATCAGTTTCAGATGCTACAAACTTTTTAAAGATTTCCGAAAATCCAGAGAAATATAAGAAATATAATAGGTTCAGAGCGAATTAAGCAAGTATCAGAAAATCGGCAAAGAGTGACTCCTATAATAGAATCTATAATTTTTTTAGGACGCCGAAATATACCACTTAGAGGGCATAGAGATAGACTTTTTTCTAATGATAGCCCGAATGACGAGGATGTCCTTAATAATGAAGGGAATTATAGAGAACTAATACGGTTTAGAGTCGAGAGCGGCGACAATTTATTGAAAAAAAACTTAAAGAACTCAAAAGCGCATGCTACGTACTTAAGCAGCCGCATCCAAAATGAAATTATAAAATGTTGTGGGGAAGAAATCTTGGATATAGGTTTAAGTCGCGTCAGGCAAAGTCAGTATTACAGTATTATATTTGACGAAACCACAGACATTAGCCATAAATTACAAATGTCAATCGTATTGCGGTATAATCCCAAATGTCAATCGTATTGCGGTATTGTTATCAAAAACATATTCACGAGGACTTCATGGGTTTGTGAATTGCTACTCAAATTTTGATGAAGATACAATGGAGCCCAAACTCACAGGTCAAATTCTTGCTCAAGCAGTCAAGCATTTCATTAAAACCAATAACACAGACTCAAAACTATGTGTGGGCATTGGGACTGATACGTGTAACCTAATGTTAGGTGAACAAAAGGGCGCTGTAATGGAATTGCTAAAATGTTTGCCAAAAGGTCTAAAAAGCAAATGCGCAAATCATGCCTTGAATCTTTCGATTTAAAAAAGCAGCAGTGTCCAACAAGTAGGAAATACTGTAGGTATAAAGAAGGAAGTAATTGCGTTTTTCAAAGCATCCGTTAAAGGAAATACAGTTTTAAAAATAAAACTAGACGGACATCAAATTCATAGTATGTGGGAAACACGATTTGTATATGCATGGGGATATTACAATAGACGTGAATACAATCATAGATCGGTTCGCCAGCAGAAAGAATAGGCGCCTTGATTTTGTAATATGATAGCACCTGAACTTTGTCTAAGGTTGTCTCTCAAATCCATCTCCCTTCTGTTGGCCAATAAATAAAAGCACAGATGTAGTTAAGGGTTTACTTACTTTTAAACTAGGACGGTGATCTTTTCCAAAGTATCCAATCAAGATGTGTGGTTTAATTTATTGGCCAGCAGATCGATATAAAGGTCTGCTCAAATTCTGTTCAAATCATTTTCTAAGCTAATGTAATGGCGGTTTTATTTTGAGACTGTGAACTGATGTAATTTCATAGTTTATATGTGTTTGTTCTTTGAGTCTGGCTAAGAGAATGTAGTTATGCAATGAATGTTTTTTGTTTTTTTTTTTCATGATTAAGAATTTTATTTTGATTCACTATAAGTTTTGCATTTTTGTTTTAACATATGAAGATTGCTCGAGCTTGGTTTATTTACACTTTGATTTCGTATGATTCAGAATAAAAAAAAATTGTACGTATTTTCTGCAGAAATTGCTGTAACAAATTCATATGTCTGCATATGTCCATGCCTTTAATGTTTTAATCATTATAACACTTCAGTACGTCACACTGAGAATTTACTTTCCATTGCCACTGTCTCCTGCCATCCAACAAAGAGTGCCTCCCTTTCGCTGTGTTTGACTCCAGCATCCGTCTCATAGCACATCTTTCCTCAGTTAACAAACCAATTGGCGGGCTACCAGCCGCTACCAGCAATGCATCTGTGAATACCGCTCTACAAGTGCAGAGCAGGCACGGTACGAACCATTCTCTGGCTCTTGACCATTAGCTGCCTATATTTCTTCTTCCTCAAGGCCTTACCATAGATAGGGGCTCCATATCACAAAATGCAACGGCTTTCTTTAGCTCATCAATGGTGTTCCTGATGTGTTCAGTCATCTTTGTAGGGTCATTGCCGAGCCACACACCTAAATATTCAATCGCATTTTTGGCTTCAGATCTCTACATACTCCAGTGAAGTTAGATTCTGTCTGCCGAAAAGTATGTCCACTCCCGTATTCTCAATCCATTCTCTTCTATCCGTATGACATTCCTAGTGATTCCATAACCCAAAAGCCTTTATAGTCTGTCTACCTGTTGCTGACCAATCATGCAAGCATGTTTGCTCTAATTTACTTTATCCAGGTTTAGTTCCTAAGAAACTCTCTGAAAATCTGACCTCTTACCTCTTCAAAAGTGTTGGCAGTTTCCGTATGATGTAAAAGTATAATTAATAGATGGCTGGTACCTACTATGGCAGCTGAAGAAACAGCTGTGTTTATCAGAAAAAACTGCAAGACAAATATCACTTGGCGATGTCTTTTATTCGGAATGTCAAATGGTAGCCAGATTGGTACAAACGTATCACATATCAAATGGTAATCGTGTTTTTTGTTGATTCTGTTACAGTTCTTAGCTTCCATCCACGAGGTGATACCATATCCTACCGTGCCTGCAATAAAGAATCCTTATAACACTATTAGGGTTGCATTACATAGGGTTTCAGAAAAACATAGCAATATTTATAGGGTATAAAATACATCCAAAAACAACAAAAAAAGTTCCAATAGCCACATCTGCAAAAATGTCCCATTACCAAGGGACAGAGAGACTGAATATATGAACAAAATATGATCATTGTTCAAACAGCGGTATGGTGAGCTAGGACTGAACACAATTTTCAATGTTGAACATTCTTAACTTCAGCGTTTTTTCAAAATAGAGCGGGCTGTGGTTTCTTATACGAATTTTACCTCAAGCATTCAAACATATCTCTAAAAGGAGTAGTTTGACAAAAATTTCTCTAAAGGGGTGGTTCATGAAAAACTACTAAATATCTTATTTGAAAATACAATAAATGTTTAAAAAAAGTCAGTGAAGTATAACAAAATTTTCTTTTTTCTTCTATAAAAGCAAATATTTCCCGATTTCTACGCCACTGGTGTAGTCTCAAGCACTAGTATTTCTGTATGCATTGGCTTATGATATCAATACTAGATGTACAACATTTTAAGTCAACATCCTGATTTTCTCCAAAGTTAAATTTTTTCAGTTTAAAAATTATAATTTCCTGTTATTTTTTCATCTACTTCATGCTCTAGTAATATTGCCACGTTTTTCTGAAACATACTGTATTATTAGAGGAAAGTGCCCAAAACCGGAACCCATTTTGTTACTGATTTAAAATATCTACAATCATGTTCAACATTTTGCAATGAAAATTATTATCAAATCAGTAATTACCAAAAAACTTGCATACGGCTGATTTAAAAATTGGGTGCCAGATCCGGACGGCTAGTAAGAATTACCAATCATCAATAAGAAATTGATTCTTGAGCAAGGATACAGAATATATTCAGAAAAGATGTACTATCTCTAAGATTTCTACAAATCTAATAAGCAACGGAATTCCGTTTAATTTACCACTTTACAATCCCTTATAACAATATTAAAATGCGCTTCTCGTAAAAGACGTTATCTGCATTTCTATACATTTTATCCGCTTTTTCCAGTCTCCATCCTGGCAGCGAACTGCTAATACAGTAGTTGTTATGGTAATGATTTTTTTCACATCATATCATGAGTCGTCTTGTCAGTATTTACAAACGAATTCGCATAGATTAGAAAAACCTAAGCCTATATGTTTACATTGCACTGTTTTCGCCAAAATTGCGTAAGCTTAGGGCATTATTTTGACTCATTTCACTATCATTGCCTACCAAAGTGACAACAGTGAGATCGTTCAGCCAACGTAAGACTGTCCAGTGGGGCAATAGCCATGGGATAGCTTTAAAGTTTGACTACGGTTTTCTCTTGGCTATCAGATTTGATCGTATGTTGATTAATGTTGCAAACTGTTATTTCACGGCTAATGCTTCACCATCAATGGCTGCACAGCTTTACGTTGGCTGAATGGTCCCAGTGTATCAACATCATAACGATACTTATTGATAGTAAGATCCACCTTCATTAGGCTTGTACCGCACTTTATGGAAGAAGTACCATGCTTAGAAATCGTCTTACACTACAATCATCTGCAAACGCTAGTACTTTTAAAAAATAACACTAAGAATAATAGTAACGTCGCAAAATTAACTTACGCCAAATTTACACGTTTAAGCGCAAAGTGAGGTTCCAAAGAAAAACAAATCGGCTTCCTCCTCCTATATATGCTGAAGTCGTTGGTATTTTCTAATTTATTGACTTGTTTAAACTGTTGGTTTTGATGTATGTATATTAGTCTAATCATATTAAACAAAAGTACCCCTTTGCGGAATAATATTGTAAAGTAATTTACTAATATCACTACACTATATCTAGTCGTATGTAGTACTCATGTTATTATTTTAAAATGGCGCTTTTATATTCTTTTTTAGTAAGTGAATGTGAATATTGGACAATAATTGCACCGAAACGACATGTAATAAATTGTGATGAATGTTTAATTCATCGAACCCCAAGATTTAAAGTAACATAATTATTTAAAATATAAATGGTTGATTATTTCTTATACGATAAAAAAACAGACGTATGTATCCTCTACTGCTTCTTATTCCGAAAGCCATCAGTTGGTTCAGTCATTCTAGAAGAATTCAATGTCCCGTTATTAGTTTTTTCTATGTTCTTTTCGAACATGAAAAAGGATTTCAAAAAGTAGGGTGGGGATAGTAGATTAAGATCCGTGTTTGCGACTAAAACGAAAATTTGATTATCCAATAAAATAATAATCAAACGTCTTAATGGCCCAGTTCCATGAGAAAGACAAACCTATAATAATGGGTGATTTTTTTGCTAGTATCTTTTTGGCAACACTATTTTTGACAGATGACGCGTGAATCGTGTCTTGTGTCATTGTCAAACTTGTTCAGTTGGGTCTATAATTTAACCATGAATCGACTTACGAACGAACAACGCTTGCAAATTATTGAATTTTACTATCAAAATTCATGCTCGGTTAAGAGAGTGCATCGAGCACTGCTTCCAATTTATGGGCAATTTGGTCGGCCTACTGAGGGAGCTATTCGGAAGCTAGTGACCAAATTTCGAACCCAGTTTACATTATTGGACATTAAACCACCAACACGCAGACGTAGAGTGAGGACTGAAGAAAATATTGCGGCTGTATCCGCCAGTCTTAGTGATGACCGTGAAATGTCGATTCGCCGCCGTTCGCAGCAACTGGGCCTCTGTTACTCCACTACGTGGAAAATTTTGCGACAGGATTTGGGTGTAAAACCTTATAAGATACAGCTGGTGCAAGAATTGAAGCCACACGACCTCCCACAACGTTTCCCATTTGGTGAATGGGCGCTGGCAAAGTTGGAGGAAGAACCACATTTTTATCGAAAAATTGTGTTCAGCGACGAAGCTCATTTCTGGTTGAATGGGTACGTTAACAAGCAAAATTGCCGCATCTGGAGTGAAGACCAGCCAGAAGCATTGCAAGAGCTACCAATGCATCCCGAAAAAATCACTGTTTGGTGTGGATTATGGGACGGTGGCATCACCGCCTAGATCGTGTGATTTAACGCCGTTGGACTATTTCTTGTGGGGCCATGTTAAGGCTAATGTCTACAGGGATAAACCAGCAACGATTGACGCACTGGAAGCCAATATTGAAGCATTTATTCGTGAGATACCGGCCGATATGTTGGAGAGAGTGTGCCAAAATTGGACCTTGCGCATGGGCTATCTAAAGCGGAGCCGCGGCCAACATTTACATGAAATAATCTTTAAACATTAAATTATATCGACCGTACTATCGACTCAAATAAAGATTTAATCGTTTTTTCAAATTTTTTGAGTTTTTTTTTGAAAATCAAATCCTATAATACCTCTTAAAAAATCACCCATTATTACCAAAAAACCTGTTTCCTCTATCAAAACACGTAAGAACAAACTACAATTTACACTTGGCAATAATTGGTTATCAAAAAATTCAGGGGCAATGACGTTGCTTTAGGGCTGGCGTCCGGTTTAAGGGCACATTTCCTTGCAAATCGAAATTAAAAAAAAATAAAAAACAACATCTGCTACCAAAAATTTCAAGAAAATGCATAGCATTATGCCTAGAAAAGTAACCGATGTTTCCTAAATATTCATGATGCATTGAAATCTTTCAGTTTTCACGATCATACCTACAAAGTAGTATGCGCCGTAGATTTTGCTGAAGAACATCAGACGTTTGATGCAATCGTCAATTTCTGGTGGTCTTCCAAACTTCCTAAAGTCCATCAACTGTAACAGGAATCTTGTCCATCCCCTCCACTTTATCGAAAAAAATATCATCACGAACACGGTTCCCACACCGCCGGAGATGACAACTGCATCTTCGCTTACCTCAACCTCTTCAATATGTTCTGAAGCATTAGAATAACACAAATACTCATTAAGTTTATCAATAAACTGAAGCTCAACAAGTAACAAAAGATGGCAGAAACAACTTTCCTGAACATGAGGCTGATGAAGGTTCGATAGAGAATCGCCGAAGGCTTGATATTATCGTCAAAAGAGTTAACTAAAGCCTAAAAGTTTGTCAATTTCCCAATTAACAATTAATTGGATTTTTTTCCCAACTGGTCGTTGGCAATGGCAAAGACTTCTGCTCATATATATATACAGGGTGTCCGCAAAGTTGGGGTTTTCCTTTTCAGAAACAACTACCCTTGAAATAACAAAGGTAATGCGTAATGAAACGAGGGCGACCAAGTAAAAAAATAAAGGAAAAAGTACTCACTCTCCAGTTGACGAGAAGGGCTAAGTACGTCTCTGCCCGAAATCATCGCGCTCCAACAGAAAATGAAATCAGCTGATGCGCTACCGAGCAGACGCCGGCCGTGGTGCAGATCACGAACAGAGGTAACAAATATGACCATCGTGCAGAAACCACATTGATTGTCTTACACTTAATAGCACATCTTCTAACAAGGAAGGCAAAATGTTGCGTAAAAAGTCTAGGTATTGCATCCCGTCCAATCGATTTGGGAGAATAAATGGTCCAATGAGCATACCGTTCACCATGCCAGCCCAAAGATTCACCGAAAATGTTTGTTGAAAATGTGCCCGACGGACAGCGTGCGGATTTTCTACTGACCAAACATGAGTGTTGCGAAAGATATTCACCCCATTACGCGTGAACGTAGATTCGTCTGTCACCAATATGCACTTCAAAAAGTCCGGATTATTGTCATGTTGATACAACAACCACTCACAAAACCGCACTCTTGCTGGAAAATCGTCAGGTTGAAGGGCTTGTACACGTTGGACGTAAAACGGATACAGCCCCTCTTCACGCAGCGTTTGCCACACTTTAGTTTTTGATACTTGCACTTCTCTAGCCACGTCTCTAGTGCTTGTTGTTTTTTGAAACGCAATCGATTATACGGGTTCGTTTACCTCTACACGCGTGACCGTAACCGTCGGTTGAAGGTTGCATACTGACCTCACACACTGACCCCGACCCAGTTCTGTCGTCGGGTTGAGCTAGTGCCCTAGTACCACTCGGTGATGTCGCGAGTCGCGACTACAGGACGGTATTCAGATATTTTTGATGTTGCAGAGCCCTTTATCTCGGTTCCCTTAAGACATTGGTGTATATGGTACTAAGAAAAATTACTTATGTTTTCAAGATCTACACGTCGTGTAAAGGAAAACTCCAACTTTGCGGACACCCTGTATATATATACAGGGTGACTCAAACAATAGTTTTTTGGACGCAAGGTGTATCAGCAGGGCTATCTTGAAAAGTGACATTATGTCGTTATATAGGTTTTTTGTGACATTACAAGTTTATGTACAGGATGTCAACTTAGCACTAGCTGTAAATTTGCTGAATTTCAAAAAGCGAGCGATAAGAAAAGAAAATCCTTGGTTGGTGAAGTATATTAAAAGTATCAGGTGAGAAAATATGGTGCATATAGAAATGTTTATGAAACGTAAAAAAGTTATTACATTTCACACCAATCCTTATTTCCAGTCATTTAAATTTTATAGATATTTATTTTACGATGTCAAGTAGAAAATACAACTCAGCGCTTAGATGTGAGGCACTGCGAAAATGTTTTATATTGTATTTGTATATTGTATGACAGTACTATTTGCACACCAGAAAGTATCTAGGCAGCAAGTTGACATTTTGTCTTTTTTTTTTGTTGACGTTTTATAGATTTTCTACGTAATAACCGTAATACCCGAACTCTGCACCTCCCACTCAACGCTGTCATCTGTTCATAAAAGGTTATGTTCAGCGCCAGTTAGCTTTTCAAAGAAAAAAGTTAATTCTGCAATTCTGTAGTACGCTTACAGCGCTGTAAATCTTACAACATTACATCTAACCTTGATCGGCAACGGCGCGAACGTTGGTAGCTGACCAGCATTCAGAGGTTATCTAAGACCCGTTGCATACTTAATAAACCAGAAACCAGAATCATATGAAGGTCCCCAAACCAGAAAAAAATCTCATGTTCAAATCATATCTTTAATTAGGCCCTCGATATTACAATCACCTTCTACAAGGTCTGAAACTCATTTACTCCAAATGCTCATTTGAAAGAAAAGTGAAAGACTGGATAATATCTATACCCAGAAAGAGATTCCATGAAATTACTGATATAACATACTAATGAATGAGTTTACCGATTTTGACGATATATTTATACTATACTAGTCATCTCAATGTTGACAACATATAATAATGACCTATCAAATGGAGAAGACAAATAATCCCGAATAGACTCAATATGTAACAGTTCATGCTCAGCTGAAATTATTCCCACTCTTACTGTGCCAGGTAATACGTTCTCTGAAAGTTTATGTAATACGACTATCTTAAGTTTAATATTATGTGTGCGTCTTATGACATTATCATGTACTTGTTACAAGTTATTTTTTACAGACGGGTATAATCACGTACAAGGCCAGCCTTCTGCGGATTTTCCCACATATTTTTTAGTTTAAAAGATTTTATTTATAATCATTTGTATATATTTTGGACAATAAACGTTATTCAAATAAAATGTTAGCTCAGACCGTCGGCTGTCAACCCTTACATTCGATACAAGAATTACAGAACTTCAGCCTCTTGGTAGCAACCAGTTTTCGATAGGCTTAGTTTCAACCTAAGTTTCATTTTCGCCTAAAAATCTACATGTAACTATATATGCTGTTTCATCTTTTCCCTATGGGCACACGGGGCCTGCCCCTACAGAGTGTATAAATATACCAACGCCAAAAGATTGAGATATATAAAAATGAGTTTTTCCATCCATCTTAGCGAACAATGGGAACTAATTCCTCGAATAGTCTTTGTATTCAGAGCAGCCATTCAAAAATTATGAAAATATTTCTGCTGCGTGTTCAGAAAAGCTTGTACGTATATGAAAAGCATGTAGTAGGATATCTTCAGCAACGTATTATATGATGCACTAAAATTGTATATCAAACCTCTTTCAATCATCAACAAGTGGAAAAACGCAAGCACGGAGAACAATGTGAAGCTCAGAATCCTTATGAGTGCATTTTTTATATAAAATATCCTCAAGGAGCTCTTGTCAAACTTGGTTGGATAAATTGCATTCAGAGTAAGAATCTGAAAAAAACCACTTGTTAGTGTCTTCAGACCTGTTGAGGAAGTTGAAGTTTGTACGTGTGAAACGGTACGGTACGAATCTATAATATGTTATTATATGAAGAAGTTGATTTGCAAATCGTAAACATTACCCTAGTAGCAGCCTTGCCCTTCCTGCTTTTAATGGTATGTACATATGTACTTTCACCATTTTTAAAGCTTTTGGGATATGTGCCTACTCACATGCACATTCACCGTATTTCAAACAACAAGCGTGTTCTCGTGCACATTCACCATGTTTTAAATAGGACAGAAAGTGAACTATATACCCCAAGTAAATTACGATTTTATGTGTCGAAATTAAAAGAATGAAGTGGCTATTTGGAACAGTACGCTAAAATGCACTGCATCTTTTTCTCTTCAACCAACATTGTATCAATATCCACTTTCGATATGCAGTGGTATCCCATTTTCATCTTGAATAACCTGTACCTTTTTCTGATCCTATTTCACCTTCGCTCCATCATGATTTCTTTGTTGAAGATGAGCTATTCTTACGTTTTTGTTGATAGACTACAAGAGAAGAAAAAATGAAGATTTCCATATCTGCCATGATTCTTTAGAAATAATTTGAGACAAAAGTGGGTTCAATACAGTATGATCAGAACGCGGTCTACGAAAGTGCTTCTTTATCAAAATTTTTTCTAATGTACTACTGTGTAAAATAATCATAAATTTTGATAGCATCCTTACGTTTTATTCGGTTATAATGTAGTTCTTGAAATCTATTTGTTTACGTAGTAAATATAATCAATTCGAAAATGAACCAAATTTAAGAGTTGTTTTGCAATAACGTTTAATATACAGGGTGTTGGAAAAACGCTCAGACCCGCCGATTTTGTTTACGAGGAGGACACAAGTTTGGCAAAAAATCACGTTAACATGTGCAGCCCCCTGGGCGGGGGTGACACCAACCCTAAAATTTTAAATGGAAAGGGGGGCCGAGTGATACCTTATTTTAAAGGACTTTCAATACCCTTTATAATGATGTAAAACACATGAGCTTCAGTTCAGTAGTTTTGAAGATTTATTGATTTAAAGCTTAAAGTAGACTTTAATAAGTACATCAGATTAGTTTGTACTATTTTCAGAAGAAATTTGACTAAAAGAATTTACTTAATAAGTAAACGCTTTTCTTCACTACGCCCATTGTTTGTTTATCATTTTGTTGTTGAAAATAGCTGTTGTGAAGAAGGATAAGGAAATATCTCGTACTTATTTTAAATAGGAATTTAGTACATAGTTTGCGATTGATTTGACCAAACTTTGTTGCTAAAATAACTTGTAACGCTTTATTACATAATTTAACCATGGTATATTCCACAGCAGAAAGAGTTGAAATTATCTAAATATTTTTCGGAAATAATCAGTGCGCTAATAGAACAGCAGAAACATTTAATGAGCGACATGAGAACAGTAACGTGCATCGAAAATATGTTCTAGAACTTGTAGCTAAATTTCGGGAAACTGGGTCAGTCGCCAATAAAAAATGCAAAATTGAAAATTCCATAAGGAACGAAGCAATAGAAGTGGGGGTTTTTGGCGCAAGTTTGTGTAGATCCTACGTTAAGTACCCGCAAATTTGAGACTGTGTGTGGTGTTAGTCGACGTACTGTCCAACGGATTCTAACGGGCCATAGTTTTCATCCGTTTAAAATTCACCTGGTACAAGAACTTAATGAAGACGATTTTGATAGGCGATTACAATTTTGTGAAGATATGAGTGAACCAATTATAAACGATGAACATTTTCTATTCAACACTTGCTTTTCCGATGAATGTTCCTTTTTCTTAAATGGCGTAGTAGATCGTCATAGCTGCCGATATTGGTCCGATTCTAATCCCAGAATTTATCATGAGGTTCATACACAGCAGCCACAAAAATTAAATGTTTGGACTAGTATTTTTGGCGATCATTTAATTGGTCCTTTTTTCTTACCTGGAAATTTGACCGGTGAAATGTATTTGGAATTACTGGAAGACGCCATAGATCCTGCATTAACAGCCATAATTGAAAATCAGAATGATCAGCGGTACATTGCGAATAGGTTGATGTTCCAACAGAATGGTGCCCCACCACATTACGCATTACATGTTCGACAATATTTAGATCAGACGTTTCTAGATCGATCGATTGGTAGAAGAGGTGCCATGGAATGGCCCCCAAGATCGCCAGACTTATCACCTTTGGATTTCTTCATGTGGGGTCATTTAAAAAGCAAAATATATGCTACTCAGCCAACATCATTAGAAGACCTGCGACAAAGAATTGTGAACGAGTGCCTTCAAATTACTCTTTAAATATTGCGAAATGTGCGGCAACGCTTTGAGCAAAATCTTTATTATTGCATGGAGAGTCATGGTGGCCTTTTTCAACATTTACTTGCCTAACGGGTCAGTTCATTCTTCATTTTTGAATTACTTTGCTGCCAAATGTATTGATCTCCGCTAATGATGATGTATTAGTTTTATTTAAGCTTTAAATCAATAAATCTTCAAAACTACTGAACTGAAGTAAATTAATGTTATCTCATTATGAAGGGAATTGAAAGAACTTTAAAATAAGGTATCACTCGACCCCCCTTTTCATTTAAGATTTTGGGATACTGCACGTGCTAACGTGATTTTTTGCCAAACTTGTGTCCGCCTCGAAAGGAACGTAATAGTGTTATTGATGTTCGTAGTTTTAAGGTCTAGTGTCGGTACATCATAAATAAGTCTTTACACTGAGAATTCTCGACACTACTAGAATATAATAATAAGCATTTATTGCCCAACAGCTTAACGCCATTTACTAAAAATAAGAAATCACTATGAGGTATTTTGAAAAAAAATACAAATCCCGTATATCATGACAAAAAAACATAGCTATAACTAAACAGTAAGAAAGGTAAGAAACATCGCAAATAAGCTCGCAGTTCGCACTTCAGTACACCTAAGCTACAAAAAATATGTCGCATCCGTCGGCTATTTTATTAGCATTCACACACATCATGTTAATAGGCGCTTGTGACAGTAAATTCGTTTGTACTCTTTAGCATAAGAAAGGAACATTGTATCTTGAAGCTATTCGTGGTACCAGAAACTGTATTTGAGAAAGTACATTCTATCAGACTATGCTCCAATTTGTATAAAATTATAACTGCCGATTGCTTACTGCGCTGTTCTAAGGACTGAAAGCTAAATTTATAGAAGAAAATGTTGTATTCTATACCTCTAGTAGGATACATGCCATCGATCCTGAAACCAGAAAATTTTAAAAACTTCTTTTGAAATTTATCAACAGCACCAATATATTGCTTGTAAATTTGACTCCATATTAGAACATCTAACCAAGCTGAAGTATGAAGCCTGTAAAGTTGAACTGTGAAAATGCTTAGAGTTCCTGATAACAAAGCCATAGGTTCGATGAGCGCTTGTAATAGTTTGATTAATATGTCTATTGAAGGTTAGTTAGCTACGCCCAAGAACACATTCATCTATTGAATAAGTGTATACCAAGGGGTTGGCCTTTCGAGAAAAAGATAGTACTTTGCATTTACTTATGTTAAGATGGAGTTGATTATTGATGCACCAGCTTTATAATACATCAAACAGATCATTAACGAATTCTACAGGGTGTTTCAGAACTAAGGGATCAAATTTCTAGGGGTTAGTAAGTGTAACAGTAGAAAACATTTGATTATAGTGACCCATAGATGCGTTAAAATTTAGAAAAACGATGAATTGCCTGAATAGGATTTAATGCATTTAATTTTTGCCTTTTGTACATGATATCACAAAAATTGTTCAAAATGTCTTCCTCCAACCTGAATACACCGATTTAAACGTCGCACATGATCTCGGCGGACTTGACTAAAAATTTGATATTCGTTTTGAATTATTTCAAATGCTTCCTCCAAGAAACGCCGGTAATTAGGTCCTGTTAACAAATGCCTGCCCATACGTTGACAGACCAACGTTGCTGATGTTTCCTAAGAAAAATTGCATGGGAATTTTCTTTGTCCCAAACGTAGCTATTCCTACTATTAAAAATACCGTCTCTTGTGAAAGAGGCTTCATCGGTCCATAAAACATAGCGTAAAAAATGTGTGCAGCGATTTGATGAAGAAGCCAAAATTGAACTCTAGGATGATAATCGACTGCAGTCAATCCTTGAACTGTCTGGAAGTGGTAAGGATAAAGTTGTTGCTCGTGTAGCACCCGCCAGACCGAAGCGTTACTCGTATTCATATCTTTAGCAATGTGACGTGTGCTACTTCGACCGTTCTTACGGTTCGAGCAACACCAGTATCATGCATGTTAGTTTTAAACATGCCTGTCTCGGAGAGCCGCCGATGTTCTTGATACAACCGCGCTGCTGCTCGTGCATTGCAGCTTGTTGCTCCGTATGCCAAATGCATGTCCGCCAATTCTTGATTGGTAAAGTTTTCCATTAGCAACAATTAATTTTTGTTACATTCTTGCAAACTTCACAAATTCGATAGCACGACTAAGGCGATATGGAATGCAGCTACAAAATGTTTTCTACTGTTACACTGAATAATCCCTACAAGTTTGATCTCATAGTTCTGAAACACCCTGTATAAATAACAGCGGTCCTAGTTGAAACATAAACATGTGAAGTGAAGCCATTATAAAAAACATACTGTTCCCTTTCACAGAGATAAGATGTTACGAGAGCTAAATAAGTGTTTCTGAAGCCTATCTACTCAAGCTGTTTCACACTTAAAGGTTATGCACTGTGATTGGTCTGATCTTGTGAAGAGGTAGCGGTGTGTCATGATGGTGTGTCCGATTCTTTAGCGAGAGATGAGCACCAACAACTTTTCATGTCTTTGACCACCACTTGCAGAAAAACCGCAGCGCTTAAACTATTTCACTTCGGTGCATTTAAATCGCAGTATTTTTGAATTACTTTCCTATATAGTCGCTCCCGCCTTTTAATTTTCGCAAAAGTTAGGTATTTGGTATAATTTACTTGGAGTAATAGTTCTAACGTAGACTGATCAATTGTGAACATATGATACAACTTTTCAAATTTATTTTGGCCAGGTTCCTCGTCTCAGGCTAAAGATTGAAACCGCGGATGCGGATAATCGAACATCACTGACATTTTGGCTGCCAAGCGAAATTTAACAAAGCTAGTGGACGGATGGTGGTGTGCACGTTGGTGTTTGAACGCTGCTTTACGCATTACGTTACAGGTCTGGATTCAAACGAATAGGTTCTATAAACTCTTCGTCTATTTATCTTAGAACTAGGCCAAGTCCAGGTCCATTATTGTTTTTTATATTTATTAATGACTTGTCTTTTGAACTGAAGTGTTTTTCGCTGATGACCTTAAAATCTGCACGTCAGTTAAGAAAGTCGAGGATTGCGTCATGTTGCAAGATGACTTAGCTCTAATTTCGTCATGGTGTTCACGAAACTGTCTCAGTCTGAATGTTTCGAAATGTAAAGTTATGACTTATACAAGAAAGGTTAACTGTTTAATTTATGATAATTATAACATCAATGGTCAGGTTATAGACAGATGCACCTCTTATAGAGACCTTGGAGTCATTTTTGATACCAAGCTAACGTTTACTGAGCACATACTCAAGATCTCGTCGGCTGTCACTCGACTACTTGGTCTCTGTATCAGAAACTGGAAGGATTTCTCCAATGTTGATACATTAATGACTTTATTTTTTACTTTTGTCAGGAGCAAGTTGGAGTATGCGACTCTGATCTGGTCTCCTATATACCAAAATTCTGTCGTGATCCTTGAGGCCATTCAACGTAGAGCTTTAAAGTATTTTCACCTTAAATGCACAGGTTCTTATCCAGAAAGAGGTTGTGACCATAGTGCCCTATTAGAGTTTTTCAATTTGGATTCACTGTCAACAAGACGAAACATATTTGCTTTGTCAAAATTTACTTGAAAAAATATGTTTCCGCGTTCCAAGGCTAGGGAGTCGACAACAAACGGCATTCTATTGTCAAGCTGGCCGTACAAATGTTATGACAAAATCGCCAATTAATCTCATGTGCTGCGTCATGAACAGTGTTACTGAATCGTGTGATATTTACAGTAACAATTGTGCATCGATTATTAACTGCTATAGATCATTTAGAATGTGTGATACTATAGATTTAAGTCCAAGAACCATGTCTCTTTAATTGTTATTGTTTTCAGCATTTCCTGTAATTGGGTTTCACCTGATGGAAATAAATAAATAAATAAATAATTCCATTTCAGAAGATTTTACGATTTTTAGAGTAAACGATAGATTACCTGTTTAATGCAAGAGGAATCTAACTCGAGAGCTACGGTTTTTGTAATGAATAAGAGCATGTTTAAACAAATTATTTCATTGGCGACTTGGCAAAGCTTCTTTAATGAAAATATTGGACAAAGAATAGTTCTGAAGGAACTTTTCGACACAAAATATCACCGAAAACGCTAGCTCGGCTGTGCAGATTTTGATTTATGGATATATTTCGGTAAAGAATTATATATCCATGATTTTTAAACAACAAAACGACATTTTCAAAAGTTTGAAAATGAAATTTCTTAGAAACCATTGGTGTAATCATGACTTTTTCTCACGTCAAGAGTCAAATGGTTGTAAAAGTGTATTGCCAAAACTTTTAGCAAATTTTCTCGGGAGGGTGGGTTGCAAATCTTGAAAAACCCCGATATTGTACAAAGACATGCAAATAATACGGGCTAACCGGTTTCTTGGGGATAATTTTTATTGGAATATCTTCTTTTCTAAGAACATAAAACAAAAAATAAAGCCTTTACTGAAAAACTGCCTTTTTAGACAAAAGCTACTCCTGCGTTAGGGTGCATCGGGTTTAGGGTTTTGTCTTGCTCAAAAGGCTGCGAAAAAGATACAAAAAAACCTACATAGAGTGGCCTCGTTTCTATCTGCACTTTTGTTCGAAATTTCACATTAACAAGAAGTTATTATTCGTAGTTAGTATCTTTTTACCTTGAAGGGCACCGTGAATGCTTCCACACTCCCGAACATCTTGAAGTAAAAAACGAGCAAAACTCATAATCACTGCTTTATATTGCCGTTGCACAAAGTGAATAGGTTAATAAAATATTTTGGTTAGGGGCGGATATCAGTGCATAATTGATTTGTTTGTCGTTGATTTGCTGGGAAACTAGGGCCTGGCTTGGCCTCAGATATCTTGTGATTTGTGAAAAATTTATAAGATTCTATTTTTCATTATTTCTAATGTAGCTTGACTTGTTGGCAAGATAGTCTAAAAAACCCACGTATACACCATTAAAATCCATAAGTTATTTATTCGTTTCTTTATAGTGTGATCCAAGAAACCTATCAGGAATAAAACAATTCTCCTATTTGAAAGAAAACTGGGAAATTGCTCATGTCCAAGCAAACTAAAAAAATGATCAAAGACCGACTCTTACAACTACAGACCTACAGCTGTGTTTCCTGTTATAATGATGTGAAGGAGAGGTACCTCGAAGAAGTATTTCCACATGACCTTCTCTACAACGCCCAGATTAGACCTAGCCTCCAGTATTATTCACGTTTGGGGTGCTGCCGCCCCGACAGTCTCGGGACCCTTTGGCAATAAATTACAGGAGGATGCTTTTCCTAGTTTTACAAGCCTCACACAGTTCAAAGATCATATTAACAAAATGTCTTTAGCCTCTCGTAGCAGCCACGGTGTTCTGGTATCTAGGTTTCAGCCTGCGCGGCTGCTTCGATGTAAAAAAGATAGACTATTAATTAGGGGACAGTCGGATATATTGTACCGATTTTTAAATTGTACTACCTCAACAATTACCGAATTATAGATTTCTCCCGCCAACTAGTTAGCCTGCTTGATGCCCTTTGGCGTCAAAAAAAATATGACCAAAACTTGTCGATTTCTCTGAAATGTTTTTACGCAGTAAGTAATGGGTGATTTTTTTGCTAGTATCTTTTTGGCAACACTGTTTTTGACAGATGACGCGTGAATCGTGTCTTGTGTCATTATCAAACTTGTTCAGTTTGGTCTATAATTTAACCATGAATCGACTTACGAACGAACAACGCTTGCAAATTATTGAATTTTACTATCAAAATTCATGCTCGGTTAAGAGAGTGCATCGAGCACTGCTTCCAATTTATGGGCAATTTGGTCGGCCTACTGAGGGAGCTCTTCGGAAGCTTGTGACTAAATTTCGAACCCAGTTTACATTATTGGACATTAAACCACCAACACGCAGACGTAGAGTGAGGACTGACGAAAATATTGCGGCTGTATCCGCCAGTGTTAGTGATGACCGTGAAATGTCGATTCGCCGCCGTTCGCAGCAACTGGGCCTCTGTTACTCCACTACCTGGAAAATTTTGCGACAGGATTTGGGTGTAAAACCTTATAAGATTCAGCTGGTGCAAGAATTGAATAAACACGACCTCCCACAACGTTTCCCATTTGGTGAATGGGCGCTGGCAAAGTTGGAGGAAGATCCACGTTTTTATCGAAAAATTGTGTTCAGCGACGAAGCTCATTTCTGGTTGAATGGGTACGTTAACAAGCAAAATTGCCGCATCTGGAGTGAAGACCAGCCAGAAGAACTGCAAGAGCTAGAGAAACAATGGCCCTATTGAGAGGCGAGTTCGGTGAACAGTTTAACTCACGTTTGGGGCCCGTCAATTGGCCGCCTAGATCGTGTGATTTAACGCCGTTGGAGTATTTCTTGTGCGGCCATGTTAAGGGATAAACCAGCAACGATTGACGCACTGGAACCCAATATTGAAGCATTTATTCGTGAGATACCGGCCGATATGTTGGAGAGAGTGTGCCAAAATTGGACCTTGCGCATGGGCCATCTAAAGCGGAGCCGCGGCTAACATTTACATGAAATAATCTTTAAACATTAAGTTATATCGACCGTATCAATCGTTTTTTCAAATTTTTTGTTTTTTTTTTAAATCAAATCCTATACCTCTTAAAAAATCACCCGTTATTATACAATCTTAGACAAGCCTCGCTTTCTGGTAGTTAAGGTGGTACTTTTCGTAATTACTGATTATTTTACAAGATTTTATGAAGGTAAATTTTAACCTAACCACACTTTTTAAAAGAAATAAGGCATTTTGTACGACCATTTTGCTTAATCCCCCAGCTTTCAAGTTTCAGCCTGGTTAAATGTTAAACCGACTAATTTCAAAATGGTATTATCCATCCACACCTAACATAATACTTGATAAAACAAAATCATTTAACTATATATTAAATATATCATATGTTTGTCGTCTAAATTCTGCTACATTCTAAAAAATAACCGACACCCCCGCTATACCCCTACCAATTTACCGTACATGTAGCGGAATTTCGCTGCATATGCTGCTCTCTATTATCGAAACATCTCATCACGTAAAAACAAATTTAGCCAAGCCTATATAGAAAAATCGTTAGCTCTGTATGCTTATGTATTCCTGCAAGAGATGGCAGCATGTACAGTAATTTGAACCTTTCCCCCTAGTGAATTGCATGCGTATCAACGATTACTCACAAATCTTTTTATATAGAAATCTAACTGAAGAAGTGTTAACTTATTTTTTCTCCAATAGATGGTGCTACATGCGGCGGTAGCGCTGTCATCTAGCGCATGTTTATGGAACTAGTCTTTTCCTACATCTAGATTACTAAATAAAAGTAGGCGATAGTAATACTTAACAGTTATTTCACTAGATGTCACGATGTGACTGAATTAGGAGAACATTTTTGCAACGTTGCCATTTGATAGATTTAGTTGAAGTTCAAGGTAATTTAATTTTGTAATAGAGATGCACGATATAGCGACGCAAAGATTTCGAAGCATGGCAAAAAGTGACTGAAATACACATAATAATCAAATTCAAGCGGATAACCAAATGGAAATGGTATTTACCATTTTGGCTTGGTATTTACCAATCCGTTCAAGCGAGTGTAGTTATCAGTTTGGTTATAAGATCCGTGACGTCACGAATCAGCTGTTATATGTCAAGAGTAGTTATACATATATTTCAAGTTATTATTTGAAATGTGACAAGTTAGAATTTTGCCGGGTATTGGATATTGTTTTTTGTACTTCAGCTTCATTTTTGAGAAAATTGATACAGGCTGACTTCAGTTTTACCATAAAGTGGAGCACCTTATTAGTTATACTCATTACGGTTGTTGGGGACACTTTAAATGTAGTTCCTATGCTTAACAAAGTATCCTGTGTAGCCATATACCACAAGAATATTAAAATATGGCCATATAAACTCACTAGATGTGTATGTGTGTGTGTGTGTGTGTGATGATCCACCTGTATACGGTTTTGCTAATTTCTTTTTTCATCATTTCTGCTGAATCAATAAATGTTTTCTTTGACATGCGGAAAAATTTAGAGAATTGAAAGTTATCATAGCTTTCGATCATTAAAAAAAAATCTGAAAAAAACATTTCTCCCATCAATGTTATGAAAGGTTTCTTATTTAAACTTTCCATATCCTACAGTTGTAGACGAAAAAGCACCGTGATAATAAAAATAATCAGAGACTATATACGCGCTTTTCTAAAATAAACAACTTGCAACAAAACCGCGGTTAAAACCAAGGCGTTCAAGCGATTCGTGTAACTGACGTCATCAACCCGTGTTTCATCTTGAACCATATTATAACCGCGGCTCATAACACAGAAATTTTGGTTATTCGCTTGGATTTGATTAAAGATTGCGGCAAGTTATGTTGACATTTTTTCACACTGTGCGCCATGTTGTAGGCACACTAGATTTCGACAGGATTGGTTTCATACGAATACATGTTTAACCCCCTAATTCTAGTTTTCGTGAATATGGGATATCAAGGTCTCTGTGAATGGTCTCATTTGACACCTAGGTTCCATGGGGCGTTGCTGATTGCGCGTAGGGTTCTGTTTTGAAGCACTTGCTGTCTCTCCCACCGAACCGCACACTTCTGAACTTTCTCGAAACAATTTTTGAGGAGTAAAAACCCCACACGCAACGCTGTCATCAGTTCATAAACGATTATGTTTGGCAGAAGTCACCCCTCTAAGAACAAAGCTACGACCATGTGTAAGAACGAAAAATTTAATAAATCAAGCTAGCCCATACAACTAGCCCATTTGTAACGCAAGAAATTTTTTTCCTTCACTATACCGAAGATATCGACCATCTGGCAACGTTATTGAACCACACCAGCAGTTAGTTTTGCTATTAGCGCGAGAGCGGCAGCGGTGAGCGGTCAGGCCAGTGTTGCCGAACCTACAGATGTTTCAGTATTTCTACCGAAGAAGGACCTTATTTACGAAAACGTCCTCATTTTTCTTGAAATGGTACAGATATTTTAGATTTCGGAAATAAAGCTAAAAAAATGAACTATATGAAGCTTAATGCCTCATATCAATCATAAATATGCGTACAATTAGACACCCGGGCACATGAGGGACGTAGGTTTTGGTTGATTGTGATTATTGTTATATACCCTGCTTTCCATGTATTGCTTTTGGGCGTACAATCGGAAAACAATAAGGGAACCAAAGGTATATGTTTTCAATCAAATACTAAATACTAATACCTGGTAACGAAGCTATAAGTTCAGGACAAATAGAAAAATATACAGAATTTTATAACCAATAATGGAGACAGGAGTTTCCAGGATGGTTGCAAAGGAGTTTGAAGAGCGACTAGCACAAAAATATACTTTTTTTCATGAACGGCATGACGCAAATCCATTGAACCACCGTTGGTCTTTCCACGGGCCTGTTTTACTATTACCCATTTGGTTCTTGAATCTACCGAATTTCAACGGCACTATATACCGATTTCGTCTTTTTCGGTTTGTCAATACTGGGTTACGCGCAGACAGGACTTTGTGCATATAGGTTGCCGCGCCACCACCATCGATACGCGACGCGTCTGCAAAAATGATCAGGAGCCCCTGAAGCATCAAATTATGAAGTTTGAGCGGTTTTTATATTTTCAAAAATTACTATGCTTCTTTGGAATAATAATAAGCTTATGTGAACGTTTTATCAAAATCGGTACTTTCCAAGTTGTAGACAGGTCAATGATTAGTGGACCGACCGACAGACACACCGACGCAAATTACATTGTTTTTCGTGATATACTCGTCGTAGAACATCCACAAAGCATACATATCACATTTTAAATTTTTTTCGTAGGTCGGTTTTTGACTTCAGTGGTCTTCCACCCCCTATGTACCACCACTACCACCTTGCCTTGTCTACCTACCATAATGTCACCCTGAGCTCGTCCCTCCCCGCTACCCCATCGTCATTTCGCGTTGCACTTGCAACGAACGCACCCCGCAGGGGAGCTTCCCCGCTCGCCCTTTCTCCAGCCCCTGCTTCCACCCCCGATGCAACACCGCCGCCGGTCGCGATGATTGATGGCGGCGGCCCCGCCACCCCCGGGGCGATAAATCGCGCTCGCTCCGACGAAAGGGTGCACGGCGGACAACCAGGGGCAGAACGTGCGTGGGGGCTGCCAGGGGATCATATAGAAGGTGTCAAACTCTCGTATACTCATAGTAATGTTCTAGTATCACGTTTGAAACGGTCTGAGCATGCGCAGTGGAGAAAAAATGTTCAAGCAAGCCTAGTTGGGGGTTGTCGGTACGCATTTTGGCGGGATTCGGAAGTTTCTGACATGCGCAGAGCGCACAAGATCTTAGGATTTGGGGTTAAGGTTTTTGAATTGCATTGAAGAGTTTGCTTCTTTCTTAGTTTCGTTGGAACTTTGAATAGTTTGTAACAATTGAAAAGATTGAAGCCAGATGTACTTGTTTTTTTATTGTGTATCTATACTTATTTCTATTGCTCACATAAATTTCAGATTCTTATAGATCAAGTTCAGAATTGGGCTGGATCGCAAATTTTGATCCTAGTGATGCATTTCTTTACAATTGGGGTGAATTCATTCACGACGTGGCCGAAGATAAATGCGCATTGGAGGAGTTTACCATCGGGTGTCAAACCGTTTTAAATGTGATGCTATTACGTCTGAGCTCTCCCCCTCCACTTTTTAATTGTAGCCAGCATGCTGCTTAGGCAAGCACGTACAACCCTCACCCCTGCCCCTGACATGGCCGTCTTCCCATACATGAGCCCTGGGACCACCACATCGCCCTTCTAACGGGCAAGTGCATACTATGCCACTGTGTACGATAATATACTGTTTGTGTATTCAATAATTACTTAGTGCTAGGTCTAAAAATCGAGAAAAGCGGCAACCGCGCGTAATCGAGCACGCTGCTGTAGCTGGGTCGGCGCCGGCGGTCGAGTGTGGGTGCGTCACCTGAGAAGGATACAGCGTTGCCGTTCTTTGAAGTTGTTTCACGCGACGACTGGAGAAACGTTGCTAGAACTCGAGATCGGTAACGCCAGCGATGCAGTCGAGGCTTGATGCAAGAAAAAAGGAGACCCGCGACCAGCTACAGACACACGAGAAGGGTGTGTAAAGTTTTAAGGGCAAATGTAGGAGGAAATCTATGATTTGTGAAATATCTACCAATTGCAGGCGTATACTAACATCAAAAAATTGAAATATGTCCTCCCCCAAAACCTTCAACATTTAACCCTTACAAATTTAGTTCAGGAAATAATTAGGAGCCACTGAAATGTCAAGAAACGTAGTTTGAGCGATTTCTTTTTCGTTTTTAGCGATTTTTACCGCCGCCACTGCTCCAATTTCCAAAAACTATAAATCTTTCTTGTCCTTGCTATAACAGTAACCTCGTGGGAAAATTTCATGAAAATCCGACCGGTACTGTCCAAGTGATACACAGGCCAATGATTAGCAGACAGACGACAGATAGACCGACAGACATATCGACATACAGACCGAAAGACAGACCGGCAGGCCATAGGGAATCAATGACATGGTTTTTAGCGATGTACATATCATATAATATATCTATTAGAGCATCCAAACCAACAGTATCTAGGTTTAAAAAAAATTAATGAATTTCGAGAAATCCTTTGGGTACGCCGCTGGCTGCGCCTATTTCAACCCTCCCCGTTGCGAGGGTCCCGCGAGGGAGACAATACTTCGCAAGGGCGACTTTATAGGTATTCAAGATATATTGTTCAAATTGGGGGCCCGTACATTACAACTACAGGTTTCTCTGTCTCATTTAAATGAGTTCATCCACTCAAAAGGGTAAAAGTAATCGCATCTATGGTATCTTTGGTAATTATTCTTTTGTTTTTATACTGAAAATCAAAACCAAAACTATTGATTTTGACGAAACTTCAGTACTGCCATTGTCACACAAGGACAGAATGGTTTAGGTTTGGTAGTTATAACTACAGCAAACTCAACTCAGATCAAAAGCTACTTACATTTTAAGTATAATACGAAAGCATGTTTCATTTTACTCAAGGTAAGGCATATGAGTTTTTACAATTCATCTTTCACAGGCGATGTAACAAAAGAGCTAATAAAGCCCTCCTCCCCCCAAAAAAATGAGGAGACGCGAGAAAGATCTAGAGGGTAAAAGTTCGATGTGACGCACCGAAGCTTTGGCTTGGCCCTCTCTATTAAAACGTTAAACTAGGAGGATAGGATGCTTATCCGACTGACCGATGACTTTTTCTAACGGACAGCCTCGGAACCCTTTCGCACCATCAGGCCGTTCGCAATCTGGCTCTTTTCTACCGCTATGTCAACGAGCTTTGCTCCTCAGACCCGCCTGACTTCAACCATCCATCCTAATGGTGTCGAACTTCGCACATCCAGAACTACGATTGCTCCTTTGTCCCTAGGGTGTCGAAATTGTGAAAGAATCTGCCTGAGGAGGTTTTTCCCAGATCTATTAGCCTTCAAATGACAGATTATCAAGGTGTCTTTAAGCTCCTTATACCAGCCGCGGTGCCCATGTTTTTAGGCTTCTGCCTATGCAGCAGCTTCGATATAAAAAGGAAGCTAGCCTAGCTTAGAAGATTCCTTACACAATTTCAATGTATCAAAATAAGCTGGCATACATATCAAAAGTTGAAGAACATCTTCACGTTTTTAAAACGAGGCCAACCCTTATTCTAATGAACACCTGTGTAAAGAGAGCGCTTATAGAAACGTATGGATAGTTCGTTATGCACAGATGTGCAACTGAATCATGTTTAACGATGTAAGGTTTTGCCGATATTTTGTTTAAAAATTAATATCTGCTATTATTGTAGATCACCATTCGTATTGTTTTTCTTCATTTACCCCAAGAGTAAAATCTGTAATGAGGTGACACAAATGTTATATTGACAAAGCTTTTCTAATTTATCTTGTATCATCAGATTTATTATTAAAGACGTGTTTTGCACATTTTTGTTCTAAATGATAAAACAATCATTTTAATCATTTCTGAGTTCAATTTATGAAGTTGAGATATCTGGTCGTGCGGCATATTCATCCACTTGTGATATGCACTTTATCAACAGATATAAAGAACTCGTTTCTGTTGTCAATTCTTGAATGTACTTGAAACTTAAGATATGTATGGTAAATGACATTCAAGAACTGTCACTGTAAATGCGCAAGTTACTTCAATTTAGCGATACCGTAAATGTTATCATTTCGAAATTTAGTCTCGACTTTCTCTTGCTTATAAATAACTGTATACAAAATTTGATTCAAATCATTTTTACTAGGTGTTCTGTTTTCTTTGACACTGAGTATACAGGTATACATATGTGCATACTTTAACAATGCGATAAAATGCATAGGAGGAATAAATTATATATCGCAATACGTAGTGTAAATGTGATGATCTGTTGCAAGTCTGTACGCCTGGCTATAAGAATATACAGAGGGGGATAAGGCGAAAAGCAGGCGATCAAGGTGGCCTGGCAATCCTGACATCTGGTTCCGGTCTCTCTTCTTTGACGTACCGTGTACCGTGTCAGCTTGCGAATGTGATTCTTTACTGTTCAAGTATAAAGAGTTACTTGTTTTAAAAGTAAATACTATGTGCATACGTGAAGTTTGATACTTTAACAGTATGGAAACCATATGTCATTCTATTAGCAGAACGCTCAGGTTTAATTCTAATTTTTCATTTAGGGAATAGTACATTACATACCTAGGTTGAGAAGAAACCCATTAATGGTCGAGCACCTTCATACGCTGAGGTGTATAAGGTCAAGAAAAAAATGAGGGAGGAGCTGTCAGTAATTTCTAAGGAAGACTTCAAAAAATGTTTCGAGCAATGGAAGCACCGGTGGGACAAGTGTATTATACTAAATGACATATAAATCCGAACACCCAGTTTAAATGGTTTTATTTTAATAAAAATTTTTATAAGTACTTAATGAAGCATAATAAGTAAATGATAAAAATTTCAAAATGATTGCGCTGCTTTAAAGCCCTTTGACCTTTAACAATGTGTGGATGCATCCTGATGTGCTACGCATTCTCCAACGCGCCTAGGCATGCTTTTGATCAGGTGGTCAATGTCCTCCTGTGGTATCTCATTCCAGGCAACCACCAACTCCTCTCGAAGTGCTTCTAGAGTCTGAGGAGGACGTTGCAAATTGAGCAATCTCCTACCCATCATATCCCACACGTGCTCAATTGGGGATAAGTCGGGAGATCTTGGTGGCCATGGTAACAATGTGACATCATTATGTTGAAAGAAGTCTATTGTGACTCTTGCAACATGTGGTCGGGCATTATCTTGTTGGAAAGTTGGATCTGCCAGGGTGTCAAGATAGGGTAAAAGATGGGGTTCTAGAACTTCGTGGATATAACGCTGCGCGTTCATGTTACCTCTGATGAAGATTAAAGGTGACCTGGAACCATAAGCTATAGCACCCTAAACCATAACTCCAACAGTGTGATGAACATGTCTTTCAACAAAAAACTGTGGACTCCTCCTTTCACCACGTCGCCTTCTAACCCTGACACGACCATCGTGCATGCCTAAACAAAATCGAGACACGTCACTAAAGACAATACTGTTCCATTCCTGATCCCAAAGTGACCGTTGTCTGCACCACTCAAGGCGATTACGTCGGTGTTCTCGAGTTAAAGAGAGGACCCAGTGTGGCCGGTATGAAAACAAGCCAAAACTTCTCACTCGTCGGTAAACACTTCGCATGCCAATAGGTCTTCCGTGTTCTGCAAACCATTCATTTGCAATATACCTGGTAGTGGAGAAACGGTCCCTAAGGCCAATAATCTTAGGCGGCGATCTTCACGGTCTGTTGATCTACGGCGGCGTCCATTGCCGCTTGCTCTTTGCGTACGGCCTTCTCGAAGCCATGCCTGACAACACCTAACCACAGTGTCTACACTTCTTTGCACTCTAACTGCAATTGCCCGAAAAGAAAGTCCAGCTTCCCGAAGTCCCACTATACGGCCCCTATCAAACTCACTAAGTTGACGAAATCGAACAGGTCTCCGTACTCTAGGCATCGTAACCGATCGTAAAGGATGTCAAGAACCAAAATCCGCCAACGTTGATTCTTTACTGCGGCTGAAATATTCATTTTTAGAGCGTTAGTGAATTAAAAAAACGCAGTATAAAATCCGGAATGTCCAACTGATAAGGCTGAAAATTTTTTCACTTGTTATTCACAGTAAGATAAATACATTCACCAACTTTTATTGAAATAAAACCATTTAAACTGGGTGTTCGGATTTATATGCCACTTAGTATAGTTGTAATGGACAGTATTTTGAAGGAGATAAGGTTATTATTATTTGCAGATTTTCTTCTTACAGAACAGAACTCCAAAGTGCCTGTGCGTATGATGGCGATCAATATTCACGCAATTTCAATCTTCCACAGCCGTAGGAACGGCGTTTATTATTATGGTAATGAGAACGGGTGATTAAAAGGCGCAATTAGGTTATTTTTTTTCAAAATTACCATATATAATTGATATAATTGAGCGAGTTGTGTGAAAACACCCGTGCAGACTTTAAACGTCGTATTAAATCTAGGTCTCAAGTACAGTTTCTAATTTCGCTATGCACATGCTATGCCCGTTAAAACAATATTGGTTAACGAACTTCTATTTTATGTTCAACGCAACTGCACGAAAGGAATATTGATAATAAAATGATGTGTTTGGAATCAGAGCCGTCCTAAGTGACATATAAATCCGAACACCCAGTTTAAATGGTTTTATTTTAATAAAATTTTGTATAAGTACTTAATGAAGCATAATAAGTAAATGATAAAAATTTCAAAATGTTTGCACTGCTTTAAAGCCCTTTGACCTTTAATAATGTGTGGAGGCACCCTGATGTGCTACGCATTCTCCAACGCGCCTAGGCATGCTTCTGATCAGGTGGTCAATTTCCTTCTGTGGTATCTCATTCCAGGCAACCACCAACTCCTCTCGAAGTGCTTCTAGAGTCTGAGGAGGACGATGCAAATTGAGCAATTTCCTACCCATCATATCCCACACGTGCTCAGTTAGGGATAAGTCGGGAGATCTTGGTGGCCATGGTAACAATGTGACATCATTATGTTGAAAGAAGTCTATTGTGACTCTTGCAACATGTGGTCGGGCATTATCTTGTTGGAAAGTTGGATCTGCCAGGGTGTCAAGATAGGGTAAAAGATGGGGTTCTAGAACTTCGTGGATATAACGCTGCGCGTTCATGTTACCTCTGATGAAGATTAAAGGTGACCTGGAACCATAAGCTATAGCACCCCAAACCATAACTCCAACAGTGTGATGAACATGTCTTTCAACAAAAAACTGTGGATTCCTCCTTTCACCACGTCGCCTTCTAACCCTGGCACGACCATCGTGCATGCCTAAACAAAATCGAGACTCGTCACTAAAACAATACTGTTCCATTCCTGATCCCAGAGTGACCGTTGTCTGCACCACTCAAGGCGATTACGTCGGTGTTCTCGAGTTAAAGGGAGGACCCAGTGTGGCCGGTATGAAAACAAGCCAAAACTTCTCATTGGTCGGTAAACACTTCGCATGCCAATAGGTCTTCCGTGTTCTGCAAACCATTCATTTGCGTAAAGGATGTCAAGAACCAAAATCCGCCAACGTTGATTCTTTACTGCGGCTGAAATATTCATTTTTAGAGCGTTAGTGAATTAAAAAAAACAGTATAAAAACCGGAATGTCCAACTGATAAGGCTGAAAATTTGTTCACTTGTTATTTACAGTAAGATAAATACATTCACCAACTTTTATTAAAATAAAACCATTTGAACTGGGTGTTCGGATTTATATGTCACTTAGTATATGATTTATGAATATAGTCTGAAACTCTTCGACTTTAATTTTTTAAGCAATAAATCGTTAGGAAAATCATAATGAAATTTATGTCTGCCAGAAAATAAATAGATTCGTATAAGAAATCTTTTTTTGTAGTAAATAAGCAATCATAAATAAGCACATATTATTACAAAATATTCATATTATTTGCACATTCTATTATTTGTTTGGAAATCTTAAATATTGTTTAAACTTTTGCTCAGCAAATTCTGACATATTCTCATCTTCTCTGACTTCTTTGAACTTTGGCTCTACACCCAAAGTTTCACAAGTTCTCTTGCTACCAATATCGTCGCCACAAAACCTTCAACTCTAAATTTCTGAAAAAACTGATGAATCACCCACCGGCATCCGCGGGGTTCGAAGAGCTGTCCCCCCGCTACACCCTAAAGACGGACCTGTTTGGAATCGTCGTCATTTTGTTTGTTAGTTTCCGTTACACCGTACTTAAAAAAATAGTATCCTGATTTAGAAAAATGAGAAATAAAAATGGTATGGTTTAAAATGGTTCGGCATTCAATCGTTGTTAGAGATGGTAGTGGAGGGGATGGAGAGAGCCGACGAGAGGCAGTCTTACCAGATCTACCGATTTGCGCGTAAATCTACACATTTTAGTTCTATACTACCGAACATATTAATACAGAATCTACCGGATGATTTCTCAAATTCTTAAATAGTATATAGATTTGCCTTAATCCACTCGCTTTTGAATTTTCTATTAATGGAAAATGGTGCAACCTTCCTGTCTTAAATTCCTCAAATACCAGCATCTCAGTATTTTATGATTGTTTCCTCGCTCTTCACTTTAAAAACCAAGTGTAGCTTAAGCAAGGTGCCTCCCTATTCCTATTCCAATCACCGGGAAAATTTTCCTTTTTGGATTAGCGTCTTTCGAAAAACCTCACAATCTACCAAAAATTTCGCACAAATCTACTGAAAACAGATCGTCTATAACTTGCCACACTGCATGAGAGGCATAGTGTTGGCGTACCTTCTTTTTCTTCTTCTTCTGTTCCTTTTTCTTCTTCTCTTTGTTCTTCTCCTCCTGCTTCTTCTTCTCATTCTTCTTCTTTTTCTCTTTATCCTTATTCTTTTTCTTCTTTTTTTTTATTCTTCTTCCCCTTCTCTTTTTTCTTTTACTTCTTTTTCTTCTCCATCTACTTCTTCCTATTCTTCTTCTTTTTCTTCTCCTGCTTCTTTTTTCCTTCTTCTTCTTCACGTGCTATCTCCGTTTTCGACAGATTCATCAATCAGGACATTAATCTGACAATATTTCGCTTACTTTGAGTGTTTACTTTTATTCTGGAAGGTAGATACTGAACCTGACGCTATAATGATTTCTCGAAAAAGAACGCTAAAATATCTCCACGAAATTGATACTGTTGAAAATTTCGAGAAAACGTTTCCAGAAAAAAGATGCATTAAACGCAACAAATGTTACATCAATATCTCATTCTAAAATAGCTTTTTTCTACGATTAGTGTTTCGACTCTAAAAAGAATTAGAGCTCTGAGTTAATAATAATAATTTTTAAAATTATGAAAACTGATATTCGTGTATCTAGAAAGAGGAACCATCAAAAGCAACTAGATTTCGCTACCTTATTCGGTACATGTACGAGGGATGTATTTTAAGTTTTGCATATAGAAACATAGTAGGCCGCGCGGATCGAACATCAGTACTGAATCTTAACCTCATTATTTAGTAAACTTAAATTCAAAAGTTCACAATAATACGTGCAGTGTTCTCACTACAGTGAATTTTTAAGTGTCACCAAATCATTAGAAAAATGGAACTCAACCGAGAATATTTTCGCGTCATAATTTATTACAACTTTCAGAGACAATTATCGCAACAAGAATGCCTTGCTGAGTTACATCAGTCGACAATTTCCCGTTGGTTTGGAGAATTCAAACGTGGACGGGTGAGTCTTAGCAACGATCCCAGGGTGGGAGCACCAAAAACGGCAGCCACCCACTAAAACGTCGATGCTGTGCGCAAACTCATCATTGAAGATAGACATGTGACATATCGCGAGATTGAGGCGTCCTTGAAGATCTCAAAGACCTCAATTCAAAAAATTTTACATGAAGAATTAGGAGTAAGAAAATTAGTTTCTCGTTGAATACCCCACCTGTTGACTGAAGAGCAGAAAGCAGCCAGGGTTAATTGGTGTCAAAATGCGCAGGACTGTTTCAATTACAATGTGTACAGCATTGTTAGTGGTGATGAATCGTGGATTTACTATTATGAACCAGGTGTTCCAAGGTGAAGAATAGCCAACAAAGGTCATCCGTTCTCGAAGTGTTTCGAAAAAGATGGTCGCAACATTTGTGTCAAAAGTGGGTCATATTGCAACAATTTCTCTTAATGAGCAAAGAACTGTTACTGCGAATTGGTATACCACCATTTTTTTGCCAAAAGTCATCACCGAGCTTCGAAAAATCAACCCCGAAAGAAGAATCGTCCTCCACCAAAACAATGCAAGCTCGCACACACCCCAAAAAACAAGGTAGTATTTAACGGAAGAAAACGTGGAATTATTGGACCATCCTCCATATAGTCCCGATCTAAGTCCTAACGATTTCTTTACTTTCCCGAAAATTAAAAACAGACTGCGTGGTCAAAGGTTCCAGTCACCAGAAGAAGCAGTTGGAGCATTCAAAAATGCCGTTTTGGATCTGCCAGCAAACGAGTGGGATAAGTGCTTCGAAAATTGGTTCGAGTGAATGCAGATGTGTATTAATTTTCATGGAGAATACTTCGAGAAGCAATAAAGTCATTTAAAACTACCTACCGTGTAGTAGTTACTAGTTATCCAATAGTTACTGTTGCTGCCATCGCTGGTCGACTTAGAGTTGCGTACCAGTTGATGAAACATACCATCTGTAAAATGTTATTGTGACAACGCTTCAATCACATCCTCGAAAAATTTCTCCATCGCGTTTTTGTTTTATTTGAACTGATTCAGTTATAGCGACAGTGCTGAAAACCTTCCAAGAGACCTACGTTTGGTGCAAGAAAGTTGATCAACACCTTAATAGTGTATAACTGATCACCGGACTAAAAAAATATGCGAACGAGGTTTCCAGTTGCTTTCGGTGAGAATGCAAAAGCAACGCACCGAGTCGAAATGGGGTTGAAGCCTATAGAACAGTGCATTGGATTGTGAGAAAGAAATGAGAAGCATTCTCATGATGCAGATCTTCAAGAACAGGACATACTGTAATGGCTTTGATTTCCTGTACCTGCGAAATTAAACGCAATTTAGCTATTTTTCCGCCCCGATGCGGCAGAGATCCCAAATGCCCCTGGCCAATGCAGGCAGAGTGTCAATCAAATTGCGGCCACACCGTGTCATTTTCCACTTTTTCTGCTTTTAATGATGATTATCTGTTCGCGCTAAACCGCTATAAGGAACACCAGCAACCTAAGCTTACAGATTACGAAAAGTAAGGTCGCTCTTGCGGTAAACCCGGCAACCTCTCTAGAAACTACATGCTTTTTTCAGAAACAGCCTGCGAAGGATGGTTGCTCCAGCCGAGAAGACGCTGCACTTCTCTTTTTTGCACACTTTTGTGTGTGTGTAATATCTTTTTTTTATGTTACATCCTGAATAACCTTGGATCTGTCTGTCTTGGCTTTATAGCTCGAAAAGCGCCACTCGGGTTTTGATGAGATTTTGACACAAAGATTTCAAGGATGACAACATTTTTAGGTTTTGTAAATAGGACCAGTGGCGGTGGAACTAGGGGAAAAAATTAAAAACTAAAAACGGTCCAGACTTTGTTTCTGACATTTCAAAGAGTCTGGCTCATTTTCATAATTTCCTTGAAAGGCTTGAATATTGTAAATCTGGCATCTTTGGTAACGAGCCATTATTAAAAAGCTCCGGATACCAGTGCTTGTTTGACCAAATAGACACACAAACTATACAGATATTTGCCACTGAATCAATAATACGATAGGTTTTTTTTTATTTGAGATAGTTTTTCGGCATATTGTACTTAAATGGGCACCACTAGACAAGTTTCGGTTACAGTATGATCTTTTGACTTAACTCACCCTTTTACTTCCTACGGCTACTGACAAGGAAGTATTGTAATCGAAACTAAATTCGTAAATGAGATATTTTTTTAATGACATGTATATCACGAAAAACCATGTTACTCGTTTCCATCGGTCGGTATATCTGCCTGTCCTTTAATACTTTTTTCATTTTAGACATCAACGGTGGCCGCAGTAGTAGACTCTTCGGTCTCCTGATCAGTCGCCGTGCGCTGTGCGGGTTCGAATCCCGTCCCAAGAAATTTTTTCCCTTGGCTATGGATGTTGTGATTGTCCGTAGGTGGTAGACGGTATCTGACTAACGAACGAGGAGGTACCACCCGGCGGATCTCGTAGGCGGGGCCAGAATGTGTGCATGTTGCATGCACACGTGTTCCCTCGCCAGGAGTCCGTGTGGCGTTCCCCCTTTCCCCTGTATCCCCTATAGCCCCGCGGTACCCCATGACTGTTTAGGCCTTCGTGGTAGTTGGTGTATAAAAAAGAGACAGCCTGTCTGTCGGTCGGTGTATCTGTTTGTCTGTCGGTTCATCGGTCTGTCTGTCGATCTGCCTGTTGGTCTGCTGGGGTTGTAAGGAGTAGTGGAGGATATATCTCAATTTTGTATGTCAATATATTTATATACACCTTGGTAATTCTACGCATCTGGACAGATTTCACATATCATAAATATTTCGGTACATTTGCGCCTTGAGCATAGAATAATGCTTCCGCTCTCTAAGTTCACCGGCGGGCGTGCCGGTCTATATGGGTCTCCCTCTCTTCTACCGCTGTGCCTCGCCGCCTCGTAGTGCGGATCGGTATGCGGAAGCGGCGACGTTGCCAGATGAACGGTACCACCGGTAGAGCAGGGAAAGGATATCTATGGACTAATCATATGAGCCTGTTTGGCTAACTTGATCCATTTGATTTCTCTGTACAAGTTTACCTAGCTTTGTGTTTTGTGTTGAACATATTCCTTTATGGGCTGATGACGTTGCGTGGAAAGTGCAGAGTCAACCTACTTGAGACTTTTTGTTGTTTTGCTTCACATGTGAGTAGCTTTCCTCCAATAGGAGGGGCTAATTTGTCCCACTTTTACTTTATAAGCTATTATTACGACAGATAACTCCACCCTATATGGGATAATAATAATAATAATAATGTTTATTGTCACAAAATACAAGTAAATATCAAATATTGTGCACAATAAACATAAAGCACCCAAAAAAAGTTTGCACTTGTGTTTGGGTTTGTACAAAATAAAAACTAATAGTACAGTCAGTGTATGAAAAAAAAAAAGAAAAAACCCGTTAATACTGTATAATTTGTAATTTGCTGAATTATTATGGTAATGTCAGGAAAAATATTCAGACAATTAGAACTGAAGTAAAAGTATGGATGTTAGTGTAAGTAAAATATTATTGATTTTGATAATGATTTTTCAGATCTACAATTTCGTGGATGGAGTACCTTGGTTGTTGTAAAATCCATTTTTTTAGTTGTTTTTTAAATGATTTATTTGACTTAATTACTTTTAATGACTCTGGTACGAAGTTAGAGAATTTTGGTCCCAAGAAAAACAGAGATCGTTGTGTAATGGTTTTTGATGTTTGTGGAATACACATTGAATTTTGATTGAATCTTGTTGGGTAGTTATGAATGGTACGATTAAAGTATTTTGAATATTTGAAATAATGTATTAGACCACAATAAAAATAAATTTGTCTGCAATTTAATAGCTGAGCCTCCACATATAGAAAATCACTTGAATAAGTAATCTCCCTATGGAGGATCAATTTTAGAATTAATTTTTGGATTACCTCAACCTTTTTGTAATTATTATTCATAACTCCCCCCCAAGCCAAAATTCCGTAAAGTAATAGAGGATAAACAAGAGCATAATATAGATTAATAGATATTTCTTATCTAGAATGTCTCTGAAGTACCTGAATTTTGGAATAATACATCTCAGTCTCTTCACAAGGTACTCTGTATGGGTATCCCATTTTAAGTGTTTGTCCAAAATCACGCCTAAGTATTTTATTTTATCGGCTGACTGAATCTCTTTGAGACTACTGCTTGTATGAATTTCAAGTTTTTTAAATTATGGTGAGAGCCTGTCGTTACAAGAAAATGCTATATAGTGTGTTTTGTTGTAATTAATTGTCAAAGTTCTTTCCGAAAAGAAATTTATAAATGTTTTGAAATCATGTTCGATTGTGGTTTTTAGTGTATGCCACTGGTTGCTTTCATAGAGAATAGCTGTATCATCCGCAAAATCGATAACTTTACCTGTACTATTTATTTTGAACAAATCGTTGATAAATAGATTAAATAAAATGGGTCCTAATACTGAGCCTTGAGGTACACCGTGTGATATAATATGGGGTTCACTGAATGTGTTATTAATTTTGACGCACTGTGTTCGATTTGACAAATAATTTTCTATAAGTTTATATGTTATTCCCCGGAAACCTAAGTTTTCTAAAGTTGTTAAAAGCGATTCATGAGTAATAGAGTCGAATGCCTTTGCCAAGTCAACAAAAACACAAGCAGTCGGTTTGCCAATATCGAGATTCATGTATATTTTATTTGTTAATTTTACAATAGCATCTTGAGCAGATTTGCCTTCTTGAAAACCATATTGCTCTTCCGCTATTAAGTTATATTTTTTTGCAAATTCGGTGAATCGTTTTTTTAACACTTTCAAATATTTTAGAAAAATTTGTTAAGATGGAAATTGGTCGATAGTTGATGGGTTTTTCTCTTTCTCCAGATTTAAATAATGGTTTTACCATAGTGTGTTTTAAACATGAAGGGAATATTCCTTTATTCATACAAGAATTTATCAAACATGATAGTATGCCGCAGATGTTGCAATTTATTCTCTTGAGAGTATACGCTGTTATATTATCTAGACCTGGAGATTTTTTTTAATTTCAATTCATTGATTATTGTCTTTATTTCATGCGTATCGGTCGGTTCCAGATATAATGAGTTATATAATCTGGTCTTACTATAATTTAATTTCTCCGCGTTTTTTATGCTTTCTGACAACCTTTTCCCGATTTTTGAAAAATATTCACAAAATTCATTTGCTATATCTACATCATTACTCACTAGTTCACCATTTTCTTTTTTAATTGTACTAATTTTGTTGTTTTGTTTTTTGCCTTGTATTTTATTGATAAATTGCCACATTTTGGACGAAGAATTTTGTAGATTATCAAACTCGTCTTGGAGATATTTAATTTTAGCCTCTTTAATTATTTTAGTCAGTCTGTTTCGATATGATTTAAATTCATTCAAAAGTTTAACATCATAAGGATATTTTTTGGATGGTACTTAATGAGATATGAATACAATATGGAATAGAGTCTTTATCGATCTATCCTACATACAAATGCGTCAGCTTACGGACGATGTCTGATATGAAGAGTAGTCCTCCTGACAAATCTGGCTTGGCCGTTGAGCGTTCCTACTATTTATTCTGTATACTTCGCCAGCAAGGAACATAGAGGGCAATAAATTTTAATTATATATAATCTTATCTTTTGTTATACATATATTTCTGCGACTACCTGGCTATTACGTCAGCCGGCCAAGGCACTATTACGATATTTTTAACCAGAAATGTGTAATTTTTGTGGTATCGTGGAGATGATCGTCTTTGAAATAACTGTTTTAATGCTTCGCGGTAGCGTTAGCTTTATGGTCGAGATAGATAAAATTATGTTGTTAGAAAATTGAATAGTTTATGCTAATTGATGACTGCTTCCCACGCAAAAGCCAAGTGGAGTATTGTAATCATCACAATCATTAAATCGGTTCGCCATCGATTGTTCTCTTTTTGCTACTCGATCGAGAGATCAAGGAAAAATGAAGTGATGCAGTTGAGCCAGCACCTCCCGGCATTTTCGAGCTCTTCCCGTGATAAGTGAGAATTTCTCTGACCAATACAAGATGGAATAAAATAAACCCTTTTAATGTTTGTTTGTAGTCCTTGTCTCAAAAAAAGTCTGCATAATCCATTAACGCATAAGTGGGAATACTAAGCGACATTATAAATCCGAACACCCAGTTTAAATGGTTTTATTTTAATAAAAGTTGGTGAATGTATTTATCTTACTGTAAATAACAAGTGAAAAAATTTTCAGCCTTATCAGTTGGACATTCCGGTTTTTATACTGCTTTTTTTTAATTCACTAACGCTCTAAAAATGAATATTTCAGCCGCAGTAAAGAATCAACGTTGGCGGATTTTGGTTCTTGACATCCTTTACGATCGGTTACGATGCCTAGAGTACGGAGACCTGCACGATTTCGTCAACTTAGTGAGTTTGATAGGGGCCGTATAGTGGGACTTCGGGAAGCTGGACTTTCTTTTCGGGCAATTGCAGTTAGAGTGCAAAGAAGTGTAGACACTGTGGTTAGGTGTTGTCAGGCATGGCTATTGGCATGTGAAGTGTTTACCGACGAATGAGAAGTTTTGGCTTGTTTTCATACCGGCCACACTGGGTCCTCCCTTTAACTCGAGAACACCGACGTAATCGCCTTGAGTGGTGCAGACAACGGTCACTCTGGGATCAGGAATGGAACAGTATTGTCTTTAGTGACGAGTCTCGATTTTGTTTAGGCATGCACGATGGTCGTGCCAGGGTTAGAAGGCGACGTGGTGAAAGGAGGAATCCACAGTTTTTTGTTGAAAGACATGATCATCACACTGTTGGAGTTATCGTTTAGGTGCTATAGCTTATGGTTCCAGGTCACCTTTAATCTTCATCAGAGGTAACATGAACGCGCAGCGTTATATCCACGAAGTTCTAGAACCCCATCTTTTACCCTATCTTGACACCCTGGCAGATTCAACTTTCCAACAACATAATGCCCGACCACATGTTGCAAGAGTCACAATAGACTTCTTTCAACATAATGATGTCACCATGGCCACCAAGATCTCCCGACTTATCCCCAACTGAGCACGTGTGGGATATGATGGGTAGGAGATTGCTCAATTTGCAACGTCCTCCTCAGACTCTAGAAGCACTTCGAGAGGAGTTGGTGGTTGCCTGGAATGAGATACCACAGGAGGACATTGACCACCTGATCAGAAGCATGCCTAGGCGCGTTGGAGAATGCGTAGCACATCAGGGTGCATCCACACATTATTAAAGGTCAAAGGGCTTTAAAGCAGTGCAATCATTTTGAAATTTTTATTATTTACTTCATTAACTACTTATACAAAATTTTATTAAAATAAAACCATTTAAACTGGGTGTTCGGATTTATATGTCACTTAGTATATTTTGATAAGAATAAATTTCGAAAGCAAGGTACAACGTAGATAAGATGTTTAAAACCTTTTTACTATTACAGCATCCTTCAGCCATTTTGGGGCAGCATCAAAAGACATGGAACATTTTAGAGTTTGTATATTTATATAATTTGACGATAAAGGTATTACTCGTATATTTGTCTACCCTTCTATACATCATATTTTGCTTTTGCTCATAATATCGTATTGTTTGATATTTATCATTATCTCTTTGTATGTGTCTTTATATTTTGCTCTGACCTGTTTAAGCACATCACGTGCGTTAACACCAATAAACTTTTATTATTATTATTTTTATTATTCTTCTATTAAACTTTGTTCTGTGACTCGGTGGACCACACACTGGAGCAAGTTTGCAAGCAGCTCCAGACAACAATAAATTAATTTCAATGTTTCGTTTTTTTATATCATTATATTTATCTGTTCCTCAAAGGGCTTAAAAGGTAATGCCCAGGTTCATTGGCAAGGATATACGAGCCCCGTCCTGCTTCAGTTGGCCCACTTCAAGATTTGTACCAAAATATGCCTTTATAAACTAAACATGACGAAACTCTTTACTTCTAAAACAATTTATTTTCTCAAAAACATTTTAGATACACTCTAGCCGTAAAAAATACATATTTGAAATCAGACCTATAACTAATAGAACATCTGAACAAATAAACAATTTGCGAATAAATGCGTTAACCAAGCAACAATTGAAAGATTACTGATTAGATTATTGGGTAACATCACCTTTATTTTTTGTTACGGCTGAAATTGTTTGGGGCACAGTGTTAACCAAGTTTTGGCAAAAATTTGGTGTAAAACAATCCCATATTCCTTGAAGCTTTTGTCTCAGTTCGGTGATTGTACGAGCAGGATGTTGTCGTAGAACCTTTTTCATCTCGTGCCACAAAGCTTCAATAGGTGACAGATCTGGACTGCTAGAAACCCATTTCAAAAGTGGTACATTACTTTCTTCCATCCATTTTATAGCCTTTTTTCAGGTATGGCGCGCTGCACCATCTTGCTGAAACACAAAATCTTGGCCGGATGTCAAACATATTCTTCCATCACTGGTAAAAGCGATTCTTCTAAAATTGCCAAATATTTGTTTGTATCCACATTTCCATCAATAAAATTAAGTTTTCCTACTCCTTTTGATGACATACTGCCCCAGGCAATAATGGATGCTGGAAATTTCACTTTTCTCTTTAGACAGTCAACATGGAATGCTTCATTTTTTTGCGAATAACTCTACTGCGACTGTCACCAACACAAACTTCGAATCGGGCCTCATCACTCCATTGTATTGCACACCATTGTTGAGGTGTCCATTGTGTATGTTCTTTAGCTCATCTAAGCCGATTTTTCTTTTGCAATGGAGTTAATAATGGCTTTTCTTTGGCCTATAAACAAGTTGTGCAACTTTTTTACTTCACTTTTTTTATAAGAAAACTTACCTTGCAAGTGCTAAATCCCAGTTTGTGGGCCTCTCTATGAGTTGTGGACCTCGAAATTCTCCTTCCAACAGCGTCACTCCACAGAGCACTTAATAGTAAATAATTGGCACGCCAGTTTTTCACGATTATTCTTCTTAATGCTCTTCGGTCGACATTTGTGATATCACTGTTTTTCACATATCGTGGCTTAATATTAACTGAACCAGTTACGTTATATCTTCTAACAATATTTCTCACACTGTACCGCGATAAGTCTAACAAAGTTGCAGTTTCTGAGTTTGATTTCCCAGAATGAAAAAATTTAATTATCCGTAACCGAATTTTCTCACTAATAACCTTTCCTCTACCCATTTTGAAAATCTTAACTACCCAAAACTATTTTAAACGTATGCTAGCAGCTGTGATTAATAAAAACAATTGTCATGGCTTTTATTTTTCACAGCCACCTATGCGTTATAGACTTATTTTGCATTGAAATGAAAATAGGTTGATATGCTGTAATTGCAACATGTGTTATTTTTATGCTGCAAATTTGATTAGGGAGAGATAAAGTTGGTATTTTCTACTATACATTATCAAAATATTCATTGTTAATGTTTTAAACCTATAACACCCTGCTACATTTCTATTATTTGTGTTTGATAAGAAAAAAACTAAGATTTCAATAGTTGGGCCAACTGAAGTGGGAAGGGACTCGTACTTGAACTTAAAATTGCCCGCAATTTGCATTTCAGGAATTAAAAAAATATGTTTAGTCAAGGTCATGAACATACTTGAACATAAACTTTCATGCTCTTTTATTTCCGGTGTAAAAAATAGGACCTTCGAACGAGCTCAAAGGTTATTATCAAGCTCATGTCCAAGGTCACGTTCAAGGTCACCATTAGATGAATCGTTTCAAACCTTACAACTTTATTATACATTTTTCTTCATGAAGCGTATTTTTTGAGATATTTCGTCTTTTCCCAGGTTTCTGGGCACCTTGGAATACGCATGAAAATCATAGGCAAAAATATACTTTAACGTGTGTCATTCATTCATCCGGTATCACTAAAGAAAGCTGTCTGGACCTTCGAAAGACTTCGATTAATCCTTTAAAAACTTACAACTTTATTCTACAACATTTTCCTCCAGGAAACGCATTTTGATCTATCCATACTTTTTGTTGTTCGGACATGATGCGTATCGCTAGTATATGAGAAACAAAAGTTGTTCGCACGCCACTGTTCAGGAAAATCGAGGGGCGTATAACGCAAAAAGGTCGCAACAGGTTCTAGAAAAAGGGCGTAAGGGCAGAGAGGGAGTGCCCAGCTTCACTCTGCGAATGCTAAGGGCACGCAGAACCAGACAAAGGCGCTCTCGAACTAAAGAGACACTCAGAGATGATGGTATGACAAGAGATGATTTTACTATTGAGAAACGGGATAAGCTTTGTGGGAAAAAATAGAAAGTACACTCTAGATGTGTTTGACGGCGAAATTACCACTCAGGATACTCGCGTTGTCCGATAGGAGTTCTTTTTCTTGTGGCTGTGCTTTATGTTAATAGTTGCGACCAAGTTTCCACAATATCGAATGTTTTAGAATAATCAAAGTATATGTATAATGAAATAATACTCGAGAAAGTATGCTTGTACCAACACAAAACTTTGAAAAAGCGTCGATTTCAAGGACAAAGTACTGATATGCTTTACTAAACGCCACGTAGGAAGACAGCTTCCATGTTCGTAACAACCCAGCAGGCTAACTAACACCTTATTGGAATAAACGATCTTAACTCAGATTCCTTGAAATCCTTGGACTTCTTCAGACCTCCATGGATTTTCTCGTACTTATTTGTATCTTCTTCTTCATCAAATAAAATTGTAACATTGATAGACTTGGCTGCCATGTGCTACGATGCCAACAAAAGCGTAGAAAATTATCTGGGATGTCTTTGGATTGACCTTGATCTTCTCCGAATATTATTTTTGTTATTTTTGTTATTTCGTTGGAGATGTTGGGAAAAACGTACTGAGCCAATTGCGATACCAGACTCTGATTATTTTGACAAAAAATGGATTGGAGGACATTAGTAGATCTATCTGCATTTGAAGAAGTTCTTTTATTGCTATTTTTATACTAAGTGACATATAAATCCGAACACCCAGTTTAAATGGTTTTATTTTAATAAAATTTTGTATAAGTACTTAATGAAGCATAATAAGTAAATGATAAAAATTTCAAAATGATTGCACTGCTTTAAAGCCCTTCGACCTTTAATAATGTGTGGATGCACCCTGATGTGCTACGCATTCTCCAACGCGCCTTGGCATGCTTCTGATCAGGTGGTCAATGTCCTCCTGTGGTATCTCATTCCAGGCCACCACCAACTCCTCTCGAAGTGCTTCTAGAGTCTGAGGAGGACATTGCAAATTGAGCAATCTCCTACCCATTATATCCCACACGTGCTCAATTGGGGATAAGTCGGGAGATCTTTTTGGCCATGGTAACAATGTGACATCATTATGTTGAAAGAAGTCTATTGTGACTCTTGCAACATGTGGTCGGGCATTATCTTGTTGGAAAGTTGGATCTGCCAGGGTGTCAAGATAGGGTAAAAGATGGGGTTCTAGAACTTCGTGGATATAACGCTGCGCGTTCATGTTACCTCTGATGAAGATTAAAGGTGACATGGAACCATAAGCTATAGCACCCCAAACCCTAACTCCAACAGTGTGATGAACATGTCTTTCAACAAAAAACTGTGGATTCCTCCTTTCACCACGTCGCCTTCTAACCCTGGCACGACCATCGTGCATGCCTAAACAAAATCGAGACTCGTCACTAAAGACAATACTGTTCCATTTCTGATCCCAGAGTGACCGTTGTCTGCACCACTCAAGGCGATTAAGTCGGTATTCTCGAGTTAAAGGGAGGACCCAATGTGGCCGGTATGAAAACAAGCCAAAACTTCTCATTCGTCGGTAAACACTTCGCATGCCAATAGGTCTTCCGTGTTCTGCAAACCATTCATTTGCAATGGACCTGGTAGTGGAGAAACGGTCCCTTAAGGCCAATAATCTTAGCCGGCGATCTTCACGGTCTGTTGTTCTACGGCGGCGTCCAGTGCCCCTTGCTCTTTGCGTACGGCCTTCTCGAAGCCATGCCTGACAACACCTAACCACAGTGTCTACACTTCTTTGCACTCTAACTGCAATTGCCCGAAAAGAAACTCCAGCTTCCCGAAGTCCCACTATACGGCCCCTATCAAACTCACTAAGTTGACGAAATCGTACAGGTCTCCGTACTCTAGGCATCGTAACCGATCGTAAAGGATGTCAAGAACCAAAATCCGCCAACGTTGATTCTTTACTGCGGCTGAAATATTCATTTTTAGAGCATTGGTGAATTAAAAAAAAGCAGTATAAAAACCGGAATGTCCAACTGATAAGGCTGAAAATTTTTTCACTTGTTATTTACAGTAAGATAAATACATTCACCAACTTTTATTAAAATAAAACCATTTAAACTGGGTGTTCGGATTTATATATTACATTGGGATCTCTTGGAATTTTAATTTATTTATTCAACTTCGAAAATTATAATCTTCGATCAAGATAGAGACTTGGAATTGATTAATATTATTTTTTTCCAAGGTACTTCCAGAAAAACATTCTAGCTAATATATGGATGAACCTTTAATTAGAACTAACCTGACTTTGGACAAAGTTAACTGTAATCTGCGATGAAAAATTGGCAGAAAATGCATGAATGAATACTTCATTAATTTTAAAATAAATACAATCTTACACTAAGAGGTTTGGTTGGATATTTCAGGAGAAGAAACAACATCCAAATAATTAAAGCTGTTCGAGAAATATCACACACTAGAAAACATTATACAGCGCTTTTACTCAGTCATTTATAACGAATGATCTTAAAGCTAGTGTCCTTCATATATATTGATTTCGAGCTTTAGAGCTAAGCATCTCTGGTATCCAGCATCATAACATTTATTGTTTCCAGAACCAAAAATAAATAAAAACTTATTTTATAAAAATGAATCTGTTATTGCTTTATTTACCTTCACCAACATTACACCTTGCAACATTCGCCATCACCCAGCACCCTCCAGAAACTAAAATCATTTCTAAATTAACCCTTTTTTCATCGTTTTTTTCTAGCGAAAGCTCTCGCTTTTCTGTACGCTCTTCCTGAACTAATTTCCAACTCTGTTTTCCTCTCTTTCCATCCTTCTCGCGGGGCTTTCGGGCAGCGGTTCTCTGTCGCTCCTCCAACCCCAATGGCGCTAAAGGGGATGCACCTTTAAAGCCTTGGTTGGGGGATATGCCGTTCGGTCCATGTTAATATTAGTCCAATCATCGGGAGTTTTGAGGTTCAAATTTAATAACCGGCTGAAATTTGACATACAATAAGTGAGAGAATACATTTTTGATTCATACAGATTATATTAAGCAGTGATTTTCAAAGAGGTTCAACCGCTACTTATTTTTTGAACGGATCAAGTTAGAAAACCGAAATACTGGGTAATAAAATTGATGTATAAATACTTTCTAAGTTGCAGCGTACAAGTGGCAGTTGAGAACTTAAAGATGGCGGCTGCGCGCCATTTTGTAATTTTTTTTTAATGGAATGAGGGGTCGTGGAAGGCTCTATTCAAATGCATAATTAAATATGGGAGATTCTATTAAAAAAATGGTAAAATCAATCAAATTTCTTCAAGCGGAATGTCTCGTATTTCATTGCACATTCAGATAGATGATTTCAACTTTTTGATGAGTAGATAGTTGGTGATGTAAAGCAATTCAATGTACAAAATCACGTAACCTATTTTTACTACTTTGATCACTTACTAGTAATTTGAATTTCTCTTTATTAATGGTAGACTGCACATTCCTAGGCGAAACCCTTTTCAATGATTTTCTATTGGTAAATTTCGTAGTTTGTTGATATAATTTCACACGTATTATATCTTTCTTTCTCAGTGATTTCGTATTGTGTTGAAAAAAAACTCTGGTTTTCCCCCGTTACTTAGTTTTCTGTCGAACATATACTAAGTGACATATAAATCTGAACACCCAGTTTAAGTGGTTTTATTTTAATAAAAGTTGGTGAATGTATTTATCTTACTGTAAATAACAAGTGACATTCCGGTTTTTATACTGCTTTTTTTTTTAATTCACTAACGCTCTAAAAATGAATATTTCAGCCGCAGTAAAGAATCAACGTTGGCGGATTTTGGTTCTTGACATCCTTTACGATCGGTTACGATGCCTAGAGTACGGAGACCTGTACGATTTCGTCAACTTAGTGAGTTTGATAGGGGCCGTATAGTGGGACTTCGGAAAGCTGGACCTTCTTTTCGGGCAATTGCAGTTAGAGTGCAAAGAAGTGTAGACACTGTGGTTAGGTGTTGTCAGGCATGGCTTCGAGAAGGCCGTACACAAAGAGCAAGGGGCACTGGACGCCGCCGTAGAACAACAGACCATGAAGATCGCCGCCTAAGATTATTGACCTTAAGGGACCGTTTCTCCACTACCAGGTCCATAGCAAATGAATGGTTTGCAGAACACGGAAGACCTATTGGCATGCGAAGTGTTTACCGACGAATGAGAAGTTTTGGCTTGTTTTCATACCGGCCACACTGGGTCCTCCCTTTAACTCGAGAACACCGACGTAATCGCCTTGAGTGGTGCAGACAACGGTCACTCTGGGATCAGGAATGGAACAGTATTGTCTTTAGTGACGAGTCTCGATTTTGTTTAGGCATGCACGATGGTCGTGCCAGGGTTAGAAGGCAACGTGGTGAAAGGAGGAATCCACAGTTTTTTGTTGAAAGACATGTTCATCACACTGTTGGAGTTATGGTTTGGGGTGCTATAGCTTATGGTTCCAGGTCACCTTTAATCTTCATCAGAGGTAACATGAACGCGCAGCGTTATATCCACGAAGTTCTAGAACCCCATCTTTTACCCTATCTTGACACCCTGGCAGATCCAACTTTCCAACAAGATAATGCCCGACCACATGTTGCAAGAGTCACAATAGACTTCTTTCAACATAATGATGTCACATTGTTACCATGGCCACCAAGATCTCCCGACTTATCCCCAATTGAGCACGTGTGGGATATGATGGGTAGGAGATTGCTCAATTTGCAACGTCCTCCTCAGACTCTCGAAGCACTTCGAGGGGAGTTGGTGGTTGCCTGGAATGAGATACCACAGGAGGACATTGACCACCTGATCAGAAGCATGCCTGGGCGCGTTGGAGAATGCGTAGCACATCAGGGTGGATCCACACATTATTAAAGGTCAAAGGGCTTTAAAGCAGTGCAATCATTTTGAAATTTTTATCATTTACTTATTATGCTTCATTAAGTACTTATACAAAATTTTATTAAAATAAAACCATTTAAACTGGGTGTTCGGATTTATATGTCACTTAGTATATCTTCCTAAAGGCCACTCACTGAATCTTCTTTTATAAAGCTAGGCGTTTTGTGTTAGTCACTTTCCTCCTGAGATTGTGATGTAAGCGCCATTTGTTCAACCTCCAGATTCCGGGATATTAGGTGCCGAACACCAGTTTGTGGAGTAGTACCCCTTCACATAGTACCTCACGTTTAGTTGTTTTGCTTTGGGTGCTACCCCGTCCATTATCGTATGGAATCTTAATCTTCAGCGGTAAGTTTTTTTTTTCTTATAGCATCGGACCACGTGCATTAATGCAGAGTAAGATAGCTTTGTTGATGTCGAGCTACATGTGTTCACGTTCCTCTAAGAGTTTTTCAGCGTCAATTGTTTCAGGTGAGGAGAGCATTGATTCTCTATCCAGTAGTCTTCAGCTCCCACCATTTTTTTAAGAAAATTTAATAAAATCTTTTTCCCGAGTACTGTACTATTCGGCCCATGTTAATATAGGCACCTCCAGCATCGCCGCGGTTTTTTCGTTCGCAGTTTCGCAGTAAAAGTGAGGTTGATTTTGTCTTTTATTGTTTTCGGATATACGGTCGGATTGTGGATTTATTGGTTTGTAGTACGAGCTCGTTTTTGCTTGTCTATTCGCTCTCTGTGCTCCGACAAGTGTTTATTAGTATGCGATATGGGGCGAGAGTAAAACTACTGGAAAAACTCATTATTGCAATCGAATGCTTCTTTTTTTGAACTTGTAAACTACTGAACGCCTAGACAAATGAGCTGATGTCATGATCGCCTCGTTTGAGCATGCGTCTGATTATTTGGGATGCTGATTTTGAATATAATCACAACAAATACAGTAAAGCTCTATTTGGAGTAGAAAAAAGTCACCGATAGATATTTATCCAAAATCGGGATTTGGAGAAAGAAATAAAAGTTGAAGTCACATTGCAATCATGTTTTCACTCTTTCAGCTTTTTTTACTGTGGTTGCAGTGTAGAAACATTTACAGTGTTATATTATACGAGGGATGTCTTTTAAGTTTTGCATATGGAAATAAAACAACACGGTAGGTAGTTTTAAATGACTTTATTGTTTTTAGAAGTATTCGCCACGAAGATTAATACACATCTGCATGCGCTCGAACCAATTTTCGAAGCACTTATTCCACTCGTTTGCTGACAGATCCAAAACGGCATTTTTGAATGCGTCAACTGCATCTTCTGGTGACTGGAACCTTTGACCATATATGGAGGATGGTCCAATAATTCCACGTTTTCTTCGGTTAAATACTGCCTTGTTTTTTGGGCTGTGTGTGACCTTGCATTGTCTTGGTGGAGGATGATTCTTCTTTCGGGGTTGATTTTTCGAAGCTCGGTGATGACTTTTGGCAAACAAATGGTGGTATACCAATCCGCAGTAACAGTTCTTTGCTCATTAAGAGGAATTGTTGCAATATGACCCGCTTTTGACACAAATGTCGCGACCATCTTTTTCGAAACACTTCGAGAACGGATGACCTTTGTTGGCTTTTCTTCACCTTGGAACACCCAAACAGCCGACTGTCGTTTATTTTCTGGTTCATAACAGTAAATCCACGATTCATCACCACTAACAATGCTGTAGTTTTAACTTATCACAAAGGATCAGTGAGCCAACAAGATTCAATTTTGCCACAAGAGAGGCTAGCCTCATTGATATAATCTGTGCTAGTGAGGATTTTATCTCTATCGATTCTAAATCATTGGCAGTTTCTCAAAATCTCTCAGATCATAACTTAATTTACTCAGCCTTTCGAAAGTCAAAAATAAATAAATCACAAAAGACTACTAAATATAGAGACTACAATAATATAGATAGAGAATCCTTCTTAAATGAAGGGTTTCTAATTGGGTGGGAGGATATTTACTATATAAACCAAATCGACCGAAAAATAGAAGTCTTTAATAAAAATATAGTAACTGTTCTTAATAAACATGCTCCAATAAAAACACAACAAATAACCGAAAAACCTTATGTACCCTGGATAACTCAAAATATAAGAATTTTAATCAGACTAAGAGATAAACCTCATAAAAAATTCAATAATCAAAATCACAGGCTCATTTTGAATATTATAAACAACTAAGGAACTATACAAAGCATGCAATTATCCGAGAAAAAAATACATTCTTTAACTTACTCTCAACAAAGAAAGGTATGGAATTTTGGGACACTACCAAAAAGCTCAACATAACATGCAAGAAAACTCACTCAACTATACCCGAACACTTACAAAATGTAAATGACATACACAATTACTTCCAGCAGACCGACAATTTACCAGACACTGCTTCCCAAGAATTAATCAATTTTTACAAAAACAATGTAAACATTAACGATACTCTTAACTTCCAACTGTTAGACAGGGCCAGTCTAATCAAAATTGTAACCAATATCTCATCAAATGCCATTGGGGAGGATGGTTTCTCTATAAGAGACTTAAAGTTATGTATTCCATTTTGTACGAATGCCTTGTTGAATATAATCAACACATGTATTTTGGGGGGATTATTTCCAGAAATATGGAAGAAAGCTATTGTTAAACCCTTACAAAAAATAGCAGAACATAAAGAATTTACAGACTTGAGGCCTATTAGCATATTACCCGCTACATCCAAAATTTTAGAAAGGCATATTTATAATCAAATTAGATTTTTTTGTGACACAAACGATATCATACCAGATAGTCAATCCGGTTTTAGAAAAAACTTTAGCACAAGTACATCATTAGTTAATATCTTGGATGATATCAGACATCATCAAGAACAAAAAAATAGTACATGCATGGTTCTTCTCGACTTTAGTAAAGCGTTCGACACTCTGAATCATGAAATGTTACTAGCTAAGTTACATTACCAGGGGTTTTCGCAGAAATCCGTAAATCTAATAAAAACATACTTAAGCAACCGTTCAAACTGTGTTATGTTAGCAAATGATTCTGCTATTTACAAAACCGATTTTAAACCTATAAAAAGAGGAGTTCCTCAAGGTTCAATTTTATCTCCTTTGCTATTTTCAATCTACATATCTGACATGGTCAAATCGGTAAAATTCGCAAAGATAAAACAATATGCAGATGACTCACAAATATATCTCCCTGTCAGTAAAACCACAATCCATATTGCACAACAACAACTAAATTCAGATCTCCAAAGAATTTGCAGATTTGCAAAGCATCACAATCTTAAACTAAACTCCTCAAAATCGCAAGTAATGGTTATGAATAAAAACAGTACTGAAAGAGAACATTTTGAACAAATTTTAGTAATTTCTATTAACAACGACAGAATCCCCATAGTTCAGGAGACAAAAATCTAGGCATTATATTTGATAGCTCGCTTGGCTTCGGCAGTCATATAAAAAACAGAACAAATTTAGCTTACATGCGACTAAAAAATATAAACAAATTAAAAAACATTTATCAGCCAAACAAAAATATTATTTGTGTAATACCTTAATTTTATCACTTTTTGACTATGGAGATGTCGTCTATGGTGATTCGCTATCGTCGCGAACCAAAAAATGCATACAAAAAGTTCAAAATAGTTGCATGAGATTTGCATTTGGAATTCCATATCGAAACCATATCACTCCTTATCTGAATAACTACAACATATTAAACATGACGAATCGCAGAAAATATCACATGTATTCTTTTATCTATAGGGTTATAAAAACAGGTCAACCGCCCTATTTAAGAGAAAGATTTGTGCCTTTGCCTAGTGCCCAGAGAAGTAGAAATAATCTCAATTTTATCGTACCTAGACATAGAACGCGTTCCTTCCGACAATCGTTTGCCTATGTGGCGGTTCACTTATGGAATAATTTACCAACTTCAGTTAAAAGCTCATCGTCAAAAACATTCTCAAAACTGACAAAAACGTTGTTACGGAATCACCAGCTACTTTAGCAGCGTTTGTGTGAGCAAAAATATCGTTTTTACATTCCTACTCGCTGACAGGTTGTATAGATTTGTTTTTCGCGTCCGTTGCCAGCTTCCGGGGGTTCTCTCTTCGTTTTTGCCTTTTTGTGTTTCACCGCCTCTTCATTTGCCTCTTTATTGTATTTTTTATTTTGTTTAAGAACTTTTAGGGTATTCAGGGCTTTCTCGCATGGACTCTTTGTATTAAAGGGTCCAATGTATCGGTTTTATAATCGAGAGACTGTCCTTTATCGTCATTACTCTGTATGTAGAATTTCTTTTGTTTATGATGTTTATTCATGACGAAATAAATATTTTGAATTTGAATTGAATTTGAATTTGTACACATTTTTTGAGTTTCCGAAATTGAAACGGTCAAGCATTTTTTGACACCAATTAACCCTGGTTGCTTTCTGCTCTTCAGTCAACAGGTGGAGTATCCAACGAGAAACTAAGTTTCTTACTCGTAATTCTTCATGTAAAATTTTTTGGATTGAGATCTTCAAGGACGCCTCAATCTCACGATATGTCACATGTCTATTGTCAATAATGAGTTTGCGCACAGCATCGACGTTTTCCTAGGTGACTGTCACCCACCCTGGAATCGTCGCTAAGACTCTCCCGTCCACGTTTGAATTCTCCATACCAACGGGAAATTGTCGACTGATGTGGCGCTTTGTTGCAGAAAACAGACAGTAACTCAGCAAGGCATTATTGTTGCGATAATTGTCTCTGAAAGTTGTAATAAATTATGGCGCGAAAATGTTCTCGGTTGAGTTCCATTTTTCTAATGACTTGGTGACACTCAAAAATTCACTGTAGTGAGAACACTGCGCGTATTGTTGTGAAACTTTGATTTTAAGTTTACTAAAGAGTGAGGTTAAGATTCAGTACTGACGTTCGATCCGCGCGGCCTACCATGTTTCTATATGCAAAACTTAAAAGACAGCCCTCGTACTTATACTAAATGACATAGAAAATGCAACACCGACTAGGAGAGCTGTAATTTTGAGCATACTTTTACAAGTTTTAGGTCTCTTGAGAAATAGAAAAGTGATTGAAGTTTTAACTCGAAATTTCTCAAAATAGCTGAGATATCTCACCTTAATGTTAATAATGTGTTGAAACTGCTCTGTTCGCTACACATTCGTTAAATCGTCGCGGCATTGATTGAATTAGGTAAATGATGTCTTGGTGTATCGAATCCCAAGGCCATTTGAATTTGGTTTCGTAGATCCTCCAATATTTGTGGAAGGTGCGGTGAATTTTGCAACGTTGCTAAGTAACGAATATTTTTTCTTGAAAGAATATTACTTTGCATTGTGTTTTTTCGATTTTTTTCACAGGAAAAAAAAATAGATGCCCGAATATTATTTGACGAGACTATTTCATGAGTAATAGATTATTCTGCATACACATAACATACAAAATTTATTGACAATAAAATCAGAAAAATCGTTTATCGTCGATTTCTGGATGTCCTAGGAGATCATAATTATTTGTTATCAAAGGTATTGTAATTTTTGGTGACAACAGCTGTCAAGTTTTGCCGCGGGCAAGCCCGAAAAAACTGCTGACAGGTGCTGTCATACAATGTTTTCATCTAGAAACCATTTGTAATTCAAAATTGCGCGTTTGTGATTGGTAAAAATTAAGACGAGGGAACCAGTCACTAAAATCCAATCTTATCCAGAGTAATTCTACTGGTCCGCAGATGTGTATATCTGACTCCATCAAGAGTTTTGCTCCGCTCTATAGATTGGCAAGTACGGTACTCACATTTTGCATACTCAACTAACAAGCTGCCGCTCTAACATAGCATAGGGCTACGGCAACTTGTCCGTATTCAATTTTGTTAGCAAACAGGCCGATGAGCGATGCGCCATGTGCGTCATACATTCCTTTACTGTTTACTTGGTTAATTACATTTAAAACAATGACGGCACACAAGTGCAAGCTAAACAAGAGTTGGGCCACCGTGACTACGTCTGTTTTACATCAATTGATTATCGCACATTCAAACTGCATATTTCTAATGAGGTTTCGGAGCAAATAAGAGCGTTTTCAATTATTAGTTTCTGTTAGGCCTGAATGGGTTTTTATAGCAGGCTGTGACCGTAGTAAAACTGTGCAAAGAAATGGCGTCAAGAGGTTGTTGACTCTGCACGTCTCATGCAATTTTGGACAAATATACTCTGCATACTACTGTGACCAAAGAGTAAGATGAAAAATTGTCATTTAAAACTCCTGGGCATTAGGAAGGCAGGTTAATTCTTTCTTCCTAGGTTATCCTGTCTATAACATTTGACAAGCGTTTGTTTGTCAAGAGGTTTACTTATCTCCGAGTTACACGTGTTTCTCTGAACAACCAAAACTGAATTATTCGATTTTTACAATGAGTGATTTGGTTGAGCAAAGAACTTGCATCAAATTTTGTTTGCGGAACGAATATTCTTGTGCGGACACGTTGAACATGTTGAAAACGTTTATAAGTTATACGAGTTCAAAGCGGGCCGAGTACGCGTTGAAGACGAACCGCGATCTGGACGACCATCAACGTCCAACAAATCAAAGATGTTTCACTTGAAAATAGTGTTCGAATATCATTTTCTCAGCCCAAACCATTGTGAAGGATGTTTTGTGTGTCAAACGCGTCAAGTCTCGATTGGTTCAAAAATCGCTAAATTTTTTGGAAAAATAGCGTCGCGTTGATGTGAGCAGAACTTTGCTGTATGACTATCAGGACCGCTTCAAATGCATCATTACTCCAGATGAGACTTGGATTTACGTATACGACCCTGAAATCACCGACCAATCCAGCGAACATCGTGCAAGCAAGACCGAAAAGACCACCACAAAGTCGATCAAAAATCAAGGTCATCTTGACAGTTTTCTTTGATTATCGTGGTGTGGTGCACTATGAATTCATTCCGCCGGGCCAAATTGTCGACAAATATACTAAGTGACATATAAATCCGAACACCCAGTTTAAATGGTTTTATTTTAATAAAAGTTGGTGAATGTATTTATCTTACTGTAAATAACAAGTGAAAAAATTTTCAGCCTTATCAGTTGGCAATTTCGGTTTTTATACTGCTTTTTCTTAATTCACTAACGCTCTAAAAATGAATATTTCAGCCGCAGTAAAGAATCAACGTTGGCAGATTTTGGTTCTTGACATCCTTTACGATCGGTTACGATGCCTAGAGTATGGATACCTGTACGATTTCGTCAACTTAGTGAGTTTGATAGGGGCCGTATAGTGGGACTTCAGGAAGCTGGACTTTCTTTTCGGGCAATTGCAGTTAGAGTGCAAAGAAGTGTAGACACTGTGGTTAGGTGTTGTCAGGCATGGCTTCGAGAAGGCCGTACGGAAAGAGCAAGGGGCACTGGACGCCGCCGTAGAACAACAGACCGTGAAGATCGCCGCCTAAGATTATTGGCCTTAAGGGATCGTTTCTCCACTACCAGGTCCATTGCAAATGAATGATTTGCAGAACACGGAAGACCTATTGGCATGCGAAGTGTTTACCGACGAATGAGAAGTTTTGGCTTGTTTTCATACCGGCCACACTAGGTCCTCCCTTTAACTCGAGAACACCGACGTAATCGCCTTGAGTGGTGCAGACAGCGGTCACTCTGGGATCAGGAATGGAACAGTATTGTCTTTAGTGACGAGTCTCGATTTTGTTTAGGCATGCACGATGGTCGTGCCAGGGTTAGAAGGCGACGTGGTGAAAGGAGGAATCCACAGTTTTTTGTTGAAAGACGTGTTCATCACACTGTTGGAGTTATGGTTTGGGGTGCTATAGCTTATGGTTCCAGGTCACCTTTAATCTTCAACAGAGGTAACATGAACGCGCAGCGTTATATCCACGAAGTTCTAGAACCCCATCTTTTACCCTATCTTGACACCCTGGCAGATCCAACTTTCCAACAAGATAATGCCCGACCACATGTTGCAAGAGTCACAATAGTCTTCTTTCAACATAATGATGTCACATTGTTACCATGGCCACCAAGATCTCCCGACTTATCCCCAATTGAGCACGTGTGGGATATGATGGGTAGGAGATTGCTCAATTTGCAACGTCCTCCTCAGACTCTAGAAGCACTTTGAGAGGAGTTGGTGGTTGCCTGGAATGAGATACCACAGGAGGACATTGACCACCTGATCAGAAGCATGCCTAGGCGCGTTGGAGAATGCGTAGCACATCAGGGTGCATCCACACATTATTAAAGGTCAAAGGGCTTTAAAGCAGTGCACTCATTTTGAAATTTTTATCATTTACTTATTATGCTTCATTAAGTACTTATACAAAATTTTATTAAAATAAAACCATTTAAACTGGGTGTTCGGATTTATATGTCACTTAGTATAGTATTATTTGAGGGCTATGCGTCGTCTGCGTGAAGCAATTGGTCTGAAACGGCTGTAATTCTGGACGAACAACTTTTGGTTCCATCATCACGAGAATGCACCATGTCATACTGCATTGGTTCTTCGCGACTTTTTAACCAAAAACTCGACTCATATCGTTTCGCAACCACCGCATTCGCCTGATTTGGCTCCGTGCGACTTCTGGCTATTATGCAAACTCAAAAGGCCGATGCGGGGACGCCGTTTTGACTCGATTGAGGAGATAAAAACCGAATCGAAGAAGGTCTTGAAGGTTATACCGGAAAAAAATACAAAGAAATCCACTTATAATGATCTTGGTTATAATGGAAACCCATATATAATGGACACAATTTAAGGTCCTATGGTCTTGGTATGGCTGTAGAAAAATCCATGTCAAATATTTGGAAAAACCGTGACAAAATTAAAAATGATTGGAAATCAAATAGTCAAAAGAAAAAAATGCGGCTATCGCTGCATCCCCAAGTCGATGATCTGCTGTTTAAATGGTTTCAAGAAAAGCGTGCTAATAATTTTCCCATAAGTGGACCTATGCTACAAATATAGACTGAAAAATTTGGGAAATTGATTGGAGATTACTTCAAATGTAGTTCCGGTTGGCTAGACAGGTTTAAGAAAAAACATAACATTGCTTTTGGAAAAATGTGTGGTAAGTCAGCTTCAGTTGACAAGAACGTTACCAATGCCTGGATGTCTCAAGTTTGGCCCGTAATATCCAGTGATTATTCAGATGATAACATATTCAATGCAGATGAAACCGAGATATTTTATATAATGCTACCAGATAAAACTCATAAATTAAGAGGTGACACTTGCAATGGAGGGAAACTCTCAAAAGATTCTAATAACTGTTATGCTTTGTGCTAATGCTTCTGGTACTAAAAAACGGAAACTATTGATAATAGGTAAGTGAATGAATAGAAATGCATGTTCTAATTTTTTTGATATTCAATGGCAGTGCTGCAAAGAATATATGACCTTTTTTTTATTGCAGGCAAATTTAAGAATCCCAGGTGTCAAAAATGTTAAAACAATTCCCGACGATTATGTTGGAAATAATAAAGCTTGGATGACTATTGCAAATTAAATAAAATTCAACTTGCTGTTCTAAATAATTATACAAAAAAACAATCTGTTCAAATGACTAGCTTCTTTACCAAATAATTTACGGTTTTTATACATACCTACACAGTAATAGGTGTATCGATTCTAAAAAAATGCATATTTCAAAATTACGTATAACTTTTTTGTATGTATCTTTATTTATGTAATACATGTTAAACAAACACATTTTAAGCTTTTAGCATGTTCTTTCTGATGCTTTTTTCATTAAAAAAAAGTGTTTTTTTTTTAAGATGGTCATCCACCTACAATAGACTATTTGTCACAGTCTCGCCGAGTCCATGATAAGCGGGTTGCACTGTATTATATACCTAGCTGTTTCGGAGACTGGAAAAAGCGTTGGTAAAAGTGCGTTTTATTGGAGAGGAATTACTGTGATGATGAAATTGATTTGAAAGCATAAATAAGAAATTTACGTTATACTAAAAATTTCACCTAGTACACAGTAGTATATGTATATACACCATATACAGGGTGATGGGAAAATAGATGCGGAGCCGGTGGGGGGAGATAAAAGTCAATCTGAGTCGATTGTACTATACGACCTACTGTCCGAAAATTAGCCGTTTTCGAATTATAATAATATTTAAGATTTTATAAAATTAACGTCGTTTATACGTTAACCAAGTCATAAAACCTGAAAATTGGGTATTTCATGTGATTTTTGTTTGGTTTTACAATAAAAATATTCTAAAATACGAAAATTGATACTCAAATGTACATTATTGGCGTTATCTCATGCAGTAAGCTTCAAAATAGTTCGATTTTTGTTAAAAAAATCTTCGTTCATCTCAAAAGCTTCAGTTTACTAGAACAAATCGCATACACATTTTTCGTTCAAAATAATCGTTTCCGAATCGATGGATCGGTAGAGGTGGACCAATCCCATGGCCAGCACGCAGTCCCGATCTCACACCTATGGACTTTTTTGTGTGGGGTCGCATGAAAACTTTAGTATACTCTGATCAAAATCCTATACCCACAATAGAAGACCTCAGAAACAGGATAATGCATGCAGCACAAGAAATTCAAGCCTCTCTTAGGAATTCGGCAGAAGTAAAATCAGCTGTCATAAGAAGAGCACGTGTGTGCATTAAGAATAGAGGGCGTCATATTGAAAATGTATTATAAAAATAAAAAATGTATTTCCAAACAAATTATCCTGTATTAAGGTATGATTTTGTAAGTGTAGTATTTTTATTGCTTTTTCCTTCCTCCTGTTATAATAGTCATATTTTTGCCAATTCTTAATCGATTTGTGATTTTTATACCTCATTTGAAAGGTAGTGAAACGTAGATATTTTCTAATTATTTTGTACGAAAAATTTGTATGCAGCTTTTTCTAGTAAACTGAGGTTTTTGAGATGAACGAAGATTTTTTTAACAAAAATCGAACTATTTTGAAGCTTACTGCACGAGATAACGTCAATAATGTACATTTGAGTATCAATTTTCGTATTTTAGAATATTTTTATTGTAAAACAAAAAAAATCAAATGAAACACCCAATTTTCAAGTTTTATGACTTGGTCAACGTATAAAGGACGTTAATTTTATAAAATCTTAAAAATTAGTATAAATCGAAAACGACTAATTTTCGGACAGTAGTTCCTATAGTAAAATACTGGGTCAACTTTTGTACGCTCTGCTATCTTTTTTTTGTTAGCCGGCTATGAAAGACCTTGTGCCATGACATAAAGCCGTATAGTAGAATCGATATCAGTGAAAAAATAGCATTGTTGATTTGACGAAAACTGAAATTGGCTTAGAATACACGTGACATATACAGGGTCCGGCACAAAGGGCGGATGTTTTTGAAATGGCTAGTACTCTTCGCCTATTCGGATGAGAGTGGTGGAGAGAGCGCATTTTTACCAGTAGACATTATGGAGCAGTGGACATAATGAGTCTATCACGGCTGTACAGCGTGAGTATCGTCGCCACTTCAATATTCATTCACCACATATCTGATGTGATTTTCCTCACTTAATTGTGAACCGAATCCGTCAATACATTTGTTTTTGAGTGAAAATTACCGATTTTGTGATTCCTTAAAAACCGCCCGACCTTTGTGCCTGTAGAAACTGAATCAACTTTCTTACGTACTGGTAGGTTTACTATCGACCAGCTATGAAAGTCTTACAGCTGGCCATACATATAATAAATATGATTGAACAAAAAGTATTGAGTTTATTCTCTGTTTTACATAAGCAATGATAACTTTCGTATATTTGCCTGAGGAAAACTTACTAAAATCACAAATACGAAATGTTTGAATTTGTTTAGAAGAAAAAACGTAACCCATCCTTTTTTTGCATAAAAATAACATTTATCTTCCGGAATGGTTAGCGATTTATATCGTCAAGGTAAACTAGTGTATATTTCTTCTAAAAATGCCCTTTGAACTAATGTATATTGCTCAATAAACTAGTAGTGATGGCCGGCAAACAGGTTTTTTTTTGATAAATAATTAGAAATTCTCAAAAACTGCTTGACCAATCTACTCCAATTTTGTTGTGGTTATTTAGAAGTACGAATCCTACGAATTTGAAAAATTTCAAATATCTGCGAGACACCATTGTCGCATTACCAACAAGTGGCAAAACCTGCAGGTTCGGCCATAAATTTTCTGCTATTAGTCGGATCTTTTTAGGGGTGGTCTCATTTTCTAGGTCTCATAAATACCTAAAAATCTTATTTAAAGGGTTTTTTTCGTTCCTGTTAACACTTTCGACAGAATCCCGAAAAACACGTTTTCTCATTCTTTGTTGTCGAATAAAAAAATTTAAAATTGGCGCGTCCATGTTTTGAACAACTTGCAGCAATAAAACCAGACTACAATTATTTCGCAAACCAGTGGTATTTTCGTCTAATAACGGGTGATTTTTTAAGAGGTATAGGATGTGATTTTCAAAGAAAACACAAAAAATTTGAAAAAACGATTAAATCTTTATTTGAGTCGATAGAACGGTCGATATAATTTAATGTTTAAACATTATTTCATGTAAATGTTGGCCGCGGCTCCGCTTTAGATGGCCTATGCGCTAGGTCCAATTTTGGCACACTCTCTCCAACATATCGGCCGGTATCTTACGAATAAATGCTTCAATATTGGCTTCCAGTGCGTCAATCGTTGCTGGTTTATCCCTGTAGACATTAGCCTTAACATAGCCCCACAAGAAATAGTCCAACGGCGTTAAATCACACGATCTAGGCGGCCAATTGACGGACCCCAAACGTGAGATAAACTGTTCACCGAACTTGCCTCTCAATAGGGCCATTGTTTCGTGTGCGGTGTGGCATGTGGCACCGTCTTGTTGAAACCACATGTCAGCCAAGTCCAGCTCTTCCATTTTGGGCAAAAAAAAGTTTGTTAACATCGCACGGTAGCGCTCGCCATTCACAGTTACGTACCGGCCATTGTCGTCTTTGAAGAGGTACGGCCCGATGATGCCACCGGCCCATAATCCACACCAAACAGTGATTTTTTCGGGATGCATTGGTAGCTCTTGCAATTCTTCTGGCTGGTCTTCACTCCAGATGCGGCAATTTTGCTTGTTAACTTACCCATTCAACCAGAAATGAGCTTCGTCGCTGAACACAATTTTTCGATAAAAATGTGGATCTTCCTCCAACTTTGCCAGCGCCCATTCACCAAATGGGAAACGTTGTGGGAGGTCGTGTGGCTTCAATTCTTGCACCAGCTGTATCTTATAAGGTTTTACACCCAAATCCTGTCGCAAAATTTTCCACGTAGTGGAGTAACAGAGGCCCAATTGCTGCGAACGGCGGTGAATCGACATTTCACGGTCATCACTAACACTGGCAGATACAGCCGCAATATTTTCTTCAGTCCTCACTCTACGTCTGCGTGTTGGTGGCTTAATGTCCAATAATGTAAGCTGGGTTCGAAATTTCGTCACAAGCTTCCGAATAGCTCCCTCAGTAGGCCGACCAAATTGCCCATAAATTGGAAGCAGTGCTCGATGCACTCTCTTAACCGAGCATGAATTTTGATAGTAAAATTCAATAATTTGCAAGCGTTGTTCGTTCGTAAGTCGATTCATGGTTAAATTATAGACCAAACTGAACAAGTTTGACAATGACATAAGACACGATTCACGCGTCATCTGTCAAAAACAGTGTTGCCAAAAAGATGCTAGCAAAAAAATCACCCATTATGATTAGACTATAATCTATTTCTATATTTTATATTTCTAAATCTATAATTCGTTAGATCTGTCTTAGCAGAGCGAGTGATGTTGATAGTGGCTATATTGAATCTTTATAAAAACAAAACGACGGATTATAATAATTTTAAAAAAGACCTTGAAATACCCATTTCGCGTGCTACAGGTAAACAAACATGAGAAATCTCTAAATTTGACTTGTCACTGAATACACTAAGAATTTATATCAACAAAACGGTGGATTTAAAAAAATTCAACAGTGAAATTTCTATTCTACAGGCTACACCTTAAACAGCTCAGTAGATTTAGACATACGAGGTGAGTCTAAATTTCTCTTGATATTGTAATTTAGTCTTCATTCTTTTCAGTTACTACTGAAGTGGGGTTGTTTGTATTTGTTAAAAATGTACTTTTTTTGTTATGAAGAAGGGCCCACCTCGCGTCTGATTATCGCAAGGACCTCGACGGAGCTGGCGGAGAGTAGAAGTAGAGAGAAGTGAACGAAGGCAGAGAGGAATTTTCTGTAGCTGGAATATATATAGCGTCATACATAAGGGACGTTCGGTCGTCGTGAAGGGGTGGGCAGGGGATTGCAGGGACTGGGGTGGCGTTAGTGCCGTTGCCGTCGGGTGCCGGGCTTCGGGCGCCGGGGGTGGCGGTGAATAGACGACTACGACTACGAACGACGCTGCTGCCGCTGAGGACGACGCTCACGCTCGGCGGCAACGCTGGAGCCTCCGGCATTCTGATAAGACCTGTGTGGGGTCGTTACGGCAGACTTTCAAGTCACCAAGCTAGATCACAATTTCAGCGAAAATGGGGTAATACAGGCAAGCAGTTGCGGATCCAGGGGGTCTGGACGCCTCTCTCGCTCTTCAATTTTCAATCTGCTCCTCGAGACGCGCATAAATCCTGGACTCCTCCTCCAGCACGTTTTTCTAATATGGACGCCCCCTGAAAATATTTTCTATACCTATATCTCCGCAATCTCTTCACACATCCTGCGTATGATAAATTATTGTTTAGAAAGGGGTATATTTCTAAATTTATGGAAAACAATTTCTTAATGATAATATCGTCAGAGCGTGGGAGCACCATTAGTTTCTCTTGGACTTAACAAAGGCGTTCGATACAACAAATCACTCTCTTTTGATTGCTAAATACAAGCATTATGGTTTCGATGATTCCTGACTGAGTTTAATACCCAGCTTTTTGATAAACAGATCCCAAAAGGTAGTCGTTGATTCAGAATTTTCTTTCTTTCAGGAGTGCCTCAAGAATCAGTTCTTGGACCACTTCCTTTATTTTATATATAGCAAATAATGGGTGATTTTTTGCTAGTATCTTTTTGGCGACACTGTTTTTGACAGATGACGCGTGAATCGTGTCTTGTGTCATTGTCAAACTTGTTCAGTTTGGTCTATAATTTAACCATGAATCGACTTACGAACGAACAACGCTTGCAAATTATTGAATTTTACTATCAAAATTCATGCTCGGTTAAGAGAGTGCATCGAGCACTGCTTCCAATTTATGGGCAATTTGGTCGGCCTACTGAGGAAGCTTTTCGGAAGCTTGTGACTAAATTTTGAACCCAGTTTACATTATTGGACATTAAACCACCAACACGCAGACGTAGAGTGAGGACTGAAGAAAATATTGCGGCTGTATCTGCCAGTGTTAGTGATGACCGTGAAATGTCGATTCACCGCCGTTCGCAGCAATTGGGCCCCTGTTACTCCACTACGTGGAAAATTTTGCGACAGGATTTGGGTGTAAAACATTATAAGATGCAGCTGGTGCAAGAATTGAAGCCACACGACCTCCCACAACGTTTCCCTTTTGGTGAATGGGCGCGGGCAAAGTTGGAGGAACATCCACATTTTTATCGAAAAATTGTGTTCAGCGAAGAAGCTCATTTCTGGTTGAATGGGTACGTTAACAAGCAAAATTGCCGCATCTGGAGTGAAGACCAGCCAGAAGCATTGCAAGAGCTACCAATGCATCCCGAAAAAATCACTGTTTGGTGTGGATTATGGGCCGGTGGCATCATCGGGCCGTACTTCTTCAAAGACGACAATGGCCGGAACGTAACTGTGAATGGCGAGCGCTACCGTGCCCAAAATAGAAGAGCTGGACTTGGCTGACATGTGGTTTCAACAAGACGGTGCCACATGCCACACCGCACACGAAACAATGGCCCTATTGAGAGGCGAGTTCGGTGAACAGTTTATCTCACGTTTGGGGCCCGTCAATTGGCCGCCTAGATCATGTGATTTAACGCCGTTGGACTATTTCTTGTGGGGCCATGTTAAGGCTAATGTCTACAGGGATAAACCAGCAACGATTGACGTACTGGAAGCCAATATTGAAGCATTTATTCGTGAGATACCGGCCGATATGTTGGAGAGAGTGTGCCAAAATTGGACCTTGCGCATGGGCCATCTAAAGCGGAGCCGCGGCCAACATTTACATGAAATAATCTTTAAACATTAAATTATATCGACCGTTATATCGACTCAAATAAAGATTTGATCGTTTTTTCAAATTTTTTGTGTTTTTTCTATGAAAATCAAATCCTATACCTCTTAAAAAATCACTCGTTATAAACAGGGTTGTGAAATTTTGTAGTATTCAGTTTTTTGCTGATGACTCCCAATTATATCATAGCTTCAACAATGAAAATTTAGAAATTTCGGAAGCACATAATATAATAGAGGACCTAAATTCTATTGAAAATTATGCAACAGAACATAGTCTCCGGTTGAATCCTTCTAAATCCAAAGTTATTATCTTTTCTCCTAAGAATCTATTAAACTAATTAACTAAGAATTGTGATTTAGTAGACTATCCATTTCTAGATTCAGTTTCAGCTACAAACGTCTACAAAAAATTCAAAATTCATGTTGTAGATTGATTTTCAACTTAAGAAAATATGATCATATTAGTTCATGTTTCGAACAGCTAAACTGGTTGAATGTTGCAAAATTGTATAAGCTTCATTTATTATGCTATGTTCTCAAACTCCTACTCAGCTCGATTCCTTCATTTTTGAAAAATAAATTAATACCTCGTGAATGTATCCATTCAAGAAACATTCGATTTACTGACACTTTAACCATGCCTCTTCACAAAACTTTTTATTTTATAAACGCTTTTCCTATAATACCATCAATCTATATAATGCATTTCCATCGACTGCTAAACATCTTGATTTCAATAATTTCAAAAAGCAAATTAAACAAATTATCGTTGATGCTCAAATCTGAAAGCCCCAGTATATAGTGCAGCCAGATTTCTGCATATTGTATAAATCGTTTATAGTTTTTCTTCCTTTTTGTGTAAGTTTTCAATATTCTAGTGCTAGTTATTTCACGTTTTAAGTGGTAGAATAGCTTGTAGTTAAACTTCGCCTGAATAAAAATCATTTATCATTATTATATCCGCCCCTGAACACAAGAATGAAAGGTTAAAATAAGATCAGAGAAAATCGTCTAGGAAAATGAAATCAAATGAGGGGAAACGATTTCTGCTTTTGAAAATATATTCCAAAAAGTCTAAAGCACAATTGCATTTTTACGGAAATATTTCTATCCATTTGGTAGAGCTAAATATAGCCTTTTATTAAACACTTATTTCTCTGTTTATGGGTATCTCATTTTAATCTTCGTCTCTAACAATAGTTGTACGGTTTTAACAGGGCAAAATCGTGACCTTGAAAGAATTTCAAAACCGAATCTTACCTTAGCTACCTGTATGATCTTGACCATGGCTTCAGGGTCACATCAAGGTTAAATCGGGATATCTAAATAAAAATGCTCTTCCAAAAAAACTTGTCATTTTTATACTGGGAATGGAAGAGCAAGAAACTTGACGTCTAAATGTGACCTTGATCTGAAATAATATTTAAGCTGGACACGACCTTGGCCTTGAGGTCGAGGTCACATTCGTAGGTAACATTTCCTGCTGTATCCATTTCCAGGGTAAAAAAGCCAAGGTCGTGTCTAGGTCAGATATTAGTTGAGATCAAGGTCACATTTGAACGCCAAATTTCGTGCTTTTCAATTCCCAGTATAAAAATGAGAGGCTTTCTTTGAAAATTCTGACTTGACCTTGCATGTGGTAGACAAGGTCATGGTCAAGGTCACTTTTGGGTGATTTCATAAACCTCACAACTATGCTGTCGAACATTTTTGCTAGGGCAAGTAGTTTTCAAGTTTTGAAGTGGCTTTGAAGGAAATAGTCAAATTCAAGATAATCGTCATATCTCCTTTTCAATTCCGATGTAAAAATGTAAGTGCTATTAAGGATATTCATTTACCCTTGAGATTACCTTAAAGGTCGTGGTCAAGGTCACTGTCAATGTCACCATCATTTTGTCTCTTCGAAACCCTACATATTTGGTTAAAAACTTTTTTTCAGGGATCCGCAGTTTTCGAAGTGTGGTGGGGAGATCAAAAGGGAACACCCTGTAGGAAAGCAGCATTCTTTGAAAAAGTTAGTTGGGCAAGATATGAGAGTTTTTTTAAAGTTGTAACTGCTTAATTTAAAGAATGAAACAATAAATTATTCCACAAGATGCTCTATGTTTTTTTTTTTGTAATTTTTTGGTCCGCTGAAATTCATTTTTCACCGGTTTTCATCAAAATTTTGACCACCAGGAAGGCATAAGGCCTAATGAATACTGGCTACTGTGAGCAGTGTGGCCACTGTAGACTGAATGAAAAAAATACCATAGATCTCTTAAAATATGGCTATAAAAAGCATAACGGCGTGGGGGGAAGGTTGGCGGTCACGTGTAGGCCCAATAATAACTCGTGAGATTGAATAATTGGAAAGTGATTTCAGGAGGGGTGCTTCTACTTCTACTGTATATCTAGTAGCACAGATTTCTGAGAATTAGTCTACTTATCTTATTTTATGAAATCTATGCATCTAGCTATACAGTCTTTGATAACTGCTAGCAGTGGGTCAGACTTCGCCCGGCCGCCGCTATTTCCTTCATTTTCTATCAAAGAAGGCTGTACTGCTGCTGCATGCTCTGCTGCTGGGAAGACGACGGAGCAAGCCATGGAATTAGGCCAGACTAAATTTAACACTCCACTGAGCATTAGAATATTATAAACTTCCAACGTCACTGTCTCTATCCTCTGCATCCTGTCTGTCACTCCCCAGAATAATTTATATCGAGAGATAGCCGTTTTTGCCAAGCCGAGCTTCTCTGTCTTTTGTTGTATAAAGCTCTCTTTTTCAATGTGCTCCCAAGTTTTCTCCAACGGGTATATCCGAGAACGTCAGAGGTAAACGAGAAGATGCTATGTTTTAACAGAAAAGTAGGGTGGTTCAAAATTATTAAACTGTATCGGGTTTCATCTGTTGTAGCTTGAGACGAAAATTGTTAAATGGAGAAATTCAAATTCCAGAATTTCCACCTACGCACAGTGCGATGAATATTCCATTCGATGGAATATTCACCACGTCGGTTTAAAAACCTATTTTTGTGAATAAAAGTAGGGCAGAGCGGGGTCTTTTGAGCCGCGGGGTCACGTGCGCCATCTATAGTATCACTAACACGCTGCGCATTATATACAAGTTGGCAGCATTAGACGAAGTGGGGGGGTGAGCAAACCAAGCTCACGTTGCTTTAGTCACCGGCCGGCGTTCGTTCTGGATGTGAGTGCGTGATGTCGTAAATTTGTTGCCGAAAGTAAAAAATATCGCTCCACTGAATTTTGGGCTATACATTACAAGTATCATCGAATGGTCTTCAAGTAAGTGTATTTTGCTTTCAATGTTGTTGTTACAGTTAATAGCTGTTGTTACAAAAGTAAACTATTTCCAAAAGGTTTTTAGTTATGAAACCATATTTACGAGAATTTGGGAAAGGGGTCATTTGAGCCAAAATGAAGGGGGTCGAATGAGCCATGTTCAAGTGACCCCTCATTTTTGTTGTGATATTTGGTTATTGCTACATTGTTTTTTTATTTCAGAATGCGAACTTACAAAAGAAAAACTGACCGAGCTAATATTAGTAAAGATTTGATAAAACAAGCTGCAAGTGAAGTAATAAATGGTACAAGTATCCGTAAAGCAGCTAAGAATAATAAAATAGACAGAACCACGCTTTCGAGGTATGTCAATAAATTAAAAGCTACCCCTGATTCTGATGTGTTCATGGATATGCAAACCCTCGCCAAGTTTTTTCGAATCAACAAGAACGCATATTAAAAGACTACCTCATACAAGTGGCATCTATATTTTATGGTTTAACTCCATCGGATGTACGTGGCCTTGCTTATGAATGTGCCGTTAAATATAACCTACGAGTACCAGAAAATTGGCATACAAATAAGCAAGCTGGAAAGGATTGGATAACCGCTTTTCTCAAAAGGAACAGTGCACTATCTATTAGGAAACCAGAGGCGACCAGCTTAGGAAAGGCGACATCATTTAATAAAACAAACGTCAGTCTTTTTTATGAAGAAAAGCTGGCCGCAGTAATGGACAAGTATAAATTCTCACCTTCCAGGATATGGAATATCGACGAGACTGGTGTTCCAACAGTCATGAAACCGGGTAAAATAGTAGCAGCTAAAGGAAGGCACAACGTGGGATCTGTAACGTCAGGAGAACGTGGAACTCTTGTTACTGTAATTGGAGCTGCATCAGCAATTGGAAATACAATTCCTGTTATGTTTATATTTCCTAGAAAAAGGTTTCAAAACTTCTTTGTAGCAAACGGACCACCTGAATGTATAGGACGCGGGAATGGAAGTGGTTGGGTTACTGATGACCAGTTTTTTGATTTTATGAGACATTTTATAAACCATGTCAAGCCATCGCCAGAGTATCCAGTTTTATTATTATTGGATAACCATTCGTCACATCTAGCAATTAAAACAGTTGAACTTGCCAAGGAAAATGGGGTGTTCATGCTCTCATATCCACCCCATTGTACCAATAAACTACAGCCATTAGACATATCTGTTTACGGACCTTTCAAAACATATCTTTCATCGGCTCATGATGCATGGCTTCGTAATAATCCAGGTAAAACGAGTTTAATTTATGAAATACCAAAATTAGTAGCATCAGCTCTGCCGTTGGCAATGACCCCGATTAATATAATGAGTGGATTTAAGAAAGCAGGTATTTACCCTTTTGATAGCAATGTTTTCTCTGAAGAAGACTTTATGCCATCATATGTGACTGACCGTCCAGAGTTACAATCTCAAACACAAGAACTCCCAATAGCAGAAACAATTGGTACGGATGATGGGCTTGAATCTTACGGGCTTGAAACAAGAGCACCTTCACCAAGTACTGAGGTGGAAATATAAACATCTGCGATTTTGTCATCGCCCGTTTCTGTGCCAGCTACCTTGGAGTCGGCAATTGATAAGGAAAATCAAAAACCAAATGTTATTCCGTCTACGTCTAGAGATATTCGATTTTCACCAGAGCTTGTGAGGCCATTACCGAAAGCAGGACCCAGAAAGCAACAAACACGAAGGAAAAAGAGAAGCTGTGCAATTTTGCCAGACACTCCGGAAAAAGATGTGCTTGCTTCACAACAACGTAAAAGAAAATCAAAAACCAGCATGAAGATAGAAAAGTCCAAGAAAAGGGCAGTGAAGAAAGCAATTCTTATAAGCTCCTCAGAATCTGATGGAGAGAGTCACTCTGATAAAAAAATTAATAGAAAGCTTGGTAGGAAAAATAAGAAGAAAAATGTAAAAAAAAGACATCTTCCATCAGACACTGAAGAGGATGTTTGTTTTTGTCTAGTGTGCACTGAGTCCTATTCAGACAGTCTTCCAGGAGAAGAATGGATACAATGCTCCAGTTGCCGAGCATTGGCTCACATCAATTGCACTTCTGGTGTCAATACTGTTTATATTTGCATGAACTGTGAGAGTGACTAAACTAATTACCTAAATCACTTTTCTTGTTATTTCTTTAACTTTAATTTTATTTCTATGAGACGCCTTAGAAGTTCGGTTAGGTATTTCATAATTTTTACGTGCAAATGTTTGTTTTTGTTTCTATGAATAGTTTTAGAAATTTTGTTACGTTTCTGTTTCTATATTCCAGAAGTTTTAATGTGTTAAGGTTTGAATAACGCATTGGCTCAAGTGACCCCTTTGGGTGGTTCACTAGACCCCGCCTGTGGGGTCTGATGAGCCATATGCCTCATCTGATTATATTGTAGTTTTTTCAAATTGAACAACGGATATGCCAAAGTATTTTGATCCTATAATGCGGTCAAGTAAATAAATGACTGATTTGAGATTAACTCGTTGCTATTTACTTCTTCTGACTGATCCTACACTGACTTGAACAAAAACCTGATCAAGTGACCCCGCTCTGCCCTATACAAGTATAAAAATAAAGATGGTGAAGTTACAATCTCTTGAAGCGCTGAAAAATATTCAAGCATCTAACGACCCTTTTCTGAGCCCAAAATACTTGCTGGGTATTTGTGCGCAGTAAACAGAAACTATCTGCACTTCGGTAAATGCCATTCGCAAATTTTTCATAAGATACTATTGGGAGGTTTATCTTTGAAGCAAAATATTCACAGCGGTCTTTAAATTTCAAACCTGTATCTAGATACAAGCCGAAGAACTTTACTTGTGTGTCAAGTGACATTTTTGAGCCATTAAAAGAGATATCTAATGCCATAGGCTTCTTCTGGATGTTGTGAAATTGAATAACTGATGTTTTTTTCAGAATGTAAATAGAGCTGATTGCTGCTAAGCCACTTGCGAATATTTTGTAGTAAAACTCCTCAATCTCTCTCTAGGGAAGCCTCACACTTATTTGATATCACCACTGAAGTAACATGTGTATATAAAGTGGATCTACGTTCAGAGGACATAACTCAAGGTCATCTAAGTATAGACAGGTCCTAGAATAGAGCCCTGAGGGACGCCTTTGGAGCCATATGCGCATTCAGACCACTACCGACGATTCTCACAAATTGAGACCTATTCTCTAAAAAAGACCTTATCCGACGATATGGTGGACCATTTATGCCATACCACTTATACTATTTATGCAAGTAAAACGAGCAATTCTTCCGAATATAGGAAACTTCCTAATTGTATGGAAAGTTCAAAATCAATCTATTTCATGTATTTTTTCAGTCAACCCATATATGGCCTTCTGGTAAAGTTAACTACCGTTTTAGGACAAATCTGACATTGAAAAACGCATTTTGAGAATTAGCAGCCACATCACAGTTAACGTGCAATTCAAAAAACCTGGCATAAAAGAATCGCGGTAATAGAGACCACGGGTATTTTGTAAAAACGTCAAAGAAACCTTTAAAATGTCATCTTGCAGACTAGGTGCAAACAGTCATTCCACGTTTGCTCACTAAGATCTTTGTGAGCGTCCATCTATAGAGGAATAGCTCAACTACACGCATTGTTGGTTGCATATGTTTTGTGAAGCCGAGTGGTCTATAGTTTTTATCTCTGAGCAGAAAGTTGGTTGAATAGCAAGATAGCATCTGGATGATTGTGTGAATACTGAATATAATTATTTCTTATCAGTCTCATTTTTGACATTCAGCAAATTTGCATATGTAATTTCCGGAATGGATAAGAAAAAGTGGATGCGGAACTAATTTCTAGCTTTGAATCCCAAGTGAGTGTATTTGAGACAAGAATCCAATGGAATTATCATCAACACATATTATTAGCACACAAATCCTCACTATGCACCTATGTATTGCCGTTACCTCCAATAATTCCATCTCTGAAGCAGATTTTACATCACATCAGAGCCAAACATTGATAACTGAGGTCTCATGACGTTTAGGCAACACGTGCAACTACAAAACTAGTTCACAACGTGTTCATCAGGTAGTGCTAAGTTAACGTATTGTAGAAAAACCTTCAGTTGTTAAGATACGTAATATCCGTGCTGATTGTCATTTTTTATTCTACTGAAAAGCCATCCTGTATATTGCTTTGCCGCTATTGTATGACGCATATCACATTGTGCGGTGACATTTATATATCAGTAGTTGAGTATGGCATATAATGTGTGTAAATAAAGTGCTTGAGAGGTCACAGAACATAGATTAAATTGACGAATAACTAGCGCAGTGCGGGCCCGAATGCGCATTTGCTTAATTCCCGTAATGGTCAACAACCGCTTTGACACATGCATCGGATACTTTCTGCTTTGCTCTACGGAGTTCATGTGCACTGCAGCCTTCTGCAGGAACAGAATGAACGTTTTTCAGTCGACAATTGCTTGTTTAGAGTTACTTGATAACAGCAAGGCTTTCGATACCGTTGACCATGATATTTTTTGCACTAAACTGAAATTCCCCCGCTGTTCAAAAATCTGTGTTGATGTTCCATCGGTTTTATTGTCTCAAATAGACTTACTTGAGAGTATGCAAGGCTGAAAATTAGTTGCGTATCCGCTTTTTCTTATTCAACCTGGAAATTACAAAAAAGAGAGCGATAAGAAGAGAAAATCCCTCATTGGTGAAGTATATTAAAACTAACAGCTGAGAAAATATGGTACATACAGGAATATTTATGAAATGTGAAAAACTATTACATTTCACATTAATTTTTATTCCATTTAAGTTTTATAGAAATGTCAAGTAGAAAATACATATTATCAGCGCCTAGATTGCGAAAATGCGTGATGCGTCATTCCTAATTTTTCTGTGATGTGGTTTAATTACACATAACGCGGGTGCGATGCCGATTTCCCGTAATGCTTCTCACCGTTTTTGAAAACGCAGGAAACGTGGAAAATCGTAATTAATAACTTTGAACATAACCTCTTTTCAGAAAGGACAACACAAATAACCCGTCTGGTACAGCTAATAGATACCTATATTTCATGCGTAGCATATTCAGTGATAATTTTCTCAAATAGCCTCAAATAGCAAATGTCACACTTCTTCTCAGAGTACAGACTATCTCGGCATTCTACAACCAACAAAGCATGATGGGGAACTGACCTGCAGTTTGCAGCATGGTCATTTAGCGTGCCGTGTCATTGAGTCATTCCTCCATAGATGGACGCTCACAGCGCTCAGAGCCAGCAAACGCGAAATGCATCAAAAAGTAGACACGCCGGCTAGAAAACTCACACGCAAAGTCACAGTAGGTGGCGATATGCATGGCATTTCACGATAAAAACTTAAAAGTTCCATATGTGTCAAGTAACCTGATCCTCGCTTCACTTGACACGAAAAGTTCAGTGCCTTCGTAACTGTATAGGGTCCCCTTCCAAGAAAAGGGCATGACGCGTATCGGATTTCATCTGTCGAGGCTCTACGCGAACGCCCAGCGACTGGCCGGTCGTAAATTTTTAAGTTGAAATATTCCGAAACGTTTATTGCACCCTTACAGAGTCATAATTCACGATTATGATCGCCATTTTAGGGCTTAATAGTGCTTTTTGTTGGCAGTTATGTCTATACCTTCGGAAGATTAGTAGGTTGTAAAGTCATTGAAAGCTACGTGCTGACGAAAGGTTAGTTAGCGAAGAGGTACATTTGGGGTTGTCACGGAGCAAAATAGATAAAGTAAGGATTTTCGGCAATAAAAAACATCCAACAAATGTGCAGGCTTAGAAGCCCAAAAGATGCTATTTTTTAAGCTGTCCTTACTTCAGCAGAATCAAGAAAAGCTTTTTTATTATAAGAATCAAAAGGCAGTTGCAATGGTTAAGAGATCAATTCTTGAAAATGAGAGTAACTAAGAAAAGGTGGGTTTAGTTTTATCGCTTTTTGTATTCTTTATCATTGATAGAGGAGTCACTCTCTGGGTGATTCTTGAAAAAAAATGCGGAAGCGTCGCAGTAGCCCATTTATGCGAAACCTTGCACAAATTTGAAAACGAAGTACCGAAGATAATGATAATAATAATAATAATAATAATGATTGTCTTTAATCAAACAAAAAAAATATTAGGATATCAACATGGATCATATAACAATAAATGTACTCAAAAATAAATTAATATAGAACGTCATCACGTTAATAAGGTAGTATAGAAACAGTTTAGCAGATGTTAAGCAAGCTATTATTCAGCAAACTGGATTTATCACCCAGTACGTTGAGCCCCGTATATTAATATTCTTTTCTCGGAAAAACCTATCCAAATGTTTAAGAAAATATGGAACAGTTCGTTAAAAAATAGTCAGTACCTGTCAAACCTTTTGTAACGAAATGTCCCATATTCTATTACACGTTCAGATAAACCTTTAAAAAATATAATACGTTTTAGTAATTAGTTGTTGTTGTACAAAAAATCTTAGGTTTGACAGCCGCAAGTTCGTCATTTTGAAGGATAGTAACTTTATATTCCAGAGTTTTGAAGTACCTACTCATAATGAGCTTCAAAACAGGATATGACTCCCACTCCCTTTAAGAAAATGTCCAAAAATGGCGGCTGTGCATCAAATTTTCAAATGTTATTGTTACGTTAAAAATAGTATTCATGCGTCAGTTTCGTCATCCCAATAGGTAACATTCAGGCATAAGACCGTAAGACGAGTGCTCTTGTCGCTCGACATCAACAAAGCTTCTGGTCCGGACTTGATTCCTGCCATTGTACTGAAGATGTGAGCAGCGGAGCTTGCCACAGTTCTATCGCGTCTCTTCCAGATATCTTATGAATCCAGCACCTTCCCAGAAGACTAGAATTTACGACCGCTCCTTTTTCCGGGGGTGTCGAGACTGTGGATCAATCACAAGAGGGAGGTTTTCCCAGTTCTACTAACCTTAGGCAGTTCAAAAATCGTATTAACAAGATTGCTTTGGGATCATCACAGCAGCAAATCCCGAATTTCAGCTCGCTATCTGGACTCTTTCAAAAAATAAGCCCCCTTCTCGTATTTCTTAAAAGTACTGTATATGAAAATAAGGTTTTCCCAATAAATAAAGCTCTCGGAGCGGATAAAGAGCATTGTTGAGGAAACTATTCAAGATATTCTTTCAGAGAATTACTAAAAATGATACAGATATGCGAGGCATCCAGAGGATTTATTCGTATAATGTTTTCCATAACGTTCAATAAAAGATCAATATAATAATATTCGACTAGAAAATATATAGAAAACTATTATCATCCCAAATAGAAGAAAACTGTATCTGCCATATATAGCTAAATACAAAAATTATGCCTTTTTTGATTTATTCGACCTAAGAATGTTATATTGACTCGCAAAAAATCCTGATAGAAATATTTAGCAAAATCTATAGTGGGAGGGCTGGTTCTAGAACATATGTCCGTTTTTTCCGACATTTTTAGCACAAAAAGCTGAAAAAAACATTTTCACAAATACACGAACGTTGCTGCGTGGAGTTTTTCATCGCGTTTTTATTCACAAAATTCGTAATACGCAGTATTTTTAGTTGTTACTACGCAACTGGAATATCAATGCTGAAAAGCATAATAGAGTTCGTCTCTTTGATGCACTCGACTCAAATGATACTAATGAGCATTAATCATTTTTTCTTCTATAATGAAAAATACAGAATTTTATCAAAATTAGTAATAAAGTTTTCGTCCGTCCGGCCACAGACGGCCAACTATGGACAGCTATTTCGTGCTATACTAAGTGACATATAAATCCGAACACCCAGTTTAAATGGTTTTATTTTAATAAAATTTTGTATAAGTACTTAATGAAGCATAATAAGTTAATGATAAAAATTTCAAAATGATTGCACTGCTTTAAAGCCCTTTGACCTTTAATAATGTGTGGATGCACCCTGATGTGCTACGCATTCTCCAACGCGCCTAGGCATGCTTCTGATCAGGTGGTCAATGTCCTCCTGTGGTAACTCTTTCCAGGCAACCACCAACTCCTCTCGAAGTGCTTCTAGAGTCTGAGGAGGACGTTGCAAATTGAGCAATCTCCTACCCATCATATCCCACACGTGCTCAATTGGGGATAAGTCGGGAGATCTTGGTGGCCATGGTAACAATGTGACATCATTATGTTGAAAGAAGTCTATTGTGACTCTTGCAACATGTGGTCGGGCATTATCTTGTTGGAAAGTTGGATCTGCCAGGGTGTCAAGATAGGGTAAAAGATGGGGTTCTAGAACTTCGTGGATATAACGCTGCGCGTTCATGTTACCTCTGATGAAGATTAAAGGTGACCTGGAACCATAAGCTATAGCACCCCAAACCATAACTCCAACAGTGTGATGAACATGTCTTTCAACAAAAAACTGTGGATTCCTCCTTTCACCACGTCGCCTTCTAACCCTGGCACGACCATCGTGCATGCCTAAACAAAATCGAGACTCGTCACTAAAGACAATACTGTTCCACTCCTGATCCCAGAGTGACCGTTGTCTGCACCACTCAAGGCGATTACGTCGGTGTTCTCGAGTTAAAGGGAGGACCTAGTGTGGCCGGTATGAAAACAAGCCAAAACTTCTCATTCGTCGGTAAACACTTCGCATGCCAATAGGTCTTCCGTGTTCTGCAAACCATTCATTTGCAATGCACCTGGTAGTGGAGAAACGGTCCCTTAAGGCCAATAATGTTAGGCGGCGATCTTCACGGTCTGTTGTTCTACGGCGGCGTCCAGTGCCCCTTGCTCTTTAGGTACGGCCTTCTCGAAGCCATGCCTGACAACACCTAACCACAGTGTCTACACTTCTTTGCACTCTAACTGCAATTGTCCGAAAAGAAAGTCCAGCTTCCCGAAGTCCCACTATACGGCCCCTATCAAACTCACTAAGTTGACGAAATCGTACAGGTCTCCGTACTCTAGGCATCGTAACCGATCGTAAAGGATGTCAAGAACCAAAATCCGCCAACGTTGATTCTTTACTGCGGCTGAAATATTCATTTTTAGAGCGTTAGTGAATTAAAAAAAGCAGTATAACTGATAAGGCTGAAAATTTTTTCACTTGTTATTTACAGTAAGATAAATACATTCACCAACTTTTATTAAAATAAAACCATTTAAACTGGGTGTTCGGATTTATATGTCACTTAGTATATTTGGCAACTCTTCAGCATGGTCTAGGCTTGGTCTGAAATAGGACAATAAAATATATCGAAATAAGACAGCTCAAAGTGCCATCTATTACCAGGATCGACCGCAGTCTATCTTTTTCAATACCCGAGCCGACATACAAGCGGAAAATGAATCGAAGAAGAAGAAAACAAACTCAGACCTTTAGGACCATTTTAACTTTGAGATAAAACATCTTTCCCGAGTGCAAAATCTAGTCACAGCAAGGATTATCGAACTGGGTAAATATTTTAGTCAACCACTTTCGTCGAGAACAGAGCGTTCTCTAAAGATCATTTGAGGTGGTTAAAAAAACGTGTGTGACTTATAGCGACATCTGTGCCATGAGAGCGACCTTATATTAAGGCTGGACGAGTCTTGTCAGAAAGAAGAAATAGACTGGAGGCCAACAAAGTTCAAAAAAGTTTATGTTTTGCATATATATATAGAAACATAGTAGGCCGCGCGGATCGAACGTCAGTACTGAATCTTAACCTGACTCTTTAGTAAACTTAAATCCAAAGTTTCACAACAATATCGTGGCTCTCAGACTAACTCGAGCACAAACGCCGATCAGTCGGCAGCAAGGTAAAGAACATAAAAAACTGCACACGGTGTTGAAGGCAGATCCTATATTGGTAATGCCCACGGACTCAATTGTCTCAGTGTACAATTTCGATAAAAACTATCAAACAATAGTACCAGAAAGGAAGGCGTGTGAGGATCTCCTATACATGTCAAAGACGGCTCGAAAATTGAAGACGGAGCTGGAGCTGGGAATTATGGGGCAAAGCCAAAAGCAGATCTCTATAAGACTAGGCAATATTGCAACAATATTTCAGGCTGAAGTAACGGCCATACAAGTCTGCACAAACAAGCTGTTAAGCAATGAGACTGCAAATCAGTCGATCACAGCTCTGCTCAAACAGCCATAAAGGCATTAATTTCATGGCAATTTTTTTTATTCTCCAACTACCACGAAGGCCTAAGGCCTAAACACCCATTGGGTACCGTGGTGCTATAGGGGGATACAGGGGAAAGGGGGGACGCCACACGGACTCTGGCGAGGGAACACGTGTTCATGCAACATGCACACATTCTGGCTCCGCCTACGAGATCCGCCGGGTGGTACCCCCACGTTCGACAGTCAGAGACCGTCTACCACCTACGGACAATCACAACATCCATAGCCAAGAGAAAATTTTCTCCTGGGACGGGACTCGAACCCGCACAGCGCACGGCGACTGATCAGGAGACCGAAGAGTCTACTACTGCGGCCACCTCTGCTGCCTGCTGCAAATGTCGTCTAAACTAGTATGGGATTGCGTGAGAACTATCAAAAAGTTGGGAAACCGAAACAAGGTAGCATTACTCTGGGTACCAGGACATGAAGAGCCAATCATCTTTCAGGTAAAGAGTCTTTCTGTGGCGAGACGAGAACACGCACCAAACAGTCCATAAGAAATAGGACCAAGAAAAAGTCAGCAGAACGGTGGAACAGCCAATTGGGGCAAAGGCAGGCAAAAAGTTTATCAAAGAGCGAAGGCCTGTATTTTACAGAGTACCTACTCGGATTCAACAGGAGCGCCATAAGGGCCATAATGGGTCTCGTGACAAGACACTGTCGTCTAAATCAACATATGAGGCTCTTGGGTCTGCCAAAAGAGGCCATAGGCCGTTTCTGCACAGAACAAGAGCAAACCCTAGTGCATCTCCTGTCACTGTGAAGGCCTGGAAAGGCTACGGTTTCGGATAGTAGAACCACAGGTCCAACAGCGGAAAGCTCAGATTAAAGGATGAATGCTGGGCACAGTGCTTTAGAAAGTATACATGGGGGTAACAGTGACGTCAAGGCTGGAAAGCCAACGTCTATTTTGTAATCTGCAAAATGTAGCAGCACTAATTTTTTTGCAAATTGTGAAATCTTACTAACGCTGTTTTATCTAAATTCAAATGAAAGAAGACCATTCAATAGATCTAGGACTAATCTTCTTCGAACTACCTGTTCCGTCCCGTATCGAAATCCTGTCCTCTCCCAAGCACTCCCTCTCTTGTTCCGATCCATCTCTTTAATCCCCCCTGGAACGACACATCCCCTTTATCGCTCGGGCTTCCAGCCTTGCGCCGAGGGCCCGTGCACACACACACACAGCACACACACACACACACACACCGTAAAAAGTCGTCCGCCGAGGCCGGGGGTGGTAAGAGGGGCGGCCGGAGCCGGTCCCGGGGGCGGCGGGCGGACGGTTTGGGGGCGGTAGACCCCCGACGACGCGCGCCGCCGCCCCGACGCTGCTGGCGTGCCGCTCGACGCGACGCTAGGTAGAGGAGGATGGAGACGGGACGGGAAGGGGTTTTGGTTCTCAGAAACGGCAGCTGATTTATGTTTTTTGAGTTTACACAAAAAAATTATCCTGGGACTATTTTATTGAGTGCCAAAGCGTAGATTAAAAGAATATGAAGTGTGTTGGCGAACGGGATTGTAAAAAGGGCGTCAAGTAGGTTGACACTGCACTTTGCAACGCTATCGTCAGTTCATAAAGGATTACGTTCAGCACAAGTGAAATAAGACATAGCTATACAAATAATTTTTATATGGCAAACAATTTTTTTCTCATAACATATCGAAATCAATACCCGTAGGCACGCCACTGTTGAAGTTAAAAATTATTTTTGCATTGAAAAATATGCAACTTTATTAACTTTCACTACGTACTAAATATCAGTGAAATATCGGGAGCGGTTCTGAAAATATTAATTAATTTCCGTTTTTTTCCTGAAACTTCAACATCCCCAGTTTTTGTAAGGAAACATTTTTAGACCATAGTTTATAAAACAAACTAACATTCATTTTTCATGTAGATTCACACCCTTAAATATTCGCATATCATTAAGGAACAGCCTGTAGGTCTTATATCCTGGATAGAGGATAGATGCTATGCTTTTGTTTGTAGTCTCAGAGTCCACGCCTAAACCATGCTGATGAGTTGCTAAAAATCACGAAACAGCTGTCGATCGTTGCCTGACTAAGGGCGACCCTCTGAGATTTTTTTTTTGCCAAGACGTGCTTAAAAGGGAAATTGAGCGCATCAAGTCCGTGTTAAACCGGTCCATACAATTGGTCCAGACACTCTTTTCCCGCTCTACTCGTACACCGTCCATCTGGCAACGTTGCCTCTCCCCAATACCTCGCACGATGCGACAGACGCGGCAGCGCGATACAGCACTAGTCATGGAGGGGCAGTTACGAATACCAGCACGCCGGTTGATGAAGCCAGAGAGCACACGAAGAGGCAGGTGTCGAAAACATTTCTCCATCCTACTGTTTTAAGGGGAAATTTATGATGAAAAATTGCGATACACCCTCCCACACGTCTTCCGCCTTTTTGTTCTTGGCATAATTGTAACCTTCTGTAAAAATTTGATCCCAAATTTCGAGCAGTAGCTTTCAAGTTATAGACGGGATAAGGATTTGCGGACAGGCAGATCGACAGACGAACATGAGTGACACGGTTTTTCGTGAGGTACGAGTACATGTGTCAATACAGGGTGTCCGCAAAGTTGGGATTTTCCTTTACACGACGTGTAGATCTTGAAAACATAAGCAATTTTTCTTAGTACCATATACACCAATGTCTTAAGGGAACCGAGATAAAGGGCTCTGCAACATCAAAAATATCTGAATACCGTCCTGTAGCCGCGATCCGCGATATCCCAGACTGGTACCGGTTACTAGCTGAACCCGACGACAGAACAGGGTCGGGGGTCGGGGTCAGCGTGTCAGGTCTGTATGCAACCTTCAACCGACGGTAAAGGGTCACGCGTATAGAGGTAACGAACCCGTATAATCGATTGCGTTTCAAAAAAAAATAATAATGGCACACTCATACACCAATAATGAACTCGTTGATATGTTGTTAATTTATGGCGAATGTCTTCAAAATGCTACAGAATCGTCGCGAGTGTATGCAGATCGTTTCCCTAGACGACATCATCCAAGGCCCCGCAGATTTGTGTACCTGGTCCAGAGAGTCAGGGATACAGGCCATTTGGAGGAATTTCGAGGTGGGCACAGTGGGAGGCCTAGACAACCACGAATGGTGCAAGTTGAGGAAGAACTACTGAATCGCGTAGACGAGAATCCCTCAACAAGCCCTAGACACGTGGCTAGAGAAGTGCAAGTTTCAAAAACTAATGTGTGGCAAACGTCCAACGTGTACAAGCCCTTCAACCTGATGATTTTCCAGCAAGAGTGCGGTTTTGCATCAGCATGACAATAATCCGGACTTTTTGAAGTGCATATTGGTGACAGACGAATCTACGTTCACGCATAATGGGGTGAATAACTTTCGATTTCAGGCAGAGACGTACTTAGCCCTTCTCGTCAACTGGAGAGTGAGTACTTTTTCCTTTATTTTTTTTACTTGGTCGCCCTCGTTTCACTACACATTACCTTTGTTATTTCAAGGGTAGTTGTTTCTGAAAAGGAAAACCCCAACTTTGCGGACACCCTGTATAACTTTCAAAAAATCTCTTTGTCTAAATTTTTCGCGATTGCAAGACTTTCTCACCAGTATACGCGGGAAGTAGAAAAGTTTTCTGAAACTAGAACCGGACCCCTTTAATTTTTCCCATCGGAGCCATGACAAATGGTACATCCACAAAGTTTTAAGAACGTGTGGATGTATATTGATAAGCACATCGTACACAATTTCGCCGATACAAAAGCACGCCGCGTTAACAGTGGCGTATCATGTGTGTTATGCTACTCTCTTCCGTTCTGGCACCCGAGCTGCAAGAGCTGTAAGACTGAACACATCCTTTTGATAGCTCATTCTAGGTTAGCGCTGGTCTTCTGTGGCTAACCTTAGAGAAGCCTTATTGGCTGATTAGAAACCCAGCGCCATGGCAAACATCTGGGGAGCTCGTACAAGAAGCCCGATTTCGGTTTATTCCGCCTTCACCAGTGTAAAACTTAAAAATACCTAACAAAAAATAGATTCAAACGGATTCTCCAGAGGCATAGGTACCCATTATAGCACTAGCTAAAGTGGTAACTTGTAAAATCTCCTCTTAGAAGAATATTTCGGATCAAAATTAAACTTGTGTCGACAAGGATCTAAAGTGTATCTAACGAAGCTACAAAGTAATCGTAAACAGTGGTTGATTCGTGATCAACGCGTGATCGGTAGCCATGGCGCTCTGTCGGCCTCTTCCTGATTGGCTTGTAGCGACGAGCCTCCAGACAAAGTCGCACGGTTGCCACGCTCGGCGAGTTTTCGCCAGAGTGGTTGATCGCATGGATCACAAATCAATCTGTTGGTGCAATACGTGCAATAACTGTTGTAAAGGACATTATATAACAATAAATGGCATCACAAAGGTATATTCCAATTTAATCTGCAGCAAATTATGAACGGCATATACGGAGATGCGAAAACAAGCTCAAAAAGGTGAAGAAAATTTTTGTGCAATCTTTATAGTTAAATTTTTCCTAAGAGATAGCATCAGTGAAGTAATTTTTTTCTATTGTCTTATTTTTCACATTAATGCGATGTCGAGGTATGTGGCCCTATCGCAATTCAAAATAAGGTTTCGATAATCCTTCCATAAAGTTTCGATGAGTACATCTGAAATAACCTTGAGATATTCTTCAGGGAAATACAAAAATCTCCTTTTGTGTTTTTTTGCGCAGATTTATCTATTAAAATCCTATCCGCAATCTATTTTCCGTGCACACACCTTCAACCGAATGTATGCCAAATATGATATTACCGTTTCCAACTTTCACCAAGGTTAATAGGAACCATAACAGCTCCCTACCCTTCCCCCCTATAAGAATATCGATTTCTAACCTCACATTTCAAGGTTAGACTTCTTGTAATGTTTCTGTTCAACATTCGGCGATTTCTGACAATTTTTCCAATAAAACATGATCATTGTGACATTAAGCCTGGCATCGCTGCATAGTAGAGGGAACTCTCAGCGTCACGTTGATGGTTCGTCACCACGCACAGGATTGTAATCAGTTACGGATACCCGTTTATGAGCGCGAACGTTTTATGCACGCCTTGACTTGATTTTTCTTGCGGAAATTTAATATTAGTCTAAAATGTCTGACACAGATACAGCTGATGAAGTGGTTGAAATCAGCTTAACGTCACCCAGAAAAAGGGCTAAAAAGCTTCATCTTAGCGCAGGTGAAAAACAAATTATTCTAAATATCTACAAGAACCAGATGCAAGAGAATAGTGGATTGGCTATAGAAAATATCGTATGTAAGGTTGCTGAAGTTTCTGGAGTAGGTCGATCAAGTGCTTACAAAATCTTGAAGGAATATAGACAAAATCACTCACTATCTGAGCCAAAAACATATCCAGCGAGAAAAAAATCATCGAAAAAATAGATGACTTTGACAAAAGTGCCATTAGAAGAAAAGTACACCACTTTTTCTTCAGGAATGAAATACCTACAATAGATAAAATTTTGAAGCAAGTGAATGATGATGAGGACCTGCCAAATTTTAAAAGATCTACGTTCCATAAGCTGTTGAAAGAACTAGACTTTCGATTTTTGAAAAGAGGAAGGAATAGTTTATTGATAGAAAAGGAGGAAATTGTTATCTGGAGGAGAGAATACCTTAGAAAAATTAGGCAATTCCGCGCTGAAGGAAGAAAAATTTATTATTTAGACGAAACATGGGTGAACGCGGGGCATACGCAGGGAAAGGTTTGGGTAGACAGATCTGTGAGGTCAAGGCAGGCTTTTTTAGATGGCCTTTCGACGGGATTGAAAAATCCTGCAGGTAAGTTTCGAAGTATATGAACTTTTTTGGATGCAGATAATTCATTTTCTGATCGAATCAATGATTTGGAAGCTCCGAACTCAGTTTTGCTATCTCATCCAAGTTTCTGAGTATTTCCTTCACCCAAAAACTAATCTGAGACCCTATCCTACACTAACCTAAAAAGAGTAAGTTGCTTAATTTCGTCATTTAGTGCGCTCGCTGAGAAGTAAAATAACTAATTACTTTCAGGCAAGGGAAAACGCCTGATCATTTGCCACATAGGTAGCGTAGATGGATTTGTTCCTGAAGCATTGTGGGCATTTGAATCCAAAAAACTGGAGACTATCACGAAGAAATGGATGGTAACTCATTTGAAAATTGGTTCAAAAAAATTTTGCCGACACTTGATGATAACGCAATTATTGTGATGGATAATGTCCCGTACCACTCCAGAAAATTGGAAAAAATTCCAACAATGGCCACCAAAAAGGCAGACATTCAACAGTGGCTTGTCTCAAAGAAGATCGACTTCGACCAAACAATGGTCAAAGCTGAGCTGATAAATATAGTCAAGCGACATAAGTATAAATATGATTTAAAAATTGTTGACGAAATGGCCAAAAACCAAAATAAAACGATTCTCAGGCTGCCTCCCTATCACTGCGAACTGAATCCTATCGAGTTGATTTGGGCCGACATCAAGCAATACGTGGCGTCAAATAACAGCACTTTTAAGTTTTCTGACCTTAAAAAACTGTTTGATGTTGCTGTCGATAGAATTACGCCAGCAAAATGGAGAACATGTATTGACCATGTCCAAGAGAAGGTTGAAACCAAAATGTGGGATATGGACAATATCATTGACACCCAAGTTGAACCCCTTATAATTGACATCAACAATTCTGATGATTCAAGCTCCTCGGAATATAGCATATAAATCGATTGATACCATTAAGACTGGCAGTTTAACGGGTTTTTTGGCAAGACAGGTAAGTTCATTATAGACTGCAATCAAAGTGTAAGTTTCTAGTTATTAATGTGGAAATTCCAAATTTATAATTACACAAAATTAGGGTTAATTTAGGAGTTCCAAAGCATAATAGTGCCATTTTGACCTTCTTCCTATTTCTCATGCAAATTTTAATAGCAATCAAACTAACAAACTTTATGGAGTCTGTAATAAACTTTTGTACTACTACTACTACGTCTGTAGTTTCTATTTGCTCAAAAAACTTTGCTCTGCATTGTGAATAGAAGGTTGATTTGTAAATATTATTGGGTATATATGTAAGTTAATAATAAAATATGAACAATTTCAATTGAGATGGTCCACAAGTTTTTTTTCGTGTGCGTTTTAGTAACGTTTTGCTGAAATGGTGAATACAGAATTTTTTGCACTGATTCCTAATGTCGAAATATGATTAGAAAGGCGTGGTATATTCCTGATAATTTACTATGCTTTTGATAGAATTTACAGCAACACATATCTTGTACGACATTTTTTGATAGATCAGTCACAATAGCTTGATACGGCCCTGTAGCATCTCCAACGGTTAAGTTCTTGATCACGTGCAATACGGGTGTATATGTTTGATTTTACTTTGTTTCTTCGATGGATACAGTTTAGTGCTGATTTTTGTGCATAATGTCCCTTATGTTTGCTTTCAAAACTGCCACAAACACTTTTTAACGTGAATGCCGAGCTTTCGTTCACAAAAGTCAAATAAAAAATGGCAGCAACCTTTCAATTTATTCTGAAAACAGCTTTCGTGACGTTGGCTGTTAGCAAAGTATTATAAAAGGAGGTTTTCAACCATACGATTTTATGGTGCATATTGCATATTATAAAGTAAATTGGTACCATTCCAGGTAATCGCTCAAAATAAATCTCGAAGCCCAGGTTGATTTGCATAATACTAAGCATACCATTTTTTCAGCATCTCAGGTAGAAAATTAAAATATATTCTATACAATATTTCAGTGAAAAGCAAAGCATGTTATATTCACTCAAGTGCTTCAAGCCGAACTCTGAATTTCGTTTTCAAACGAAGGCTTGTCATTTTTTGACGTTGAACAAAGCAGTGATTTTGGAAACCCCCTAATTAACATAAATTGGGTCTGTTAAAACGTGCTAAAAGCGAAAGACTAATAAAAGTCAGCCAAGCAGTTTTGGAAAGTTTTATTTAGAAAAAAATGTCCCAAAAAGAATTTCGAACAAACTACAGTATATTCAGATAAGAGATAGACCGGACATAAACAAGACCACGTGATCATCGAACGCTGTAGCATTCGGCAGGGACGTATTAAGAGTCACGCAGTACATATTTTAGATAGTAGATGCTGCTTTGCGTAACTTTGTAGTAAATTAGCACAATTCGATGTGTATACGATTGGTGATGGATATAGGATCATGTGGGGGTGGGGTAAGAAATATATAATGATGTAAATATACATAAGGGTTTCAAAATTTTCGCTTCGATTTCCAGCTTCGGATGCCGCCTGATATTTGGTGAAATACAGTCGAATATAATCTCAAAATGGCGTTTAAATTAGCCTAAATTAAAAATAATCGTATATCTCTTAAAATTGCTTTTAGAATATTGATTAGTATATTTTTTGATTTCTAGGTAAATATGTAACCAAATTAAAACGTTCAAAACGTAAAAAAATATGCATGGTTGAACATTGTCAGAAAGTAGATTCTTGAATAGGTTTTGCCAAAATGGGTTCAAAAATGTCAATAATTAATTAAAAAATACAGTAGCTTTATAATGACTTATAACTTATCGAATTTGATGAAGGACATCTTTTATTGGAAAGATGAGCTTGATGAGCTTTCATCATCGCTACTGCCTGAAGCACCAACGTCAATAATGAATGGCTCGACTTGTTCCTCTAAAATATTGTCCAGTTCCCACATTCTCTTTTCAACTTTGTCTTTCACGTGCTTAATACAGTTTTCCCATTTTTGCGCTGTTATTAATTCTAGTGCTTCTTTGAAAAGTCCTTTGAGGTCACAAAATTTAAAAGTTGTATTGTGCTTAGCTATATAATTTTTAACCTCTGCCCATATGAGCTCAATGGGATTGAGCTCGCAATGGTATGGAGGTAAACGGAGCACAGTTTTATTTTGACTTGCTGCCATTCCGTCAATGGCGTATTTTTGATATTCCGCCTTGTGATCCTTGACAATTCTTAATAATTGTACTTTCAGCATTGCTTCTTCAAAGTTGATATTTTTCGAGCGGAGCCAATTTTTAACATCAATTTTCCTTGAAGCCGTTGTTGGGACCTTCTCCATTCTTCGAGAATGATAAGGCGCATTATCCAACACAATTACTGCGTTTTCCTCTAAGTTCGGTAAAATTTTTGAAAACCACTGTTCAAACGATTCACCATTCATTTCCTCGTGGTAATCTCCAGTTTTCTTAGACTCAAAGCACCACAGACCGTCAACAACAAATCCATCCTCACTGCCAATATGGCAGATAATGAGCCTTTTCCCTTTACCTGGAAATCGAAGTACTAACTGGTGTAGATTTATTTCAATAAGCGAACCTTTTTCAAATGTTTTCATCACATTCAGCGAAAAAATATTGAGACTTGAGTATCAGATTGCTATAATTGGGATTATATAGTCATATTGAAAGAAAGAATATTGAACGTCGTATGATTACTCAGCGCTTCACAATTTAATTTAAAGTTATAAACCTTTAAAAAATGAATGATCAGGAACCTGAAATACGCGCAAATATTAATATTAACAAATTATAACTTTATAAAGCTTAAAGTATGAATTAAAATGATTCGAAATATTAGGAACGGTACACAATATAAAACTTAGTAACTTTTTTTAAGTTTATAATATTCGACATATTTTAAGATTATATTAAAAAATTATTGAAATATCGAAAACATAAAAACATGGCTTAAAAAAGTTCTAACAAATGAAAATGACAATAAAACATAGACGCATTTTATCGAAAGTTATAAAAGTTTTGATACTTGTAATATGTTTTATCTGCCCCCTGGAATTAATGTTTAGAACCTTGTTCCCAAGGTTTGAAAAACATCCGATTGTTGTCTATTACTCGTATTTACCTGCTGGATTTTTTAATCCGGTGGACAGTCCATCTAGAAAGGCCCTCCTGGATGAAGTTACAGAATCATCAACCCATACTTTACTTGTAGTGTGTCCTGCGTTTACCCACGTTTCATCAAGGTAATAAATCTTCAGGTTTTGATTTCTATATTTCCCAATTTTTGTTAAATAATCCCTCCTCCATAGCACAATTTCTTCTCTATCCAGTAGTAAACTATTACGACCCCGTTTTTTCCATTTGAAATTTAAATGCTTCAGTAACGCATGGAAAGTTGATCGTTTGAAATTTGGCAACGTTGTATCTCCATTTACCTCCTGCAGTACTTTATCTATAGTAGGTATTTCATTCCTAAAGAAGAATTCATGCACTTTCCTCCTAATCGCATGCTTATCAGCTTCATCCAATGATTTAACAATACTTTTGCGATGTTTACTGGTCATTGGCTCAGAAAAGGTGTGATTTTTTTTGTATTGTCTTAACACATTAAACACTGATGCGCGACACACCCCAACTTTGTGAGAAACCTTCACAACAATTTCTTTGATGGTTGATGCCTCGTTCTCCTCGCGCTCGATCTTATATATATTCAAAATGACCTCTTTCATTTCTGCACTCAGGTGTCTTTTTTTAGAGCGTTTCCTAGGCGGACTACAGGAGTTTACAACTTCATCGGCAGTATCTGTATTACTGGGCATTTTGCGCAAGCAGTTGATAACAATAACAATCAATAACAAGGTATAACAATAACAACGACAAACTCAACAACTTAATAAGATAACAAACGAAAACGTCCAAAGAAATATCAAATTGCAATGATGCACACGACATACGTAACACGTCTGAACCTGAATGTGACTCTGCCTTGATACGACTGCTCTGCCGCTCGGCATAGGCATTTACGTTAATTGCGAATTGACCAATGAGGGCTCCTGTTTTACTTCGAGACGGCGGCGTTAGCGTGAAAATCACCCGAACCTTTTGTTTACATCCGGTCTATCTCTTATCTGAATGTACTGTATAAATGTTCGAAAGATGGCATCTCTCGATATGTGTCTATTAAAAACACTTTTTTATGGAACCATCCTGGAACAGTTCCCTCGAATCTTCTTTATACTTTGAGAGACATTGTATAAGTTGTGGAGAGGTAGGAATAACATTGACGCAAAAAGTAATAAGATGTAGAATTTTATATTTTTGCTCAGAAACATTGATTCATAAACCTTCAAAGGTAGCGGTAGGTGCTAATACTGTTTCATGCTGTTTGGTGATTATCAGGATGGTCTATATGGGCTTGGTTTCAGGCAGGACTACGAACGCAAGCACAGCAACTATAGTCTATCTGAGGTATGGGGTTATCAAATAAAGACAGCACAACGTGCCATGTGTTACCAGAACCGACCACTACAACAGTGACCAGCATCTATCCATTGGAACTAAAAGCATCTCAGATCGCGTTTGACATCCGAAACACCACTGTGACCACTGGATGCCGTCGATTCTGGCGGCAAATGCCTCTGTCTGATTCGCAAAGGGACTCATCAAATGCTCATTTTGCAGATACCCCCTGTATATTCCTAGGGTTCCATGAGAAAATGTAAAAGCTTAATTTTCATGATGGATGTTTTATTCTCATGATGGAAGGCATCGAATTTAGAGCCGCCAATTTCCAAGAAAGCAGTAGCTTCCTTTTCAATGTTCCATTATTCGTATGAAAATTCGGTAGCAGAACAAGAAAACTGAAATAAATGCAGCGAGGAAAGAAAGGTACTTTGCTTCATGAATTCTAGCTGGAAAATATTGTAGCAGGGAAAAATATTCAAGTTATTTTTTTCTAGCTTATCCTTCATATTACCTGAAAATGGAACATTTTAGTTTCTCACTATAATTACCTATAGTTCTTTTCACGGTTTTTGGTGGTTACCTCGCAACGTCATATGAAATAAGTGAGCAGACTGACCAACTGTTACTGTGCGGAGCTCAACTTCTGCAATTTCTAACACTACTATGCACAAGTCGAGTCAACGCGTTATACTTTTGGGGCGTCTCAACTAATGCACGTGACGTCTTTCTTAGTCAAGAAAGAGTTGTAAAATGTATGTCTAGGGTGAATACAACTCACAGCTGCAAGGAGCTTTTCCCTTGTTATAAGAATCTGACGCTGCCGTCTCTATTTATCTATGATACGGCAATATATATACACCAAAAAAACAAAGATCAGTTGTTGAATAAGGATCTATACGTATACACCTTTTACACTAGCAAAGTGATGACCCCTTTGCGAAGGCAGCAGATCATCCAGTATGAATATATAATATGTTAAAAATATGCTGTTAGTTAAGTGTTTATATATATATATATACTATATATAAAAAATTAAAGCTTCCGCCTTTTGTTGGGTACTTCGACAAAATTTAAGCAAAGAGGACTCTTTATACTTTTTTAATTCTCTCTAGCTTTCAATGGACTTTGCCATCATCATCAGGAGCTGCAATTACAATGATAACAGTAGCACCAATAGTGTAAAATGAATTTAAATTGACTTAACTTACAGTAGTATGTGAGGATGTTGCTAATTGTTGTTTACGTATAGGATGAGGGAAACGCCCAGTAACATGGTGAAAGCTGGATAGATGGTACAATGGTCAAAATTATATAAAATATGACAAGAGCAAGTTAAAAACAGATTAAAATTTTTTTTAAAGAAGGAGGCGCTTGGTATCGACGAGACCACGATTTCTATAGGGGAAGGGAAGAAAAGTTCTGGGTCTAAGGGAGATTAAAGGCGATGGATCGAAACTCGTGAGGGGTACTGATTACGGGAAGCACGATTTTGATACCAAGCAGGTTCGGAGATCTGAAGGTCACGATGCATCACCGGTAGCACCTCAGGTGGTAACCTCAGTGACATGTTAGGTATTAGTTGCTGAGGTAGCATGTCAGTATCTAGAATCTAGGTTACCTCTTCCGTCAAGCCCAAAACCTCCGGTGCCTAAGAATGAGTATCAAACACATTTGATTTTCAGGAGTGGACCACGTGGTGGTGTACCAGCAACGCTTTTTCTTCCCATTTTTTAGCTCTTCGCAAACATATAACTAAAACTGAGATCAAAACTGCACAACTTTCAACCAGAAGTTCTTCCATTGTCGGATTCAAGGAATGAACTGAATCGTGACCGCGTGAACAGTCCACAATCCTTGCTAGTTCACGTTTCACACACTTCAGCCAAGAATTCCTAAAGCATGCCACGCTGTCTTCTTTTGCCCAGTGAGAACACAGCTTAAAATGGAGCATAACATGGAGGAGCTCCCGATTTCGATACGGGAAGACTAAAGGCGATGAATCGAAACGAGAGAGGGAGGAAGACATTATTTTGATACGAAGTAGGTTTGTAGATCTGAAGTTCGTGATGCACCACCGATACCACCTCAGGTGGTAACTTTAGTCACAGGATAACGTGTTTCCGTTAAGCCTCGAACCTCCGGTGTAGCCTCAGCCTAAAGGTGAGCTTTTGTAATGAGCTGTGTCCTATGTGAGGCTAGAAACGATAGGTGGGACAATGGTCTTCTAGTAAAAGACAATATTTCGATGAGAGCGAACGGGCCATTCTTCTGGATCTACAAATATCCTTCCAGGGCAGTTTGAAGCGATGGATCGGAATGACGCTTACGAAGGCAGGGTTTGGTGAAGGACAACACGACTTCGGTATGGTACAGAACGGGCAGTTTTTCTTCTTCTAAGGGTCTACTTACACTGGCTCAACGAAGTGGATGGATCGGAACGAAGGATGGGTCGTTTGGCAAAGAACACGAATTCGATAAGAGATATTCGAAGAAGCGTACCTCTAGATTTAAGGACACCCTTTCAGGGGGGCTTGAAGCGATGGACTGGAACGAAGGAAGGAATGCATGGTGCAGCAGGACACGACCT